>CM021101.1:670501890-670560138 GCA_007115665.2 Sequoiadendron giganteum
TGATGCCATCAATTGTGGGGAAATCACTAATCCTATATATCTCTGCAACAACAGCCGCCCTGGGGGCCCTTTTAGCCCAACATGATGAAAAGGGAACCGAGCGGGCTATCTACTATATCAATAGAACAATGGTGGGACATGAGCTCAATTACACATCAATAGAGAAAGCTTGCCTAGCATTGGTATTTGCGGCTCAGAAATTCAGACACTACATGCTAGCGCACCAAATCAAGTTGATTGCCAAAATAGACCCTCTAAAGTACCTATTGACAAAAGCAGCACTTACAGGTAGAATGGCTAAGTGGGTAATGGTATTATCTGAACATGATATCGAGTATGTAGAACGAAAAGCCATAAAAGGACAAGTCATTGCGGATCAGCTGGCAGAAGCTCCCCTCTACACAGATAATCCACTCATATCAGAATTCCCAGATGAGTCCCTTTTTAACCTTGATGCAACAGACCACTGGAAGTTATACTTTGATGGCTCTCACACACAACATGGGTCGGGAGCTGGTGTGTTTTTCATCACGCCACAAGGAGACTGCATACCTAGATCATACAAGCTGGCATTCCCTTGTACGAACAATATAGCAGAATATGAGGCTTTGACCATAGGACTCAAGATTGCAGCACAATGGCGAATCATGGCACTAAAAGTCTATGGTAACTCACAACTTATCATCAACCAAGTCAACGGCGAATACCAAACCAAGGATGATAAGCTCACACCATACAAGAAGGTGGTAGAAAGCCTCAAGGAATCTTTCATCGATATTACCTTTGAGCAGATACAAAGGACAAACAATAGAGCGGCTGATGCAATGGCGACAATTGGATCCTTACTCGACATCCCTCGTAACATCTCGAAACATGAATTCCTCGTAGAGCAGCTTCTCATACCCACATTCGAGGTACCAAAGTCAGAATACGCATGTGAACTCATTGGTCCTGGTGATCTTTGGTATCATGATATATACACCTACCTAAAGTTAGGAATCCTCCCCACTGACATCACCCCAAACCTAAAACGCACTTTCATCAAAAGAACTTCACGATTCGTCATCCTAGGAGAGACCCTCTTCCGTAGGAGTACCGATGGAACCCTGTTACATTGTTTAAAACCCAAGGAAGCCCTGACTGCTCTAACTGAGGTACACAATGGCACGTGTGGATCACACTCAAGTGGTATGACCTTGGCTAAAAAGTTGCTAAGAACAGGGTATTACTGGCCGACGATGGAAAAAGAGGCACACAATTTTGTCAGAAAATGCTGGCAATGCCAACAACATGGAGATCTTATTCATGCACCAGCTCAAGAACTGCATCCTATTGTTACACCTTGGCCCTTTTCACAATGGGGGCTTGATCTCATTGGTAAAATATCACCCACCTAATCCAATGGCCATAAATTCATTATCACCGCCACCAAATACTTCACTAAGTGGGTCGAAGCAATTCCCATGACCTACATCACCGGAAAGCAGATATCCAAGTTTATCCTGAATTACCTCATTTGTCGGTACAGTGTCCCCCAATCCATTATCTCTGATAATGGGACGCCCTTCAAGAATCAGGATGTCCGTGACTTGTGTGAAAAATTCAAAATCAAGCATCGCTTTTCCACTCCATATTATCCACAAGGCAATGGCCAAGCAGAAGCTACAAATAAAACCATTTTGAAAATCCTCAAGAAAACAGTCAATGACTCTGGTTGTGACTGGCATCTGCAGTTAAATCCCGCCTTATGGGCCTACCGCACTAGCATCCGCACACCAACAGGTGCCACCCCATTCTCTCTGGTCTACGGATCAGAGGCCATACTCCCCATTGAGATCGAGCTCCCATCACTAAGGATATCACTGCAAAACCTTATCACAGATGAGGAATACAGGGTCACAAGACTCAATGAGCTGGAATTACTAGATGAAAGGTGCATGGATGCCCTTAATCATCTACAAGTGTACCAGAATCGCCTAAAAAGGAGCTACAACAAGAACATCAGACAACGCACTTTCCAAGTTGGTGACCTCGTGCTGAAAGAAAACCAAAAGAACGTGCCAAATCCAGATACAAAGGGAAAATTTGAGCCCAACTGGCTGGGACCTTTCGTCATCACTGCAAGTTACACATCAGGGGCATATCAACTAGCAACACCAGAAGGCGAGCCTCTGCAGGAGCCTCTGAATAGCTCTCATCTCAAAAAGTTTTATGCCTAAACATTGCAAGGTATAGAACCAGAAAATTACAAAAACAATCAGAAAAAGTCCTGAAAAAATGGTTACCTCGATGAAAACCTGGCAAACAGGCATCTTGGTGACAACAAAAAAAATCAAAAGATCAAAAAATCCAAAAAAAAAAAACAGAAAAGGATTGAAAAATAGTAAAGAGAAAAAATCGTCCTCTAGTGAAAACCACTTCGGTGGCACTTTGGGCAAATACCTTGGTGAAAACCTGGCAAACAGGCGTCAAGTGTAAATAAAGTACCTTCCCCATCTATCGGGATCTGCACAACTCATCCACTCCATCACATTCCACTTATCCGCTCGCATCCATACCATAGCCTGCGATGGTATCTGTACTATATTCCACCATTGGAACTACTTGGCATTTCAAAGGTCAGTCTGTCCCGCCTTTATCTAAGTAGTCTATCGCACCACACTGGGGGCACGTTCTCGCAACATCGGATCGGATTCGTGTATATTCTCGTGATCTTTTTCAAAATTCATCAAAAAAATTCCAAAAACATTCAGAAAACTCATTCAAAAAACCAAAAACATTCAGAAAAATCATCAAAAATCCAAAAACATGTCGAAATATCAGAAAATCTTCAAAAATTTCATCATTAAGTCTTGTCAGTTTTTTCTACCTTGTCGAACTACGTCATCTCTGAGCTTGAACGTAGGCAAGGCTGATCTTTGATCATCCCCCGAGACGGTTGGGTCAGTCCTTTAGGCGTCCGTCGCATTGGCAATCCGATTTGCCCATCTAGTCTACATCTTAAGTCAGTCCTTTAGGCAATAAAATGGCAATCCATTTGTCCATATTATCATCAAGTCAGTCCACCACCAGTCGAACTACGTGGTCTCTGCGTATATAACGTAGGCAAGGCTAATCTATGGATCAGCTCCCGAGACCCCTAGGATAGGTCTTTAAGTTAGTCTGTTCGTTGTAAAATCTTGAAAATACCAAAAACATTGGAAAATCTTGAAAATACCAAAAACATTTGTAAAACATCTCAAAATTCCAAAAACAGCCTCAAAACATTTGAAAAAACCAAAATGGTGCATCCATTTCATCTCGCTTTCACCCGTGATTGTCATCACTCATAATAAATCATCATCATTTTCACCCTTTGGTGAGTTAGTCAGAAGCAAGTTTAGCAGGTTCTAAAGTGAACGCCTAATCGTCAAAGTCTCAAAGGTCTAAGTCAGTAAGTCAGCAAGTTGGTCAACTCGGAGTATCAATAGCTTATCACCCAATCAGTCTCACCAAAACCCTGATCACTACATGTCCTAGGATGAAGCTTTCCGGCGATGGACATAAGCATCAGGTACCCCACAGTAGTTTAGTCTTGGCTACGATACGAAGAACATTAGCTTGTTTGTTTACTTTATTTTAGTCTTTTAGACTTATCTTATTTTGCGCTCATTCCAAGGACCTCTCGATGATGCCTAAACAAAACAAGTTTAGAGAGAAAGGAATGGGGCAACGATCATTATCTTTTTATCTGCTGTGCTTGTTGGATATTCTTGTAAAATAACTTCGTCACGCATACTTTGTTTTGTTTGTAGGAAGGATGTTTTAGGTATCTTGTTGACCACATAAGAAGGCTTGCCTTCTTATGTTTTGGCCCGAGATGTCTGGAATTTCTGAACTGCATTCGGAATAAGGTTATGTTTGTCAAGTGTGAACAAGAGTACTCCTATCTGATTGTCGAGTCAAAGTCCATCACACTAGGCGCAACGCCATCCTGGTTCTTAATACCTTGATGCATCGCACCTACGTGTGTTATCAAACATAAAGAAAGGTATGCTCTTTTCCCATCCCTGGATAAGCAACACATCATCATCATTCATCATCATATCCAATAAAGTCTTGATGACTAGGAGACTTATTGGACTTCTACATTCTTCTTAGATTTAAGGGTTTATCCCTCTCGTTCTTCTATCTTCTGTCACGCTAACAATGCATCCATCTTGCATCCGTATTCTCATTTCACATAATCATGTCATACCATCATATCAGGACAACATCATCCATCTCATCCATCTCACATGCATTGCATAATCATTTAAAGTTGTTTACGATAATATAAATTTGTTATTCTAAGCATCTTCCAAACATATCATTTACATCATCATTATCATATAGTCTCATCATCCATACATCCATTTTGAACCTCTTTGTCGTGAGATCCACCTCAAATTGAATCTTTTCGCTTGATCTCTCGAGGGGGCAATGTACTAACGTACTTATTTTCCACTGGGGCATCCGAAAAAACCAAAGAATTTTTTAATTTCGATGCCGACAACATCATTCTTTGAACCAATGCAACGAGTACATTGCTTCAAAGAGGGGCAAAATGTAGACATCCAAAAATAACATTATGCATTCCATTGTAACTAACATCATGCATTCATTTCTTCTACTAATCAATTAAAGCAATTTATTGATTTAATCCTAAGGTTCATCAAGCTTAATTAAATAAATCAAATTATTTAATTAAGTTCCTAAGGTTCTTCTTATTTGATTTAATAAATCAAACTGATTTAAAATCAAATATCAAATCCCTAAAATCCCCTAAGTTAATTAATCTAAATTAATTAACTTCTAATCATGATTAGCATTCTCTAGCTTTTGACTCAACTAGAGTCAAATCTAAACTCCTAACTAACCCACCCACTTGCATCAATAAATCAATTTATTGATTTATTAAAAAGAGTTATTTTCCCTCAATAACTCTCATCTTTGACTTTTTTGAACAAAGATTATTCCCCCCAAAACCCCAACAACATGCATTTATTGACATTTTTCAAATTTGAATGGGCACATTGGCCAAAACTTGCACAAGCTTTGACCAATCCCATCATGCCAAATGTCTCTATCCTATTGGATGGGATTTAGTCCCACATTGCCTAATTTTGGCCTCTCTTCTATCAACTTTTCCTATAAATGCAAGCCATCTTCTCTCATTTCTACAACACATTCTAAATGCATCTACACTATAGGCAACTTGAGCTCATAGCAACTCATTGTCTATTGGCTTGGAAAGGGATTGGGAAAGGGCTCTCTCACATTTTCATGGAGGGCACCAATCCAACATAGAATAGGTTGTATTCATTTTCTCTAATGCATGCTTGTCTTAGTTTTTATTATCATGGTTTGGAGATAATGTTTTATATCATTCTATGAGGAAAGGATGAACTTATACAATCTATGTGTAAGATTTCACCATCCTACAACATTTAACTACTAAGATAATAAGTACGCAAACATTCCATACAAGATAAATTACATCAGAGCATAATAGATAACTTCCCAACTCATTTATCCATAATTAAATATTACAATTACAACTCTCATTCCCCGAATGAGGCAAGTCCAATAAACATAATTACAAATTACATCTTTCCACCTCGATAACATAGAGGGGTAAAATAATACAAGATCCACTAAAAAGAATTAAGCAAGAACTGAAACTGAATCCCACGAGCTCTCTAACTGGAAGTCTCATCCACATGAACAAGGAGAAAGAACCCAATGGATTTAGGTGCATGCCACCCAACCAAGTGGAACCCAAAGGCCCACCCCCCATGCTAGGAGATAGTAACAAAGAATCCTAGCCAAGACCATCTACCTCTAGACACAGGCTAAATCATCACTGAACCAAACTAACACATCCAATGACATGTACCACATAAGCACATCACAAGTACAACTCAAGAACAACATAAGTACAACAAAAGTACAACTCAAGAGCATCATGAGTACCTCACAAGTATAACTCTATATGCTCACATTGCTTCCAGAAATAAAGCAGATCAAGTATGTTAAGAGAACCATACACATAATAATTGTATACCAACTATGGTCACATCAAGTATGTTAAGGAAACCAGAACCACAATAAACAAGAACCAACTGTTGTCCTAGACAGAGTGTCATCACACAGTTCATCATGGGTTATCCTCTGGGATTCTTCCTAGGCTCCGACCACCACAAGAAAAGGTTATCTTGGTGACCTTTACCGAATCCCGGCCCCCATACTCACTCATGCAGAATCAAATACCTTTCGTACAAACAAGATAGATGACCTTGTCATTTAAGGCCTTCCCACCCATCCCAAGCCTAACTGAGCACTTGGGTCCATGAGTGACACATTAATATCTTGATTAGTGAGAAGTTAGTCCTAAGCTTCTAAGTATTGTTTTAGTTATCACTTGATTAAACCACTTTCGAAGGTTATCTTGGATACCTCTTTGGGCTCTGGCCCCTATGGAAGCCACTCTTCTACTTGACAACACACATACCATCCAAACACCAAGGGTATCAAAGTGCACAAACAAGATAACACATCCACTCCTTTCTTAGGAGGTGACAAAGATAAAACCATCTCCAAACACTAGAGGTAACAACAATAACAAAACCACTCCTGACAAGGAGGCACATATTGCAAAGTCCACTCCTTTCACAGGAGGCACGAAACATTCCCGTTCGTAGAAACCGGGTAAACACTGACCAAACACCATGCACTACCCAAGGGAATTAACAAATAGTCGACATCACAAGATGACAACCCCCAACCTCTAGGGTCTTCTGGAAGATTTATAGATTTAAGACACTTGACCCATTTCCCAAACAAGAATACAAAGGAAATACTCACAATCAAGGCGAGCAAGGAGATGAGGATTCAAATTCTACTTTGGGTTCACTAAACCCATTTCCTCATTACATTCCGTAATTTGTTACATCGCTACAACTGAATTAAAAATTCATCTTTTCAGATAAGGGAGAAATTAACACTAATATTCAATTCCCTAATTGTTTTTAATAAAATAAAATAACATTAATTTCAACCGTTCAGAAAATACATTTTAAATAAATAAATGCTTCCTCTCTTCGACAAACTCATTAACTTATTTAACATCAATATAATATCCCACCCAATATATTAATTCTAAAATAAACTCAATAGTTTGATTGAGAGTACAACGTTTTCATTTTCACAATCACATATAAATCATGCGATTAATTTAAATCAATAATTTAACATTTACATAAATTCCATCTTACAATCCATATATTACAATTAAAAATTAATCTATATGAATATAATAATGTAATATTCATAACTAAACATTTAATTAAAATTTTAATATCCAATATTATATAGTAAAATATTAAATATTAATATATATATTCTTATTGTTTTAATATATATATTAATATTAAAATATTAAATAAATATAATAATAAATATTAAAAAGTTAATATAAATTTTATATATATATTTTTTTCAAATAAAAAAAAATGCATTACAAAACGCGTTTACCGCGTTGCCACCTCAAGGTGCGCATCGCATGCAAATAGGGGTCAGAGGTTGGGCGGTTGTGTTTAACACAACCGACCCCTAGTTAGGGCGCGGTTGTGTTAACCACAACCGTCCCTAACCATGGGTGGGTTGTGTTAACCACAACCAACCCACACTGTGGGCGGAGGCGGTGGAAGGAAGGGCGGGGGTCGTGCTGGGCGCGGCTCCCTCCACCAACCTCCCATGGGGGGGTGCAGTGGGGGTGAGCCCCCAGTGACCCACCAAATTTTTTTACTTTTTTTATATATATATATATATTTATTATTCTAAAAAAAGACCAACAGCCATTTCCTGCGGATTTTGAAATCCGCGCCTCTTCCAAAAGGGACATTTTTGTGAAATATTTCAACAACAAAGACATAATATGTATAGTTTATATATATGTATGTATATATATCAGTATATATATACATAAATATATATATTTAAATCCTCAATGATAATTTGCATAATTAATTGAAAAGGAAAATATTCACACCCAATTCCACCCAAGAACACAAAGATTTTATTGAAGAATTTTTTTTTTTTATGAAGAGATTTTTTGCAATCAACTCAGATTTCAACATGGGTTTTCTATTTTCCAACCTGATCTATTTGAGTTTCCAAACAAAGATTTTTTGTAAACAACATATCTAATTCTATCAATTTTTCAAAATCAAAATCAATATAAAGACATGAACTTGGTTTTCAAAATTTTGAGAGGATCTAGATGATGCACGGATCCTTGCTTCGATTCCCTCTTCAGATCAGCCGTTTTCACAACTTCAATCCAAAACCCACAAAATCCAACAATACTTCCTCCCTCCATTTTCCATTTTTCCAAAAACTTCATAATCCCAAAAATTGAGAAAATAAATTCAACCATAAGGATAAAACCCTAAAATTTCAACAACCACCCTCATAAATTTCAGAAAATAGAAAATGCAAAAGTATCTCAATTTCCTCCATTTTTGAATTCAAACTTTCAAATGGACTTTTTAATCATTTTTCAATTTCAACAAATATCAAATAATTCCCAAAATGAATTTGCTTAATTTCAAATTAATTAATGTAATTAATTCAATAGAATAAATCTGATCCAAGATTAAATTATTTTATTAATTAAATTAAATTAATTTAATAACTTTAAATAACATTTTCCGCATTGAATCTCTAAAGCCTATGATAGAGTTGATTGGATTTTTTTATTTAAAATCTTGAAGGCTTTTATCTTTAATAATAGGGTTATTCAAATGGTGGAACAACTTGTGTCCACAACTTCCATATTGATTATGGTCAATGGATCCCTTAGCTCCTTTTTTCAGAGTACCAGAGGTCTAAGGCAGGGTGATCCTATATCTCCTATTTTATTCACTATTATAGCTGAAAGTTTAGGCAGGAATCTGAAAAATCTGGTTGACTTTAAATTTCTTTCTAGGCTCAGACCTTCCTCGGGCAACCTGGTGTGCTCACATCAACAATTCGTTGATGACACTATGCTTATGGGTCAAGCTACTGTGTCAGAAGGAAAATTTATAAAACAGTTGCTTGATAAGTATGGGAGAGCTTGAGGACAGTTGATCAACAATCAAAAAAATTCTCTGTTCTTCTTCAATACTCTAGCTCATAGACAAGCCAAAATTGCTAGAATTTTGGGTTGTAGGGTGAATTCCCTTCCTGCCACCTACCTTGGTCTTCCTTTAAGCATGAAACCTCCTGAGTCTTTCTGGATCTCGTTGGTGGATAGATTCAGTAAGAAGCTTGCAGGTTGTAAAGGAGCTCTGTTAAGTCAAGCTGGTAAGCTTCAGCTCCTCAAAGCCTCTCTCCAAAATCTTCCTATCTATGCCCTGAGCCTCTTTAAGATTCCAGCAAAATTTGTTGATGCCATTGAAAAAATTCAAAAAAGATTTCTTTGGTCGAGTGTTGAGGAAAGTAAAAGAGTTCCCCTAATTGACTGGAATCTGGTTTGTAGACCTAAAAAGAACAGTGGACTTGGCTTAAGAAGAATTAGAATTGTCAATAAAATCCTCTTAGCTAAGCAAATCTGGAGAATCTTTTCTTCTTCTGGGGAGTGGATTGATATTCTGGCTAGTAAATATTTAGAAAACAGCTGTTCCTCCATTATAAAGACGGACCCCCACCTTCTTCCAAGAGGGTCTATATGCTGGAACAACTTAATCATTGGAAAAAAGATTGTGGGTGATGGTATTGGATGGCAAGTGAGAAATGGTAATCGTACCAGATTTTGGGAAGACAGATGGCTTTTTAAGGAACCCATGATAAAAATCAACTCCTTCAAAGAATGGGATGAGAATTGTAAGGCTCAGTTTGGATCTTATGTGAGAGACTACAGAGTTAATGGTAATTGGGTGGACTTGGGCAGTGTCAGTCAGGCTTTGGCTCCCATCCAGACTTCGTTGTTGGCTATTAGACTTAGTTCTGAGCAGTTGGATGATCATGCGATTTGGATTGATGATCCCTCTGGCAACTTTTCTGTGTCTTCCGCCTTTGCTAGGATCACTTCTTCTTTGGACCATCCTCCCTTTTGGTCTAAATCTTGGTTCAAACATCTGATACCTAAAATTAATATCTTCTTCTGGATGCTTCTCGAAAATAAGGTGCTCATGATTGACAACCTGTGCAAACACGGATTTCAAATCCCAAATAGATGCTTTCTTTGTAAGATGGAGGTTGAATCTGTGCATCATTTATTCCTTCATTGCTCTTTTGCTGCTTGTTTTTGAGAAAAAATCATCAGGTTATGGAACCTTCCTTGGGTTTTCCCTTTGTCCATTGAAGATCTCTTTTCTCAGTGGAAAGCCCTGATAAGGAACCCTTTGCTCAAGTTTTTTTGGGATTTATCCTTCCCTCATATTGCTTGGGGCCTTTGGAAAGAACGCAACAACAAAATTTTTAGGGGCAAAGAAGCCTTTGTGGATAATGTCTTTGATAAAATTTTCAGATCCCTGAAGGAAAATTTCAATGTTGTGGCCCAGAAGGACAGGAAGACCATGAAAGTGGAGTTTTCGAACTATGATCTAATTGTTGCTAAGGAATGGAACATCAATCCTAATTTGTCTAGTTCTATTATGAAGGCCAAAAAGGATAGAGAGGGAGTTTGCTGGTCTTTTCCACCAAACGGGTGGATCAAAGCTAACTTTGATGGCGCGGCTAAAGGCAATCCAGGGGCAGTGGGCTATGGAGGAGTTATAAGGGATTCCTATGGCAAATTCATTGGTGTGATTGCCTCACCTCTTGGCTCCCAAACTAATCATCTGGCAGAGGCTGCTGGTGCTTACCACATCATAAATTTAGCCCAAAGTCTTAACATTAAAAATCTATGGCTTGAAGGAGACTCCAAAAACATAATTGACTGCCTCCATGGCAAGTCTCCCCCCTCGTGGACCATCAATTCATGGATTGAGGAAGCCATATTGAACTTGTCCAAATTTGAAAAAGTTAAAATATCACACGCATATAGAGAAGCCAATGCTGTTGCGGACTTTTTTCCTAATGAAGGAGTTAAGAGTAAAGAAGTGTGTACCTGGCTAAATATTAGCGATCTAAATTTTAATGTTTGTGCCCAATTAAATTATGATAAATCACATGGTAAAGTGACGTGTTATCCCTTTAATGAGGATAGGTTGGATCTATCACATCACAATCATTAGATTGCATGGGACCGAGCCCAGTGGAGTAATTTGTAAGAAAACTCTGCACGCTTTGTGGGTTCTTAGATTTGGTGGGGCCAATTTTAGAAAGGCTTGTGTTTGGATCTACCTCACCGTGTTGGCCGAAATGGGAGGAGGCAGAAAGTGAACTGAGCCGAACAGCTACGAAACACATATGAAAAATGCCAAGGTTTGGAACAAGATTGAAAGCAGAGGGCTGATTCCTTTCCTGAAGAAGCTTCATGGCTCTAACCAGGAGGCCACAGATCTCTTTGCCAAAAATTGGAATGATGGTACTTTGACTCTGTTTGGTTGGAATGTGGAACTTAGCAAAAATATTATTGCTGATGTTACGGGATTACCCACTGATGGGAAGAAGTTCTTTAGGGATAGGGCTTTTTCTGACGAAGCTGTAATCAGATTTCCTAAAAAGGACAAGGAAAGGATAAGTATTGTCAAAATTTGTAACAGTTACTTTGATGTTGACTCCATAAAGGCTATCTGGAGAAAGGTTCTTTGGGTCATCATGGAGTAGATTACAGTGAATGGGCGCTTCACAAAAGTCTATGGTTACCACTTTGCTCTTCTCAACCATTTCTGACACAATGTAAGGGTTTCTATCCCCTATTATCTTTTCTCCTCCTTGAAGAAAAGCTTGGAGGACAATAAGAAAAACCCTAAAAGATTCCCCATCCTCCACACTTCGTTAATTAGGCTGATTGTTGAACATCCCCATGTGCCCGCTCCTGCTATTTTGGAAACCAACCCTGACTCTGAGAGTGATGATACTGAGCCTAGTGACTCGGAGTATTTTCCTAACTCTAGCCCGGTTAGAAAAGCCCCTAGCTTTCATGCTGGCCCTTCCAGGGATTCTGGTAAAACCTGTGCTGAGCTTCAGCCTGACAATTCTCCCCTTAAGATCAGCTCCATTGACAAGAAAACCCAGGCCAAAAGCCTTGTTTCCTACTCTGAAGAGTCCTCTGAGTCGGAGGAATCTGACACCAACAATTCTAAGCGTTGTACTGACCCTCTGCCGGACATACACATTAATGATAATTCCCCTGTTAACACTGGAAAAGAGCCCTCTCTGGATTATCTCAACCTTTCCAAAACCAATTCTGAGTCCCACTCCAAACTCTTGGATTGGACTTTCTCTCAAATTAATGAGGTGAAAGTTAAAAACTAGGCCCTGCAAAGTAAGATCGATGAAATGGGCACTAAGATTGCTAAGATGGAAAAGAAAGAAGTGGCTCACAGTAACAGAAAGATTGACACCAAAGCTGAGAACTTAAGGAATACCATCAAAACTATCACCGAGCAAAACAACCATATAGCAAGACACAATGCTATAATTATTAATGCGATGACTGAGAAGCTTGATAAAGCCCAACAAGGGTCTCTGGTGGTTGATCTGGAGGATACCGAGGATAAAATCCAGGATACAGAAGCTGGCATTTCCAGAAGAACTAGAGCCAATCTGAAGTGCAAGGCCCCCCTTACTCCGAAAATGATTCAAACTTTTAAAAAGGAGGTTAAAGATATGCAAGATCTGGAGGTGGAGACGGAGTCTATCCTGAGGACTCTGAATTAATGGTTGGGGTTTTCTTTGTGCTTTCTCTGATGATCCTTCTTTCTTGAACTTTCTGGTCTTTTTTGTTTGGTTGCTGCTGGTCTTTTCTTAGGCAGCTTGTTTTTTTGGTGGAACTCTGGTGTCCTCTTTGTAGTTTTGTAAACTTTGTGGTCTTGGGTCCCTATAAAAACCGTTTTACCCTTTTATCAAAAATATTTTCCACATTAAACTAGATTAATTTAATCAACAACCTTTATATATATAAAGCCATTTAATTACCTTTTAACTTGCAATTTTAAATAATCAAAGAGAGGTAATAATAATCAAAGCAACACAACCTGACAACACCTGACGACATACTAGGACTAGGGTGATGACTTGGCATGGAAAACCTAGCTACTATCTCCCAATCGAATACCTTTGAGCAATGGACACGCTCACACCTGTGAAGCCAAGTGGAGTTGATGTACGGTACCTGTCAACCTGAAAATCAAGTAAACCACAACATATAATATGAACAACATAAAATACACACCATGAAGAGGAAATCTCAGGATCGCAAGGCGCTCACAAGTGAGTGATGCGATCTGTCCCCTTCACCAATACAATATTACCAACTGACGAATCTAACATCATTAATATGATCAAAATCATAAACATCATTAATTCAATTATCCACTATGCTAATCCAAAGCATGACATAATAATAACATCAGGATAAAATACCAAGTACCAAGGTCAAAGCACTAACAGAAAATAAGGCCTAACCAAACAGAACACTGTTCAATCAAAAGAGAAAAATGGAGGGGTCTTACATTTGAACCCATTTTGTAAAGTAGTTATAGAGGAGAACCTAGGAGGTGTCGCCAACGCAATGGATCTGAAGTGGGTCGTTGTCTGAACTTTGTACATAGGTGTATTCGGCCGACCCTATTTCAATAGAACAACATTCGAACGAACATGCCCAAATGAATGTGGGTCTTCTTTTTTGTTTTTATTTTTCATGTTCCAGCCGAAAGTCTTTCGGGAAAATATGTTTCAATTGAAACCCTTTCAGGTGAATATGTTTCGATCGGAACCCTTTCAAGTGAAATGGGGGTGCCACATAGGCACCACATCACTGGCACTTTGTTTCAGTTGAAACCTTTTTGACCGAGCCGTATTCGACCAAAAATTATTCGGCCGGAATTATTTGCTAGGCCAAAAGTGTGACACACTATTGTGCTTTTACCCCTACATTCAGTTATATTTATATGTTTCGATATGATTTCTGATCTTCTTCATATGATTTATTGAACATGTTTTTCAAGTAAAAACCATTAACTAAATCGATTTTTTAAATAAAACATATGATTGAAAGAAAATTAAAATAACTAACACTCTAGCACTATATTGAAGAGCTGTTAGAAACATATAAATCTTTTCCCTGAGACCAAAAGCTTAGCTATTAGCATTGCCGAACTCGATGTTGTAACTGCCATATTAGGCACACTGTCTATACCCAGAGCCACCATTGGAACCCCACCTTTTGTCCGATCTTTATTCACCACCATAGCTCGCATTGTTGACATTTTGTGTAGTGTATTATGCACCTTTACACAACTTGACGATGTTGTGTAACTCCTCGCAACCCAACCCTAGAGGATGTTGCAAATATCGACTTAAATAGGCAATATTTATTTTTTATTTAAGTACAATTAATATACAAGTTTGCTTCCCAATGCAACCATCCCCTAAGGTTACAAGACTGAGATAACTTAACAACCCACAAACAACATAAGTGAATCCATAATATTTATTTACTTAATAAATTAAGAATGCATACATTCCATACAAGATAAATTACATCAAAGCATAATAGATAACTTTCAATCTCATTTATCCATAATTAAATATTATAATTACAACTCTCATTCCACGAACAAGGCAAGTCCAATAATAAGTTTACAGTTACAACTTCCACCTCGATAAAAAATGAGGGGTAAAATATTACAAGATCAACTGAAATGAAATAATGCAAGAACTGAAACTGAATCCCACGAGCTCTCCAACTGGAAGTCTCGTTCACATGAACATGAAGAAATCCCAATGGATCTAGGTGCATGCCACCCAACCAAGTGGAACCCAAAGGCCCACCCCCTGTGCTAGGAGATAGTAACAAGGAATCCTAGCCACGACCATCTACCTCTAGACATAGGCTAACACGAAACTGAACCAAACTGAAACAACCAATCACATGTGAAATACAAGTACAACTCAAGAGCATCACGAGTACAACACAAGTACAACTCTATATGGTCACATTGCTTCCCGATAAAAAGAAGATCAAGTATGTTAAGAGAACCATACACATAATAATTAAATACCAACTATGGTCACATCAAGTATATTAAGGAGACCATACCCATAAAATTGAATACCAACTATGGTCATATCAGGTATGTTAAGGAAACCATACCCACCAAATCAAATACCAACTGTTGTCGTAGACAGAGTTTCATCATACAGCTCGCCATGGGTTATCCTCTGGGATTCTTCCTAGCCTCCGACCCCCACTATGCGTTATCCTGGTGGCCTCTACCAAATCCCGACCCCCATACTCACTCATGCGGAATCAAATATCTCTCGTACAAACAAGATAGATGACCTTTCCATTCTAGGCCTTCCCACTCATCCCAAGTCCAAATGAGCCCTTGTGTCTATGAGTGAGGCATAATTATCTTCATTAGTGAGAAGTACCACTTAATCTTCTAAGTTTTGTTTTAGTTATCACTTGATTAAACCACCTCCGAAGGTTACCCAGTTTACCTCTTCTGGGCTCTAGCCCCTACAGAAGCCACTCTTCTACTTGAAAACACACATACCATCCAAACACCAAGAGTACCAAAGTGCAACAAACAAGATAACATCACCACTCCTTTCTCAGGAGGCGACATAAGATAAATCCATCTCCAAACACTAGAGGTAACAACAATAACAAAACCACTCCTTACAAGGAACTACAATTTACATAATCCACTCCTTACACAGGAGGTACAAAATTTCCCCGTTCATGGAAACCAGGTAAACACTAACTAAACACCATGCACTACCCAAAGGAACTCACAATTAAGTTGTCAAACATGACACAACAACCCACATGATGGAAACCCCATTTGGAAGACTTATAAATTAAACACCCATTTAACCTGTTTCCCAAAGCAAGAACACAAAGGGAATGTTCACTTGAAGGCAACTGAAAGAGACTACCTTTAGATATTCTAAATCCATTTCCTCATTACATCCAGTAATTTATCGCCTCAATACAACTGAATTAAAAAATACATCTTTTCAAATAAAGGAGGAATTAACACTAATCGTTTAACTTCCTACTTTCTTTTTAAGTAATAATCAACTAACCTTTTATTTCAACTATTCAGAAAATATCATTTTAACACAATACTATTGGTCCTTTGCAAAAATACATCATTTAAAATCATCCATCTTGCTATTAAACCCATTTGTTTTAAATTCATCATTTGTCCTTTCAACTATATTATTTCCAAAATAAATTCATCAATTTAATCATCCTACAATAATTTAAAATTTCTCAAACAATTTAAATTATGCCTCCATTTAAACAACTTTAAAAAATAAAATCTTCAACTATATATATATAATACATTATATACATTTATATTATATTTATATATATATATATATATATTTAATATTCTAATAATATATTATACAATATTAATTATTAAAATATATATTTTAATAATATATATATTAATAATTTAATATTATAAATATAATAATAAAATATTAAAAATAAAATTTATTTATTTTAATTTTTAAAAGGCAACTTATGCATTTGATAGAGGCACATATACCTCAGGCCACGTGCATTCTCGAGCCACACATTTTAGGGTGCCAATCGTGCTGGTAAGGATGGCCGACTGTGTTTACATAGTCGGTGCTGCTAGTTGGGTGCCGCCGTCGGTGGTGGGGCTATGTACACAACCGGCCACCATCTCTAGTGGAGTTGTGCACATCACAACAGACCACCGGGGATGGTGGTGGTGGCTGTGTAAACAGCCACCCCACCGGTGGTGAGAGGGCCGCGAATCTCACGTTGGGCGCAGCTCCCCCCATGCGCCTCCCATGGGGGTGCGGTGGGGTGAGCCCCCAGCCCCCCATCAATATAATTTTTTTATTATTTTAATTTTTTTCTCCAAAAACATCCCCAAAGCATATATATATATAACAAAATATATATTTATATATTCCTACGTATGGATTCAACATCTCTTTAAGGAATTGAAGAAATAAATAGCACAAATAAAATTGAAATCACAGCCAAGAACATTTTCTTTTGTTTTGAGCAATTTATCTTTCAAATACAAGTTTCAAGTTTTGAAAACAAGATCCAAGATGGGTTTTCTTTGCAATCAACAGAGTTTAAGAATATTTTTCAAACAACAAGTAAAATCCTGTGAATATTTTCCAAAATGAATATGATTTAATGAAAATAAAACCTGATTCCACCAAGCTTGATAGGTTGTCAATGGTACAAATAATTCCTTCATAGATTTCAATCCCTCCAACCAATCAGCAGGATCCCTTCATAGTTCAAACCCACAATCCCCACAACAACAAACCTTGATCTCCCTTCATTTTTTCCAATTTTCCAATTTTCATCCTCTTCAAAATTGAATGCCAAATTTCAAAATAATAGTCAACAGAAAAAAAATATATCTCTTCCAACCACCACAATCAATTTCAGAAAACAAAAAATAGAAAATATCTAATTTTTTTAATTTTTTAATTTAAATTTTCTAAATTGACTTTTATGCATTTTTCTGTATTTTCAATTTCAACAAATATAACAATAACTTCAAAATAAATAAATTAACTTATTTCAACATCCTAAATTTAATTAATTAATAAAATAGATTTAATCAACGATTAAATTATTTATTAATTAAATTAAATTAATAATAAAATAAATTACATTTCAACATAGTCTCAGATAAAGTTAAATGGCAATTTAACTACTAAGCATATATTTTAACCCTTTTCCAAACTTCCAATTTAAACTAAAACCAAGCAATTGAACAATATAGAACAACTCGACCACACAAGACCGACGACACACTATGACTAGGGTGACGACTTGGCATGGAACACCTAACTACTATCTCCCAATCTAATACTGTTGGGCAATGGACACACTCGAACCTGTGAAACCAGGTGGAGTTGATGTCCTGTACCTATCAACCTGCGAACATAGAGTATATCCACATGCATATATATGTCATAATCAAAACACACCATGAGGAGGAATTCACGAAATCGTAGGGCACTCGCAAGCGAGTGATGTGATCCGTCCCCTTCACCAATACAATATTACTAACTAATGAATCTAACATCATTAATTCAATTATCCACTAATCTAATTCCAAACATGCCACAATGATAACATCTGAATACAGTATCGTCACATCAAAATACATCACCAAATCACGATAAAGATACTAACAGAAAATAAGACATAACCAAACAAAACATTGTTCGATCAAAAGAGCAAAATGGAGGGGTCTTACATCCTCCCCCACTAGGGTCAGGCTTACTCCTGGAAGCCTGCGACTACCCCTAGTGCAAACTCCATACAATCACACATAACCAAGGGTTGCAAACTGAACCACTCCAAACCTCAACACAAAACAACAGCAACCCGTGTCGTTAACAACTCAATCAAAAACACTATCAATCCAACCAAAACAACAGGGTGAAGCAACCACCAACCAAGTCTCCAAAAACACATAACCAAGGATTATCACACATAATACACATATGTACCAATACACATCACTCAAAAAGCGACATACCCAGCTAGGATAGAAGAATCCAAGAACCAAGAACAACTAACCAACTCAAAATCCATAGATCACCATCAGTGGCTTGATGGTGTTAAACCACACATAAGGTGAGACCATCCAACAAGACCACCATGACCTATCTCTTGTTGTATAAGGTGATCATCCTCCAAATGATAGTCATCACACAAAGGTGAGTAGTGGGTCCTAGCTGCAAAACAACCTCACATACCCCCATCCTCAACGTTTCCTGCATCTACTTCCTCATACACACTCACCAATTCTGTGTCATACGTCCTTGGAGAGGAATTACAATACAACACATAACCAACATTGGAAACAACAAGATAACTAGCTTAGCCACCAATTTCATAAAAAAGATAAAATTAAATTTCAATTCCAACAATAAGGCAATAAATGTGCACAATTTCAACACTGAATCAAATATATAACCACTAGGGTTATAAGAATATAAGATCACAAGTTGTGGCTAAACCTTCACAATCAAATATAAAAAAAGTGTCAGCCCTCACACTCAACTGAAAAATCATCAATAACCAAAAGAAAGTTCACAATCTTTAAATTTCACTATACAAAAATTGTGTGACTAGATACTAGCCACAAAACGAGGAAAAAGGAAATAACGTCTGACTAGACTGATAATAGTCCTTATGTGGTGTGGAATGAACACGCAATCCACATGACCCAGAGTGTATCCACAACTCTCAAACAAGATACAATTATTGGGTTCTTATATTTACAGAGGTACAACTACATACATAACCCCATAGGGATATCCAATTTTCATAACCCATGGGATACATAACATAACTTTCCCACCAAAACCTTTTATTAGGTTTCTTTCACGCTACTCTTTTCCACCAAGTGCATCATGCTAAAGTAGAATCCATGAACATGTGATCACTTAACCATTCCACTAACAATTCGCAGGGACAACATAGCGGGCACAAATGTACCCAGAGAACCCAGTGTTTAAACCTAGGCTCTGATACCATGTGTAACGCCTCGCCACGCAACCCTAGAGGATGTTGCAAACAACTACTTAAATAGGAAATATTTTTTTTTTGTTTAAGTACAATTAATATACAAGTTCACTTCCCAACGCAACCATCCCCTAAGGTTACGAGACTGAGATAACTTAACAACCCACAAAAAACATAAGTGAATCCATAACATTTATTTACTTAATAAATTAAGAACGCATACATTCCATACAAGATAAATTACATCAAAGCATAATAGATAACTTTCAATCTCATTTATCCATAATTAAATATTACAATTACAACTCTCATTCCTCGAACAAGGCAAGTCCAATAATAAGGTTATAGTTAGAACTTCCACCTCGATAACAAATGAGGGGTAAAATATTACAAGATCAACTGAAATGAAAAAATGCAAGAACTGAAACTGAATCCCACGAGCTCTCCAACTGGAAGTCTCATTCACATGAACATGAACAAAGCCCAATGGATCTAGGTGCATGCCACCCAACTAAGTGGAACCCAAAGGCCCACCCCCTGTGCTAGGAGATAGTAACAAGGAATCCTAGCCACGACCATCTACCTCTAGACATAGGCTAACACGAAACTGAACCAAACTGAAACAACCAATCACATGTGAAATACAAGTACAACTCAAGAGCATCATGAGTACAACACAA
Source organism: Sequoiadendron giganteum (assembly GCA_007115665.2). NCBI lineage: Eukaryota > Viridiplantae > Streptophyta > Pinopsida > Cupressales > Cupressaceae > Sequoiadendron > Sequoiadendron giganteum. The sequence continues at coordinate 670,522,249 of CM021101.1, forward strand.
GTACAACTCTATATGGTCACATTGCTTCCAGATAAAAAGAAGATCAAGTATGTTAAGAGAATCATACACATAATAATCAAATACCAACTATGGTCACATCAAGTATGTTAAGGAAACCATACCCATAAAATCGAATACCAACTATGGTCATATCAGGTATGTTAAGGAAACTATACCCACCAAATCAAATACCAACTATTGTCCTAGACAGAGTGTCATCACATAGCTCATCATGGGTTATCCTCTGGGATTCTTCCTAGGCTCCGGCCCCCACTATGGGTTATCTTGGTGGCCTCTACCGAATCCCGACCCCCATACTCACTCATGCGGAATCAAATATCTCTCGTACAGACAAGATAGATGACCTTGCCATTCCAGGCCTTCCCACTCATCCCAAGTCTAAATGAGCCTTTGTGTCTATGAGTGAGGCATAAATATCTTCATTAGTGAGAAGTACCACCTAATCTCCTAAGTTTTGTTTTAGTTATCACTTGATTAAACCACCTTCGAAGGTTACCCAGTTTACCTCTTCCAGGCTCTGGCCCCTATGGAAGCCACTCTTCTACTTGACAACACACATACCATCCAAACACCAAGAGTACCAAAGTGCAACAAACAAGATAACATGACCACTCCTTTCTCAGGAGGCGACATAAGATAAATCCATCTCCAAACATTGGAGGTAACAATAATAACAAAACCACTCCTTACAAGGAGGCACAATTTATATAATCCACTCACACAGGAGGTACAAAATTTCCCCATTCATGGAGACCAGGTAAACACTGACTAAACACCATGCACTACCCAAGGGAACTCACAATTAAGTTGTCAAACATGACACGACAATCCACATGATGGAAACCCCATCTGGAAGACTTATAAATTAAACACCCATTTAACCCCTTTCCCAAAGCAAGAACACAAAGGGAATGTTCACTTGAAGGCAACTGAAAGAGACTACGTTTGGATATTTTAAATCCATTTCCTCATGACATCCAGTAATTTATCGCATCAATACAACTGAATTAAAAAATACATCTTTTCGGATAAAGGAGGAATTAATACTAATCATTTAACTTCCTACTTTCTTTTTAAATAATAATAAACTGACCCTTTATTTCAACTATTCAGAAAATATCATTTTAACACAATACTATTGGTCCTTTGCAAAAATACATCGTTTAAAATCATCCATCTTGCTAGTAAACCCATTTATTTTAAATTCATCATTTGTCCTTTCAAATATATTATTTCCAAAATAAATTCATCAATTTAATCATCCTACAATAATTTAAAATTTCTCAAACAATTTAAATTATGCCTCCATTTAAACAACTTTAAAAAAAAAAATCTTCAACTATATATATATAATACATAATATATATTTATATTATCTTTATATATATATATATATGTTTAATATTCTGATAATATATTATACAATATTAATTATTAATATATATATATTTTAATCATATATATATTAATAATTTAATATTTTAAATATAATAAAAAAATATGAATAATAAAATTTATTTATTTTAATTTTTAAAAGGCAACTTATGCGTTTGATAGAGGTGCATACACCTTAGGCCATGTGCATTCTTGGGTTGCGCATTCTAGGGCATCGGTCGTGCTGGTAAGGATGGTCGACTGTGTTTACACAGTCGGCGCTACTAGTTGGGCATCGCGATCGGTGGTGGGGTTGTGTACACAGTCGACCACCATCTCCGGTGGCGCTGTGCACAGCATAGCAGACCACCGGGGATGGTGGTGGCGGCTATGTAAATAGCCACCCCGCCGACAATGAGCAGGCCGCGGTGGTCGCATTGGCATGACTCCCCCCATGCGCCTCCCATGGGGGTGTAGTGGGGTGAGCCCCCAGCCCCCCCAAAAATATAACTTATTTATTATTATTTTTTTTTCTCCAAAAACGTCCCCTGTGGATTTTTTGAAATCCGAGCACCTCATTTGGGGTTTTTTTTTTAAATTTTTGACAGCACAACCCCAAGAGAAGAATTTTTTTTTATAAAGGGAAAGCATAGATATATATATAACAAAATATATATTTATATATGGCTATGCATGGATTCAATATCTCTTTAAGGAATTGAAGAAATAAATAGCACAAATAAAATTGAAATCACAACCAAGAACATTTTCTTTTGTTTTGAGCAATTTATCTTTCAAATACAAGTTTCAAGTTTTGAAAACAAGATCCAAGATGGGTTTTCTTTGCAATTAACAGAGTTTAAGAATATTTTTCAAACAACAAGTAAAATCCTGTGAATATTTTCCAAAATGAATATGATTTAATGAAAATAAAACCTAATTCCACCAAGCTTGATATCTTGTCAATGGTGCAAAGAATTCCTTCGGAGATTTTAGTCCCTCCAACTAATCAATAGGATCCCTTCATAGTTCCAACCCACAATCCCCACAACAACAAACCTTGATCTCCCTTCATTTTTTCCATTTTTCCAATTTTCATCCTCTTCAAAATTGAATGCCATATTTCAAAATAATAGTCAACAGAAAAAAAAATATATCTCTTCCAACCACCACAATCAATTTCAGAAAACAGAAAATAGAAAATATCTAATTTTTTAATTTAAATTTTCTAAATTGACTTTTATGCATTTTTCCTTATTTTCAATTTCAACAAATATAACAATAACTTCAAAATAAATAAATAAACTTATTTCAACATCCTAAATTTAATTAATTAATAAAATAGATTTAATCAACGATTAAATTATTTATTAATTAAATTAAATTAATAATAAAATAAATTACATTTCAACATAGTTCCAGATAAAGTTAAATGGAAATTTAACTAATAAGTATATATTTTAACCTTTTTCCAAACTTCCAATTTAAACTAAAACCAACCAATTGACAATATAGAACAACTGGACCACACAAGACCGATGATACACTATGACTAGGGTGATGACTTGGCATGGAACACCTAACTACTATCTCCCAATCGAATACTGTTGGGCAATGGACACGCTCAAACTTGTGAAACCAGGTGGAGTCGATGTCCTGTACCTATCAACCTGCGAACACGGAGTATATCCACATGCATATATATGTCATAATCAAAACACACCGTGAGGAGGAAATCACAGAATCGTAGAACACTCGCAAGTGAGTGATGTGATCTATCCCCTTCACTAATACAATATTACTAACTGACGAATCTAACATCATTAATATGATCAAAAGCATAAACATCATTAATTCAATTATCCACTAATCTAATTCCAAACATGCCATAATGATAAAATTTTAATACAGTATCATCACATTAAAATACATCACCAAATCATGATAAAGATAGAGATTAAGCAGTAACCGAGTACCATAGTCAAGGTACTAATAGAAAACAAGACATAACCAAACAAATATAGTATCAATGAGAGGAATCGAGGTGGATCCCACCAAATTCGAGGTGATCCTCAACATGGAACCACCCAAGATAGTAAAGAAACTGAGACATCTACAAGGCACGCTCCAGTCCATCTGCAGATTTGTAGCGCAACTAGCAGATAAAAAGATCCCATACTATCATCTACTCCACAAGGGGGTAGAAAACAAGTGGGATGACAAATGCGATCAGTAATTTAACAAAATCAAAGAATACTTACTCATGCCACTAGGTTTGATGTCACTAATCCCAGGCAAACCACTGATCCTATACATTTCAGCAACAATAGTAGCTCTTAGTGCTCTATTAGCACAACACGATGAAAATGAAAGAGAGAGAGAAATATACTAAATCAAAAGAAATGTGGTGGGACACGAGCTAAAATACACTCCTATTGAAAAGGTTTGTGTGGTAGTTTTTTTCACAACACGTAAATTCAGATGCTATATTGTTGGCTCATCAAATCAATATTATCGCTAAGATAGATCCTCTCAAGTACTTACTTTCTAAAGCTACTCTCACAAGACGAACAACCAAGTGGGTCATGATATTAACAGAACACGAAATTGAATATGTGGAGTGCAAGGCCATCAAGGGACAACCAAATGCAGATCAACTAACAAAGGCTCCTATTTGTGCAGAAAACCCACTCATTTTAGAATTCCCTGATGAATCAATTTTCAACCAAAGGGTTGCAAACCATTGCAAGATGTATTTTGATGGAACTTACACACAACATAGATCAAGCACAAGTATTTTCTTCATAACTCCCCATAAAGACTGTATTCCCAAATCTTACAAGTTTTCATTCCCATGAACGAAAAACATAGAAAAGTATGAGGCTCTCATCATATGCATAAGGATTGTAGTACAATGGCGGATCATGGCTCTAAAGGTATATGGGGATGCGAAGCTCATTATGAATCAGGTAAACAATGAATATCAGACAAAGGATGACAAACTGACTCCATACAAGAAGTTGGTTGAGAGCCTCAAAGATTCATTCATTGATATCACATTTCAACAACTAACTAGAGAAAACAACAGAGCAAAAAATGTAATGGCTACAATTGGATTACTCTTGGAAATCCCGCACAATATCCCAAAGCCATAATTCTTGGTAGAGAAAATTCTCGTATCTGCATTTACGGTACGAAAATTTGAATTTGTGTGTGAACTCATTGGTCTTGGTGATCCATGATATCATGACATTAAAACATACTTAAGAATAGGAGTCTTGCCCGTGGAAATTACCCCAGACTTTAAATGAGCCTTCATCAAACAATCAACCTTCTTTTTTCATCCTATGGGAAGCCCTTTATTGTAGGAGCATTGAAGGAACCCTATTGCATTGCCTAAACACTGACGAAGCCTTGACTACTTTAATCAAGGTACACAATGGTATTTATTTCTAATAGTATAAATGGAGAGGTTATACTTCATTTCAATCATCCACAACATCATGCAAAGTTACTCTCTTCACACCAAGAGCTATTTTTTTCGATTGTCATAGAACTGTATCATTATCATTGGCTTGTCAAGCGTCTGGAAAGGGCTACTTTCCACACAAAGAGTAGCACCAATCCACTATGGGATAGGTATACATTATACTTCTTTTATGCTTTCAATTACTTTATTTTGTTATTTTATTTATGACGTATGATGTATTATTTCATAGGAGCATTAGTTTATTTGCTTCGTTTTGAACTTACCATGATAACGAGTGTTGGAGTTTATAGCTATTTACAAATTTAGGGTACTCACAAGTTTCTAGGAAATGTTTCATTAATGAGTCATATTATAGAATCTGGGCCTTCTAGTGTTGAGGAAGCGTCAAGTCAGCAACTATGGAAGGATGTCATGGCCAAAGAAAATCAATCTATAATTAGGAATGATGTTTGGGATATTGTACCTAGACCAAAATGGAAATTTTTTGTATCTTCTAAATGGATTTTCAAGATTAAGCATGTGGATAATGGAAGCATTGAGAATCACAAAGCTAGATTTTTGGCCAAAGGATTCTCTAAGAAAGAGGGGATAGACTATGAAGAAACATTTGTTCCAGTTTGTCATTATACATCCATCAAAACCATTATTGATATTTTAGCAGCTAAGGGATGGAAGCTACGTCAGATGGACATGAAGACAACATTCCTTAAATGGTGTGATTTAAGAAATGGTATACATTGAGCAACCTGATGTCTTTCAGATTCATATGAAGGAGTCTCATGTTTGTAGATTGAAGAAGGCTTTGTATGGCCTTAAGTAGGCACCTCATGCTTGGTATTAGAGGATTTATCAATACCTGATGAGCTTGGGTTTCTCCAAGAATGATGTTGATTCAAACCTGTACTTCAAGGTAGTTAATGGTGAGGCATTAATCTTGGTTCTATATGTTGATGATATATTTCTTACTAGAGAAGAACATCTCATTATCAAATACAAGAAGGAGTTAGCTTTTGAATTTGAGATGAAGTATCTTAGATACATGCATCACTTCCTTGAATTAGAAATGTGGAAGGGGCCTAATGAGAGCATTCTATGTAATGGGAAGTATAGTATAGAAATTTTGAAGAGATTTGGTATGATGGTTTGAAAATCCATGTCTACATCGATGGAAACCAATTTGAAGAAGTTGATTGAGTTTGCAGCTAGTTTGAATTTGGTGGATCCCACTATGTAGAGGTAGTTGATTGGATCATTGATGTATCTAGTCAATACTAGAACAGATATTTGTGATAAAATGAGTGCACTTAGTCAATTCATGAGTCAACCAAGGAAAATACATCTAGTTGCAGCTAAGCACATCTTGAGATACTTGTGTGGCACAATTTGATATGGCTTAAGATATAATTCCAGTGTAGATATTCAGTTACAAGGATATTCTAATTTTGATTGGGAAAGGAATGTAGCGGATCGGAAAATTGCCTCTAGTTGTTGCTTTAATTTGGGATCTTCTTTGATTTCCTTGTGTCGCGGGAAGCAGTCTTCAGTGGCACTAAGCACTATAGATGCAAAGTATATTATAGCTTGTGTGGCAACTTGAGAAGCAGTGTGGCTTTAGAAGCTCCTTGTAGGATTGTTTTGATAGTAACTCATCTTAACCCTTTTTTAAACTAACACTCATTATAACCCTAACCCTAAAACTAAGAGTAATTTTAACTCTTACTCTAAATCTAACACTATTTCTAACCCTACCCCTAATTCTAATTCTAAATTTAACCCTAACCCTAACCCTAACCTTAACACTAATCCTAATATTAACACATATATTTTAATACTAACACTAACTCTAATTCTAACTTTAATGCTAGCCCTAACCCTAACCCTAACCCTATTTCTAAAACTAATAAAAATTAAATTAATTGTATTTGTCATCCTAACCATAAAACTAACACTAATTCTAACTCTAACTCTAGTCCTAACAAAACCACATAAGTATATATAATATTTTAACAATATTAGTAATTCTAATCAAGGTTACAATTATGGTTAAGGATAGGGTTGGTGTTTTTGATAAAAGGGTAAAACGGGTTTTAAAGGGACCCGAAACCACAAAGTTTACAAAATAGAGAAAAGACCACCAAGGGTCCACCAAAAAGAAACAGCTGCCCAAAAAAAACTAGCTGCGAGTAGGCAAAAAAGACCAGGAGGGTCAGAAAAGAAAGGACAGCAAAAAAAGAACACATAATTACTTTAGAGACCTAAGGACAGTCTCTGTCTCTGCCTTCAAAACCTGCATATCAGTAACCCCCTTCTTGAAGGTTTGAACCATTTTCGGGGTTAATGGGGACTTTTGCTTCAAATTGGCACGGGTTCTTCTAGAAATGCCTCCATCCATTTCCTGGCTTTTATCTTCAGTGTCTTCTAGATCAACCACCAAGGATCCCTGCTAGGCTTTGTCAAGCTTTTCAGTCATTGCATTGATTATTATAGCATTGTGTCTTCCTATTCGGTTGTTCTATTCTACAGTGGTTCTGATGTTAATCCTTAGGCCCTCAACATCATTATTAGTGATCCTATTACTATGCAACACATCTTTCTTGCCCAACTCCGCAATCTTGACACCCATTTCCTCAATCTTGCTTTGCAGGGCCAAATTTTTAATTTTAAGCTCATTGATTTCGGAGAAGGTCCATTCTAGAAGTTTAGAATGGGACTCGAAGTTGGTTTTATCTAGGTACAGAAAATCAAGGGAGGGCTCTTTACCAGTGTTAATGGGGGAATTTTTGACATTCTGAATGTCCAGAATAGGGCCCACACAGCGCTCATAAGTGTTGGTATAAGCTTCCTCCGGCTCAAAGGACTCTTTGGTGTAAGAGAAAAGGCTTTTAGCCTAGGTAGTTTTACCAACAGGGTTGAGCTTAGGAGGAGGACATTGGGCTCAAGCGCAACCCGGATTTTACCCGGATCCTTGGAAGGGCCAGCATGCAAACTAGGGGCTTTTGGGCCAGGGCTAGGGTTAGGCAAATAATCCGAGCCACTAGGCTCAGTATCATCACTATCAACATCAGGGTTTGCTTCCGAGGTAGCAGGGGTATGCACATGCAGATATTCAACAATAAGCCTAATTAACCCAGTATGGAGGATAGGAAATCTTTTGGGATTCATTTTTTTTGTCCTCCAAACTTTTCTTTAGAGAGCATAAGAGATAATAAGGGATAGAAACCCTTACCTTGTGGCAGAAAGGGTTGATGAGGGCGAAGTGGTACCCGTAGACTTTAGTGAAATGCCTGTCCACAGTGATATACTCCATGATGGCCTAAAGGACCTTTCTCCAAATAGATTTTATGGACTCAACATCAAAGTAACTGTTCATAATTTTGACCAAGTTTTGCTTTTCCTTGTCATTTTTGGGGAATTTGATAACAGCTTCATTAGTGTAAGCCTTGTCCCTGAAAAACGTCTTCCCATCAGTGGGTAATCCCGTAACTTTGGAAATTAACTCTTCGTTGAGCTCCACATTCCTGTCAAACAGAGTAAGGTTGCCATCATGCCAATTTTTGCAAAGAGATTCATAGCCTCCAGATCAGAACCATGAAGCTTCTCTAGAAAAGGGAAGAGACCTCCACTTTTTATCTTGCTCTAAGCCTTAGCATTTTTCATATGGATTTCATAGCTATCCGGCTCAGTTCGCTTTCTATCCCCACCCATATTGGCCTACACAGTGCGGAAGAACCAAACAAAATCCTTTCTAAAATTGGCCTCACCAAATCTAAGCACCCACAAAGCGTGCAGAGTAAACTTGCAAATTACTCCACAAAGCTCGGTCCCGTACAATCTAATGATTGTGATGTGAGAGATCCAACCTGTCCTCATTAAAGGAATAACACAACGCCTTACCATGTAATTTATCATAATTTAATAGGGCACAAACTTTAATATTAAGATCGCTATTATTAAGCCAGGTATGCACTTCTTTACTCTTGACTCCTTCATTAGCAAAAAAGTCCATGACAACATTGGCTTCTCTATAGGCGTGTGTTTTTTTAACTTTTTCAAACTTGTCCAATTTCAATTTAGCTTCATCAATCCACGATTTGATGGTCCATGAGGGAGTAGACTTACCACGGAGGTAGTCAATTATGTTTTTGGAGTCTCCTTCAATCCATAAAATTTTAATATTGAGACTTTGGGCTAAATTTATAATATGGTAAGCACCAGCAGCCTCCTCAAGGTGATTAGTTTGAGAGCCAAGAGGAGAGGCCATCGCACCCATGAAGTTTCCAAAGGAATCCCTTATAACTCCTCCACAACCTGCTGCCTCGGATTGCCTTTAGCCGCACCATCAAAGTTAGCTTTGATCCACCTATTAGGCAGAAAATTCCAGCAAACTCCCTCTCTGTCCTTTTTAGCGTTAATAGTAAAGCTAGATAGAATGGGGATTATGTTCCATTCCTTAGCAACAAAAAGATCATAGTTTGAAAACTCTGCATTCAAGGTCTTCCTATCCTTCTGGGCCACGACACTGAAGTTTTCCTTTAGAGATCTGGCAATTTTATCAAAGACATAATCCACAGAAGCTTTTTTGCCCCTAAAAATTTTGTTGTTGTGTTCTTTCTAGATGCCCCAATCTATATGAGGGAAAGATAGCTCCCAAAAAAAATTGAGTAAAGGATTCCTTGTCGGGGCTTTCCATTGAGAAAAGAGTTCTTCAATGAGCATTGGGAAGACCCAAGAGAGGTTCCATAATCTGTTAAAATTTTCCTAGAGAGAAGCGGCAAAAGCGCAGTGAAGGAATAAATGATTAATAGATTCAGCATCCATCTTACAAAGATAGCATCTATTAGGGATTTGAAATCCCTATTTACACAAATTGTCAATCGTTAGCAACTTATTTTGAAGCAAGATCCAAAAGAAGATGTTAATTTTAGGAATCAGATTATTGCTCCAAGCTTTAGACCAAAAGGGAGGATGATCCAGAGAAGAAGTGAGCTTAGGAAAAGCAGAAGATACAAAAAAATTACCAGAGGGATCATCAATCCAAACCGCACAGTCCTCCAACTGCTCTGAGCTAGGTCTAACAGCCAGCAACGTAATCTAGATGGGAGCCAAAACCTGACTAACTTTGCTTAAGTCCACCCAATTACCATTCACTCTGTAATATTTCACATAAGTACCAAACCTAACCTTGCAATTCTCAGCCCAATCTCTGAAGGAATTGATATTTATTAGAGGTTCCTTAAAAATCCATCTGTCTTCCCAGAATTTGGTACTATTCCCATTTCCCACTTGCCAACCAATGCCTTCCTCCAAAATCTTTTTTCCAATAATTAAATTGTTCCAGCATATAGATCCTTTAGGAAGAAGGTGGGGGTCCTTATTTATGATGGAAGAGCAATTGTTATCAAGGTATTTGCTAGCCATAATATCAATCCACTCCCTGAAGGAGGAGAAAATTCTCCAAATTTGCTTGGCCAAGAGGATTTTATTAATAGATCTAATTCTTCTTAACCCAAGTCCGCTGTTCTTTTTAGGTCTACAGACCAGATTCCAGTCAATTAAGGAAATTCTTTTATTTTCCTCAACACCCGACCATAGAAATCTTTTTTGAATTTTTTCAATTGTGTCAGCATATTTAGTAGGGATCTTAAAGAGGCTCAGGGCATAGATAGGGAGATTCTGAAGGGAGGCTTTGAGGAGCTAAAGCTTACTAGCTTGGCTAAGCAGAGCACCTTTCCAGCCCACAAGTTTTTTACTAAATCTATCCACCAACGAAATCAAGAAAGCATCAGGAGGTTTCAAACTTAAAGGAAGACCCAAGTAGGTGGCAGGAAGGGATTCCACCTTACAGTCTAGTATTCTGGCAATTTTGGTCTGTCATGAGCCAGAGTATTGAAAAAGAACAGCGAGATTTTTTTATTGTTGATCAGCTATCCTAAAGCTCTCCCATATTTGTCAAGTAGTTGTTTAATAGATTTAGCTTCAGACACAGAAGATTGACCCATGAGCATAGTATCATCAACGAATTGTTGATTAGAACACACTAGGTTGCCCGAGGACGGTCTGAGCCTGGCGATAACTTTAAATTCAATCAATTTTTTCAGGTTCCTACCTAAGCTTTCGGCCATAATAGTGAATAAAATAGGAGAAATAGGATCACCCTACCTGAGACCTCTAGAGCTCTGAAAAAAGGAATTCGGGGAACCATTGACCATAACCGATATGGAAGCAGTGGACACAAGTTGTTCCACCATTTGGACCACCCTATTATTAAAACCAAAGGCCTTCAAGATTTTAAATAAGAAAACCCAATCCACTCTATCATAGGCTTTTGAAATGTCAGGCTTTAAAAGGAAACCTTCAGTCTTTGATTCAACAAGGGAGTGAATGTTCTCATGAACCGAAACAATAGAGTCAAGAATTTTTCTACCAGGAACGAACTCATTTTATTGAGGAGAGATCAAGGAAGGAAAAAAAAGTAAGAATCTAGAGGTTAAGACCTTAGAGATGATCTTGTATAAAGAATTACAAAGATTGATAGGTCTAAAAGCCTCAAAGTTGTCAGCTCCAGGTTTCTTGGGGATGAGGACCAAGAAAGTAGCATTTAGTTCTTTTAAAAGAAATTTGGCTCCAAAAAATTCCTTAACAACATTAACCACATCTTCTTCAACAATCTCCCAGAACCATTGGAAGAAGAACAAAGGAAAACCATCGGGCCCCGGGGCTTTATTCCCATCAAAGGAAAAGATATTCCTCTTGATTTCCTCATTGGTGGGGATAGCAGTCATAAAAGAGTTGTTCTCCTGGTTGATAATTCTTGGTATAGCTTCCACAAGCTGGTCTTGCTCATTTTGGTTTATTTCAGTACTGGCAGAGAGAAGAAGTTTAAAGAAGGAGCCCGCCTGTGTCCTAATATCCTCTTCCTCCACAAAACTGGTTCCATTCACACCAATTTGAGATATTCTATTGACAGCTCTGTGTTTAGATGTTGAAAGGTGAAAGTACCTAGTATTTCTATCTCCAGCCGACAGCCAAAGGGCTCTTGATCTTTGTTTCCAGAACTCCTCCTCCTTCCCAGTAATATCATGCATCTTTGTAAGGAGCACATTATCTTTTTCCTTAGTGTCATTCAAGTAACCCTCATTCTAAATTTTAAGTTGAATGGCTCCCAGATCCATTTGAAGTTCTGACTTGATCTTAAAGATGTTCCCAAAAGACTCTTTTTTCTATTTTTTAAGATTGCATTTCACTTCCCTTAATTTTTTAGCAATTCTGAACATTGCAGTTCCTTGAATACTAATATTCCACCATTTCTTCAATTCTTCTTTGAGAGCAGGATGGGAAATCCATATTTTTTCAAATCTGAAGGGGGTATTCTTTTTTTTTTTAAATAGGATCCGCAGTTAAACTGATAGGGGAGTGATCAGAACCTATTCTAGTGAGAGATTTAAGAGAATAATAATAATCAAAATACCAATGATTAGAAATCAGGGATCTATCTAAACTGACCTATATGAGGTCCATCCCCTTTCTGCAATTTGACTAGGTGAAGGAGGCTCCAAGAAGATCCAGGTCTATCACCCCTTGAATATCAATAAAATTCTGAAGATCCTCTTTATTTTCTAAGTTAATCTAGGATCCCCCAAATTTCTCACCATTCATTAAGGGGTGTAGACACGTAAAACTAACATCGTGCATCAAATTCTCCTATTAATCAATTAAGACAATTTATTGATTAATTTCCTAAGGTTCATTAAATAAATTAATTTATTTAATCAAATCCTTAAAGTTCTTCTCATTTGATTTATCAAATGTCACCTCTTAATATCATCCAAGTTAATTAATCTACATTAATTAACTTCTAATCATGATTATCATTCTCTAGCTTTTGAATCAACTAGAGTCAAATCCAAACTCTTAACTAACCCACCCACTTGCACCAATAAATCATTTATTTGATTTATTATTTCCTCTAATTACATTCAAAATGGAATATTCTTCCAATTTGAATCTTCCCCCCAAAAGGGACTTGTCCCTTCCAACAAGGTTTTAAATGCTATTTGCACAAGTCAAACATGGCATTTATTGCACCTTTCATCCCTCCTAAACATGTCATTTCATCCAAATTTGAATTTCAAATTGGCACATGGGCCAAGACTTGCACATTCCTCACCCTCTCACAACTTGACAAGTGGCACCTTGTCATTGGTTTGTGAATAATCCCACATTCCTCAAAATCTCTCAATCTTTCAATCTTTCAATCTATAAAATGCAAAGCATTACATCAACAACACACAACACATTCTCACTTGCAAGGTTACTCTCTTCATGAGAGAACTAATCTTGCTCATCACAACACCATTTGCTTAGCAACAACATTTTCTGATTGCAAGGTTACTCTCTTCATTTGAAAGGATATCTTGCTCTTCATCACTATCAGTTTGGCAGTTTTGCTTATCATGGATTGGGAAAGGGAAACTTTCTACAACACTAAGTTGCACCAATCCAATATGGGATAGATTTGCTTCATGTTATTTGTGCTTTAAAATCATTTCATTTGGTATTTCTAGTTGTTTAAATGTCTTAATTTAGCATATCTAGTATGGAGCAATATTTCATAGGGTTTGTTGGATTTTTCCATGTTAGTTTGATTTACATGATATACTAACATGTTGCAGAATTTAGCCACCACAAAATGGTGCTAGAAGGAGGGCATTCATCGTTTACTAGGTACTTCTTCACCATTATCTGCCCCATCATCTTGCTGCTCCTGCGGCCTTGAAAAAAAAAATGTTCGAGTGATTGCAAATGGCCTTGTCATGTCTGTAAACTTTGCTTGCCAAGGGTAGGAGCCTGCTGTTGTAGTTGCCTCAAGGGTGAGAGAGGGCATCTGCGGAGATCCACTAGATGGAAAAGACGCTGGTAAAGGCCGTGGAATTCAGCTATACACCTGTCATTTGTACTCAGCAAATATGCATTCAAGGGAGTTTTTACTTCATCTCGACTCAAACATTTAACTTGAGCGTTCTTTAACGGCTTCCTTTGACTTGAGTGGTTCTTTAAATGCTTCCTTTAATTTCTGAATCTACTGTCACATTGTCTGTAGGGAATAGTATAATTTAATATCTGGTGAGGATTTCAAAATTGGCCACGGATAGAGGCAGGGAGATCACTAGCAAAGTCTGTGGAATCCAACTCACATCTACTAATCGCATTTAACTTGAAAGCATCTTACAATTATTAACTTGAAAGTTTTTAAGCACTTATCGGTAGATGGTAAAAAGTCATGCAATTCAATTCTACACTTGCCAATTGCATTATGATTTAAAAGTTCTAAATATTTTTTTTGAATTCATGGTTCAAGCGCCTTCCTGTCTACGGGCAAAAGCTACAGAATTTGATTTTGCACCTGCAAGTTGCATACATGGAATAGAAGCCTTGGGGGACCTGATTCACGTGATGCATGACATCATTCTAGAGGAACATTCATTGCATGGTTATTACATTGTTGCGCGATCTTGTTTTCTTTTTTGATTTGACAGTCCAACATTTCAAGCCTGGTAGATGAGGGTGATTCGACGTGGTGGTGCAGCAGTTTACCAGTAGTTATAGTGAAGATGTTGGCAAATGTTTGAGGAGATGGATTTACACTTGTAACTGACATTCGCCTGAAAGATTAGGGTGCGCGTGGTTTACCAGCTGGAAGACTATCTCTTTGAGGCATTCCATCAATAAGTTTGTGTGCCTTGTCTATACTGTCACGTTTCTTCACAGGCGCGCCATCATTTCTGAGTAGAAGAAAACTAAGTTCTAGTTTTTGTTTTTTATTATCTACTGCTTCATTGGTATGCTGGGATCTGCTTTGACAAGACATCCATATTCCTTTGACTAATAATTTCATTTTAGGAAATCTTTTTTTGTGCAAGCCCTACAAATCATTAAGATGACCAAACTTGATACCCATTTAGTCACCTCATCTTGTAGTCTCATTCCTTGTTGAGGCGTCATGTCAAACAACCTTTCAATGACTCCAAAGCATTAGGATTTCCTGGTCGAAATTCAATGAACCTCATATTTACCTCAAGTGAACACTGTCTTTCTTGCCACTCCAGAGACTCCTTTCATTATGCACTTTTATAATGATGTTATGTACTTTTAGTAGATAAATATCCTTGTTATAAGACTGCCAGATGTGACTAATACAAGATGATTTGTCTCATACAACTATTTTTTCCATTTTTCTGTACTTGGCAAATGAAAATTAGTGGAGTTAAAGAAAGCCAGCAGGTTTAGGACAGCACAGGTCTCAAAATTGCTTTTTTAAGAGCAACATCTAAGACATTTTTTGGGGTGTAAAGCCTCATACTCATCACTATCTGGAGATAATCAGAGGAACATCTTTTATCACACGTATCAAAGCAGCTATCATTTTTTTTTTTGCAAGCGTATTTGATTTTTTTACTTGAATCTAACTCAATGTTTGCTGTTGCTTTCTACATCAAGGAAATATTTAGCAAGATCTACATTGAAATGAGATTTGCATTTAAGATTTATAATAATTTCTAACTTGTTGTGCATTGATGAAAGATAGGTGGATGTTCTGATTGCAATAACTATTAATAGATACTTGGCATGACTAGCGTATTTTTTTTAAATACTTAATGTCAAAATCAAACTTGTCTAATAATCTCTGTCAATATTAAATGGGAATGGAAATGGAAATTAGTAGAAAGAAAATGCATGTGACAAAATTCTGACATGATTTGTGCGTAATTTAATTCATGATTACTACTGACACAACTTGGGTTTTTATAGATTACAAACACATTTCATGTTGGGATTGGACATTGTTATATAAACAAATATGTCCTTTTTGGTGTTGATTACCTATGACACTAGCATTGGGTTTCATTAAGTGTGAATCTTGCAGATTTCAATTCGGCATTTATAGAAGAATAAAAAGATGGAACTAAGAGAATCAAAAGTCTCTTTTATAAAAGTTTTGTCATGCTTCTGAAGAATCTGATTTTTCTTTTTATGCTCTAACCATTGTTTGTTTTTTCAGACATGTTGCATGACAAGGGTAATTTATTTCTGATAACGCATTGGTACATTGATTTATTGCAAATAAATCTCATTTCTAAGATCTAACTTTGTATTGTTTTATAGGTTGGCATCGAAATTGAACATTGGACTTAAGCAAAAAATGAGCAGATTTGAGTCGAAGACTTGAATTCTAAACAAAAGCATTTTTTAATGCTTATTATGATTATCTGGAGCTTCCATTTTATGCTCTCATTTTCTGTTTCAAACCAAATCACTTTTCAATTTTGGGATTTAAAATTAATCAGTGATTGATTTTTTTATCGAAGTTGGGCTAAAAATGAACCTTAGACACTTACTAGATTTCAATTTGGGATTAAAATTGAACAAGGCAAAACTTCACATTTCAATTGGTGCTCTTAAAACGAACTCATGATTGCTTTGTGGTCTAAAAAGAACAAGTGTTTTCAATGCTCTGCAATCCTTTTCACAAAGTAATATCATCAAAAAGACGTATGCACTTCTCTCGCGCCTCACGGCGATCTTGAGAATCAAAAGTTTTTTTTTCATGATATTAAGTTGTCAAAAATATTGCCTCCACATTTCAATTTGGGTATCTTAAAATTGAACAAAACATGTGAGTGTGAGCACGATATATTGCAGAGGTTCTCGCCTTTGTTTTCAATAAGGGTTGTATGAATGACGGGATATGTTAGCTCGCTTTTGTTTATCTTAGAGGGCCTACCTTGTGGGAAAAAGTAATCACCCAAGGGAATGACCCAACCGGGAACACGCTAAAGCCAAGCGACTTCCACCCGGGATATAAGTGTGAATATTGGAACAAAGGCCAATATCACAAGGATTATTTTGACGAGATGGACAACAATGGACTCTCGCCGGCATTGGATAATCCCCCACGAACGGAATGCCCGAATTAGAACCCTTGTTTAGAAATTGGCCAAAACCTTGTCTATCTTGTTGGTGCAAAAGGTCATGTCCTTTGAAGCCGCCCCATATAAAATGTGGTCTTATTGTGGAAATGGAAAGTATGCCATGGGAGATTCATGGGTACTAATGCTTGGCTAACCCGAATAAGTGAGTGTCGTGGAGGGGAGCCAGTGTGGTCAAGCATTTAGCCATACGCACAAGATATGCGCAGCTGGATTTATCCAAGTGGGAACCCAACAAGATATTGCCTCATCATCCTAGGGTTGTAAAAAGTGCTTGGAATCAAAAACACTTTGCTTGGATTCAAAACATTGAAAAACGAACATTCACAAGAGCCTCAAATTTCAAACACCTTGGAAGAAACAAATATCCTTTGACGAACTTGCCCACTCTTGCTTTCCCTAGGGATCACATTCCTAGAGGTTTCTAAGTGTGCAAATTCTACCATCAGTTGTTTCCAATAAGGATAAACATAAGGAACTTTTGCCCTATTTTCCTTGATTTCCGCATAAAGGACCTTGTGGAATGAGAAAGAGAATGGGACATTAGACATATAGTTTGAAAACCTAAGCAAGCAAGTGTCTTGGATAAAAATAACCTCATTTAACCAAGATAAAAGATAAATTTGATTACACATGTGTTTTCTAACATGGTCAAAATCCCACAACCGAAGTTCAAAAAGCTTAGTCTGAAAGCTAGTGAGGAGCGTCTTGAGATCCTGAATTGTTTGAAAGGTTTGCTTTCCTCCCATAGGAAATATAGCGTGTTCCTCAACATCGAGGTCTTGTAAGAAGAAGTGTTATTCTAGGTCAAGTCTAGGATCAAATTCAATCACTTTCATCCATCTCTCAACCATTAAATCAATCAAATTTCTATCTCACTAACAACTCTTGGAATCTTTGTCATTTGTTATGCTAAACTTCTAGGTGAAATCAAATCACTTTGTTTGACTTAACATAGCTAGTCAAACCATCATCCTATACACAAGTTCTCTCTTGGATAATACAACTTCCTAGGGTTTATGAGTTCAACTTGTTTGGCTTAACACACCTAGCCAAATTATCAAATCATCACCTTATCTGACTTGACGCACTTAGTCAAACTACCATCTTGTAGGAGTTCACTCTATGGATAACACAACTTCCTAGAGCTTTACGATTACATTTATCACTTTTGTTTGACTTAACACACCTAGTCAAACCATCAATCCAATCATGAATCAATCAAATCAAGTCCTAAAAGTTTAGCATTTCCTTCAAAGTTTCTTGAAGAGTTCTATTCATCCATATCACTCATCTTTAATTTATCTCATTCTCATCATCACTTTGATCCTTCATTTATCCTAGTTCTTCACTTCTTTGAACCTAAGGTTTAGACTGATCTAAAGGATTAGAGGTTCATCTCTTACATTCTTGGAAATTAATCTTCATTTTATGGTTCAAACTCGATCTCAACACAAGAGGAGCATGGAATATAAACTTGATCCATCCATCATGAGCAATTCGATTCAACCAAACTATCCAAGCCTTGCAATACCATTTGCTTTCCAAAGCTTGTACAATGCATACATGGGAGCATTATCTCATACAAACATGAATGGTACAACAAATATGAGCATACCCAATCTGAAGTTTGGAACACCTTTCCCAATGATAGATTTAAATCCAAGTCCAAATCTGAAAATCTATCAACCAAACACTCAATGCATGAGTTCTCCAAACAACGTCATCCTACCAAATCCATACATACCAAATGCAACTTTACCAAACATGACCATTTCAAATCCACACTTGGTAAACTTTGGGGTCGACATGTTTGCAAATCCCCCTAATGTTGTTCAAAATCCTAGCAATATATTGACAACTCCATATGTTGATTCAAATCAAGGTAACCCCATGCAAAATCAAAGTTACCTAAATCCAAGCAATATGATTCCCAACCACAACAATGTTCAATTTCAATCTATCATGCCGAATCAAAACATCATACCAAATCATCCCATTTTTCCATCGATATCTCAATAGCAGATGGAAACCATCCAAGCAACCCCAACAATCAAAACCATTCCCATTCCACCACCGCCAAAACATAACATAACCAATTCATTCTCCATCATGTTGCAAGCCGCTCAAGAAGCTTCCCGCAAAAAGGCACTCCAAGCCCAACAAGCTACACAGCTAGTTGCTCAGCAAGCACAAGCGGCTCAAGTAGCCCAACAAGCGCAAGCGCAAGCAGAATTCTATGCACTATTGAAAGGAATCCAAGAAGAAGTAGCACAACAAAGAGCCCAACAAAAAGCTTTGTTGGCACAAAAACAACATGACGAACAACAAGCATTGTTGGCTCAGCAGAAAACGCAGGCCTTACTCCCACAATAGAGCTTGCAACAGATTCCCACCATAATTGTTGAAATCAAAAATCAAGATCAATCCATCAATGAACACATTGAAGATGTTCCCATCTCATTCAATGATCAAATCATCACACCAAGAGTCACTTTTCAATCATGATCAAAACTCACTGACGATACCCAACAATGATCCAATCCAAGAAACATTAACATCATTTGATCCTATGTTGAGAACATTGACAATCCCTCCACCACAATTGTTGAAATCAAAAATCAAGATCAATCCATCAATGAGCACATTGAAGATATGTCTACCCCATCCATTGATCAAATCGTCATTCATCAAGAGCCACTTTTTAGCGATCTATTTCAAGATGTGTTAACATTATTTGATCCCATTGGCATAAACCAAGATCCATCCACCACTGATCGTGTTGACAATGTCTCTACATCACCTAACGAGTCAGAGGACATATTTCAAGAAATTATTCCAAAGCATGATCAAAATCTTCCATCAAGGTCTAGCAATGGCCCTTCCAACAACATATTGACATCCTTTGACCTCATGGTTAAAGATATTGAAGGAATCCCTATCTCAACATTCGATCCAAATCCTCTCAAAGTTCAAGAGAATATTGAGCCACTTCCTAATGAAGATATCCAAGAAAGAAGTCCATTCTTGGAAATTGACCCATGTCAAGAACTCGATCCAAGGCATGTTGAAAGCAATCCCAAAATCACTCAAGATCAAGAATTTGTATCTCCAAGCTACTACAATGATCTAATGGGAACTCTTTTATCTATACAAGATGCCACAAATGATGATCATATCCACATAGGACATACTCCTCCATCTACCAATGAGATGCTTTCTTTGGATGGACACACAGATGATCTTCATTCAAAACAAAAGTCTCATACTCTTGAAATCATTACTGGGAAACAAGAGTCTCCTACTCTTAACATTGGTACACATGATCAAGATATAGACAAATGCAAAGACATATCAGAAATGGGTCATGACGAAGGTTTCTACAGAAGTCATGAATCAGAAACATCCTATGAAGTGAGTCATGAGGAAGAATTTTGTGTAGATAGCGAAGCATCAACACTTCTTGAAGAAGCACTACAATCTGATATGTCACAAGATCAAGTTGAAGATATCAATCAGGCATTCATCCCACTTATGGAGGATCCTGTCACTTATAAAGTTGGATCACTTACCTTTGTAAGGGAAAATAATCTTATCAATTAAAGAGCTATGACATTTGAAGATCCGCCACAAAGCAGAGAAGGAACAACACCTTGTTTCCAAGGTAAATCATATCCTATGGCAAATAATTTTTTCAACAGATGAATTATCAAGGTAGAGGATTAGGCATACATGAACAGGGTATCCTAGAACCAGTGCATATTTTTGGCAATCCTAAGCGTCAAGGCTTTGGTTACTCAACCATCAAGGGATCTCAACATATCAGTTATACTATCACCATACTGGGGGCAACTTCGTCTCGAGCAAACGTCAACATAGGGAGCACGAAGGATCCTTATGATGAAACTAATGCCAATACTACAACCCGCCATGTCACGAATCTTCATCCACCTATCACCCCATCCACGAATTGGGACCAACGTCAAAACAAAGACTTGAATCCAAGCATGAAAAATAGTATCAAAGAAAAAGAAGCTAAGAAGCATATTGGAAAAATCAAATACAAATGTATACCCAAAAATACAAAGAAAAATTATCCCTATCAAACTCCATTAGTCGAAGAAACTATGGGGCAAAATAAAAATGGGGCAAGTATCCATCAAATATTTCCACAAAAGAAAAAGCATGCTTCTCAAGCGACATACAAAGTGTATCAAGCAGTTGGTCCTAATTCCATGTACACTTCTGTATCCACCCATTACTGCTCATCTTCCCAAGTTTGGAGAGTCAAAGGTTCCAAACCATCGACCAATCCACCTTTTACTCCTAAACACACTCCATCCATGCCTCCACACATGATAGCCAATTCTCACATTGACCATGTATTGGCAGCAACCCTTCATCATAAGGATTCAGAAGGCACTCTATTGCGATGTGCGCACAAAGACAGAGTTAACTCTGGTATCAGCAAAGCAAAAAAAGTTTCTCAAAAGTTGCATTCAAGTGCACATATCTTGGCAAGACAACTTCTACAAGTAGGATATCGATGGCACATTATGACGAAAGCATCAACATCAGCACCACCAAGTGGTTCAGTATCAGCTTAAAATCTCTCAAAAAATACAAAAAAAAATCAGAAAAAGTCCTGAAAAAATGGTTACCTTGATGAAAACCTGGCAAACAAGCATCTTGGTGACAACAAAAAAAAAATACAAAAAATCCAAAAAAATCAGAAAAAGGATTGAAAATAGTAAAGAAAAAAATCATCCTCCAGCGAAAACCATTTCGGTGGTGCTTTGGACAAGTACCATGATGAAAACTTGGCAAACAGGCATCAGGTGTAGAATTGAGCATCTACGTGCGCCAGTTCAGGAGAAAGCATCTTATCACATCCATAATAAAGCTAGCATTCCAGCAATATCATTCATTCATCCATGAACCGTTTATCCAACACATTTTATCCATTTGCATCCAAGGTCCAAGTTACCTTGATCTTGATAAAATTTTGGAGCACACTTCACACTTGCTTATGGTAAAAATCTTGACATGGGTCATTTTCATTGATCCTATCCTACCCAACGCTATCTAAGCCTTGAAGCATTATCCGAATGAGCGTTCCTCTATTCGAACACCTTATCTTATCGGAAGATAATCCATATCCATTCGTATCCAAGAATCCACCCATGGCCATTCAAACATTGCTAGACATTGGAGGCAGATATTTGCATCTTGCTTCGAGAATAAATCTTGATGTATATCATCCAACTTATGAAGTGATCCGAACATTAGAAAACCTGAAATCAACTTGGTCAAGGCATTTGTGAACCAATGATCCAAATCACTAGCCCATGCCATATTTTGACAGCAAGACGACGTTCCTCATCAAGCTTTATCTTTCATCGAATATCAATCCAAACAATGCATATCAGTCACATCTAATGCGCACATTCAATATCACATCAAAATCATCAAAGCTATTTTGTTCCAAATCAAGCTTCATCTTGATCAATCGAATCCAATCCATTATCACCTTGTTTGACTTAACACACTTAGTCAAACTATCATCTTGTGCATGAGTTTACTCTAGGATAACACAACTTCCTTGGGTTTACAAGTTCATTATCATCACTTTGTTTGGCTTAACACACTTAGCCAAATTATCAAAACCATAATCACCTTGTTTGGCTTAACACACCTAGCCAAATTATCCTTTTTGTACGAGTTTACTCTGGGATAACACAACTTCCTGGAACTTATGAGTGCATTATCACTTTTGTTTGACTTAACACACTTAGTCAAACTATCAATCCATCAGTCCGATTGATCAACATTAAATCGTGGTTTTCAACAAAATCCCAAAATAAAGCCCTGATATCATCACGTATCCGTATCCAAATTGTCAAATTCATCAGAAAACTCAAAAACATTCAAAAAAATCATGCGAAAAACCAAAAACATTCAAAAAAATTCATCAAAAATCCAAAAAACATCCAAATCACTCAAAAAACCAAAAACATGTCAAAAATCCAAAAAATCAAAAATAGAGTCACCTTGTTGAACTACGTCATCTCTGAGCTTGAACGTAGGCAAGGTTGATCTTTGATCATCCCCCGAGATGGTTAGGTCAGTCCTTTATGCGTCCATCGCATTGGCAATCTGTTTGCCCATTCCTTTATGCGTCTGTCGCATTGGCAATCTGTTTGCCCATTCATTTATGCATCTGTCGCATTGGCAATCCATTTTCCCATTTATTTATGCGTTCGTCGCATTGGCAATCTGTTTGCCCATTCATTTATGCATCTGTCGCATTGGCATCCATTTTCCCATCTAGTTAGGCATCCATCGCATTGGCATTCGTTTGTTTATCTTTTTTACATTTAGGTCATTCTTTATGCGTCTGTTGCATTGGCATCCATTTTCCCATCTATCTCATCCACAGTCAAGTCAATTGACACAAAATTCAAAAACATTGAAAAATCTTGAAAATACCAAAAACATTGAAAAATGTGAAAATACCAAAAACATTTGTAAAATTCCAAAAATACCAAAAACAGCCTCAAAACATTTGAAAAAACCAAAATGGTGCATCCATTTCATCTCGCTTTCACCCGTGATTGTCATCACTCATAATAAATCATCATCGCTTTCACCCTTTGGTGAGTTAGTCAGAAGCAAGTCTAGCAGGTTCCGAAGTGAACTCCCTAATCGTCAAAGTCTCGAAGGTCTAAGTCAGTAAGCAAGCAAGTTGGTCAATTCGGAGTATCAATAGCTTATCACCCAACCAGTTCTACCAAAACCCTGATCACTACATGTCCTAGGATGAAGCTTTCCCACGATGGACATAAGCATTAGGTACCCCACATTAGTTTAGCCTGGCTAGTGGTACTAAGAACATTAGCTTGTTTATTTACTTTATCTTGGTCTTGTTGACTTATCTTATTTTGCGCTCATTCCGAGGACCTCTCGATGATGCCTAAACAAAACAGGTTTAGAGAGAAAGGAATGGGCCAATGATCATTATCTTTTTGTCTGCTGTGCTTGTTGGATGTTCTTGTAAAATAACTTGGCTAATACTTGCTTTGTTGGGTCCGTCCTAGCAAGGTTTTCATATGTCAAGTGTGAACAAGAGCACTCCTATCTGATTGTCGAGTCAGAGTCCATCACACTAGGTGCAACGCCATCCTGGTTCTTAATACCTTGATGCATCGTCCCTATGTGTGTTATCAAACATAAAGAAAGTTACGCTCTTTATCTCCCATTCCTGGATAAGCAATACATCATCATCTCTAATAAAGTTGGCTTGTTGAAATTATGCATCTTCTTGGATTCAAGGGTTGATCCCTCTCATTCTTCTATCCTCTTTCGCACTAACAATGCATCCATCCTGCATCCATGCTGCATTCATCCTCTCATCTTGCATAATCACGTCATATCATTATAGAACAACATCATCCATCTCATCCATCTCACATGCATTGCATAATAATTTAACATGTTTAAAATAATATACATTTGTTATTTTAAGCATCTTCCAAACATCTCATTTTCATCATCATTATCATCCATACATCCATTTTGAACCTCTTTATCGTGAGATCCACCTCAAATCGAATCCTTTCACTCGATCTCTCGAGGGTGCAATGTACTAATGTACTTCTTTTCGCTGGGGCATCCGAAAAACTCAAAAAAAAATTAATTTCGATATCGGCAACAACATTCTTTGAACCAATGCAACAAGTACATTGCTTCAAAGAGGGGCAAAATGTAGACACGTAAAACTAACATCGTGCATCGAATTCTCCTATTAATCAATTAAGACAATTTATTGATTAATTTCTTAAGGTTCATTAAATAAATTAATTTTTTTAATCAAATCCTTAAAGTTCTTCTCATTTGATTTATCAAATGTCACCTTTTAATATCATCCAAGTTAATTAATCTACATTAATTAACTTCTAATCATGATTATCATTCTCTAGCTTTTGACTCAACTAGAGTCAAATCCAAACTCTTAACTAACCCACCCACTTGCACCAATAAATCATTTATTTGATTTATTATTTCCTCTAATTACATTCAAAATGGAATATTCTTCCAATTTGAATCTTCCCCCCAAAAGGGACTTGTCCCTTCCAACAAGGTTTTAAATGCTATTTGCACAAGTCAAACATGGCATTTATTGCACCTTTCATCCCTCCTAAACATGTCATTTCATCCAAATTTGAATTTCAAATTGGCACATGGGCCAAGACTTGCACATTCCTCACCCTCTCACAACTTGACAAGTGGCACCTTGTCATTGGTTTGTGAATAATCCCACATTCCTCAAAATCTCTCAATCTTTCAATCTTTCAATCTATAAAATGCAAAGCATTACATCAACAACACACAACACATTCTCACTTGCAAGGTTACTCTCTTCATGAGAGAACTAATCTTGCTCATCACAACACCATTTGCTTAGCAACAACATTTTCTGATTGCAAGGTTACTCTCTTCATTTGAGAGGATATCTTGCTCTTCATCACTATCAGTTTGGCAGTTTTGCTTATCATGGATTGGGAAAGGGCAACTTCCTACAACACTAAGTTGCACCAATCCAATATGGGATAGATTTGCTTCATGTTATTTGTGCTTTAAAATCATTTCATTTGGTATTTCTAGTTGTTTAAATGTCTTAATTTAGCATATCTAGTATGGAGCAATATTTCATAGGGTTTGTTGGATTTTGGCATGTTAGTTTGATTTACATGATATACTAACATGTTGCAAAATTTAACCATCACAAGGGGGTGTTAAAATCCCCCATAACAATCCAAGCTTCTTTGTCAAAATCCTTCTAATGGAGGCTAATTCCAGCCAAAAAGATTTCCTCATACCTTTGCCATTAGGAGCATAAATGTTCATTTGAATCCAGCTGAAGTTATCTCTTATATGGGTGAATCTAGTTACAATGTGATTCGAACCTTTTGAAATCAGATCACCTTTGATGTTGTGGCAGTTCCAGAAAGTAACAATGCCACTCGAAGCACCATTAGAATTATTACCCTGGTTATAGTAGTGTTGAAAGAGTTTCATTTTTTCAATTTTCTCCTTAGATATTTTAGTTTCCTGAATCAGAAGAATATCAGGTTTGTGATCTCTAACAAAGTTGTGAAGAACATCCTGCTTGTGGGGGCTATTGAGTCCCCTTAGGACATAATCTTCATTAAATTCCGGGAGAGTTAAGACACTCTAGGATGGTTTTTTGAGATCCATCCGCTATATCCTGAAAACTATTTAGCTCTCTTTTCTTTTTGAAGACTTTTTACCTCTTGAGTTTTTTGGTGCTCCATAATCAGCCTTACCTCTTGATCTAGTGGAAATGCCACTTGGGGTCTTTCCTTGTTTATTTTTTCTAGGCTTCTTTTTTGATGTATTCTCTTCTTTATTAGTCTCATCTTGGTTGTTCGTCTCTCTGCTAGATTCCCAATCCTTTTCATTTGGTAGTCTTTGTTCCCAAGGTAATGTATTCATATTACCATTCTCTTGGCAACACAAAGCATTGTTGGAAAGGTTAGTAGAGAAATCCTGATTTTCAAGGGATTCTGAGGCCCCAACGACAGAGCTGGTCTCCAACAGCTGTTCCACTCCCATAGGGGAGGGGGAATAGATAATAGGGTGAGAGGAGGGATATTCAAGACCAAGGATAGGCCCTCACTGGGGATATCCTCCAAACCCAGTATCTCTTCATTTCTATCAGATGGGACTGTCATTTGGGAGAAGGAAGGAGATAGGATCCAATCTACTTCTATAGCTAGGGTGCCCTCAATGAAGCCTCTTTCCC
This sequence comes from Sequoiadendron giganteum, assembly GCA_007115665.2. Classification (NCBI taxonomy): domain Eukaryota; kingdom Viridiplantae; phylum Streptophyta; class Pinopsida; order Cupressales; family Cupressaceae; genus Sequoiadendron; species Sequoiadendron giganteum. Next base: position 670,548,947 of record CM021101.1, read on the forward strand.
TAGTAACAAACATTGGGTTATGAGGCTCAAAAGGGACCTCACCTTTTTCCTCCAAAACCACTTCAATCTCTGAGGGTCTTTTCTGATTATCAGCTTCAAAGACCAACTCCTACTCTTTATTCTCCCTCACTTCTACATAGTCATTCTTCTTTTTTTTCCATTCTTTTTTACCCAGATCTACTGGATTTTCTTTCTCTACAACTACATTAAGAGGGCATTTTTTCGCCCAGTGACCAGATTTCCTACACTTGAAGCAAGCAAACGGGATGGTTTCAAATTCTATGCTCTGTTCCCAGGATCCCAACTTAGATTGAATCTCAATCGAAGAGGGTAAATCAACTTCCTGAGGAACCCCCACACATATCCTCATGAAAACCAGTCTCTTTCTAGCAGCTGTCATAGTATCAATCAAAAGGAGCTTACCAAAGGAACTCGCAATACCTAGAAAGATGTCTTCACTCTAGTATTCCAGGGGAAGGCCTAGAAGTCTAACCCAGACTAGGACATTCTCAAAGATAGACTCTGATAGATCCAAGTGAGATGACCACTTCTTAAGAGCCAGGGATGATTTTCCTATCACCCAAGGACCTGCACCTCTAACAGTCATAATATCCTCTTTGCAAGTAAATTCAAAAGCAAAAAAACCCTTAGGAAGAGCAGCAACAAAGACTTTCCCACTGGTTCTCCATTTATTTTTAACAAATTCCCTGACCACTTCAATATTTGGTCTAGGGTCCATAAACTTCCCAACCAAGGTTCGTTCCATTAAGGCAATATTATGGTCTATAATCAAATCAAGAATCGAAATAGCAAACTTACCTCTAGCAGGGGATGAGATATTTTGCACGGGAGGGAAGGAAGACTTACCATTAGGTTTTACCCCTAATAGAGAGGTCCAGGATTCGCCTCCTGTACCGCCAGTGGTCCCCACTCCCCCACTGACATTCGCAACATTTTCATTGGGAGAAGTAGCAAAGAGAGATGCCAGATTTTCCTTTCCCCCAGGGTCCACCTGTATTTTGTCACCAGAGTCCACATCATCCTGGTCATCCTTACCTTGCTTCTGACTCGGTTCCAGCTCCTGATTCAACTCTCGAATATCTGATCTTGCTTCATTTCCAGATCCGCCTCCATTGCTTTGAAATTCAAACTTCATTTTCTCCCGCCCGTGACCGCTCAAGCTCCCACTCATTAGGATAGGGTTGGTGTTACAATTGGAGCTAGAGTTCAATTAGGGTTTGGATTCAGTTAGGGTTACAGTCTAATTAGTCTTAGGATTTAATTAGGGTTAGGTTTCAATTAGGATTATGACTAGCATATATATATATATTATTTATTAATAATATTTATTAAAAAGATTACAGATGTCCATCTTAAGCTTCCTATTCACTTAAAAAATAATATATAGTTATGCCAAAATAGATTTGCAATAATCAATAATTAGTCAAAGTATATAGATATAGTCCTCTCATTTCTAGTTGTTGCGTTTATGTTTTATGTGACATCAGATAAAGCTACCTAGTGAATGGAAGTGAAACCACATTCAATGAATCTAAATTCCATAGTTGTTCAGAAACCTACAATTTTTTTTGTGGAGGTTAGTTTCATTGGTCTTATAATAGCATTTTTCCTAATGGCAACCAATTGTTGATGCATGTTTATCATTTTGTAATAGTTGTTGATAAGGTGGGGACAAAATCAATTTTTAATTATAATTTAAGATGCCAATGCTTACTTAAGAATTCTTTTTAACTCTTGGATATTTTTGAAATAGATATAGAGTAAAACTTTAAAATAATATTAGCAAATGCAATTGGAAGGTGGAAAGTTAAATTCCACAACCTTCCCAGTATGGATTGCAAGTTACATTGAATCTAGGTTTGTTGAATGGGTGGTGGAAGCTTTTGAGTAAATGCATTAGTAGGTGTAAATGTAAATTTTGTGGCCCTTGCAACTCTTTTGGTTAACATTTTCATAAAATGCATAAGCATAGACTATGTAACCATTTGAACATCCTAAAGAGATCAAATTAATTGGAAACAATTAGGATTTTTTGAATATTCATCAAGATGATTTGCATGGAGTAATAATAACCAAATAATGACTAAAAGAAGATAATGATTGCATCAACAATAAAAAGTGACAATCACTACATGTTATTCCATGATTCAATATTATGAATACTGTGTCGATATCAAGTGTATCAAATTATGTAATAATGTTGGCATCACTACATGCTATATCATGATTCGATATTATGAATAAGGTGGTGATTTGAAGTGTATCAAAGTATGTAATAATGTTGACATATATGCATGGTTCATTATCAAGGTATACACATTCATCTTAAAATTAACGAATGCATGTGATAAGCGAAAGTGCAAAAGTGGAGACAAGACACTTGAATCGTTAGGCAAGATGGCTCAAGAAATGTGGTCACACATACACGAATGCATGAAGGATGGTTTCAAAAAAATTCTTTCAAATTTGGATTGCAATTGAAAAGAAAAAAAAAGAAAGGTAAGAACTTTGGAACAGGTTATAGTCACTTGAAAAAGCACAAAAAAATATAAATGCAGACATATATGAGTTAATATTCATATTCAAGCAAAACTAAAGACATGCGCAAGGATTTCAGTATTAGACATTACAACAATAAATAAAAATAAATATTGCGAGGACATGAAATGGGGCCTACTTGGTTGAAGCCTCTAGGAAATGAAACAAGCTAGAAGACAATGAGCCATTGTTGCAAGTTAAGATCAAAATGGATTTGTTGAATAGGCCTTAGAAATTTTTGAATACAAAATTAAAGGTTTAAGAATTCTAACCCTAGCTGTGATTTTATACCTTAACCATAACCATATTTGTAATCTTAATATCCTTCTCGAAGTGCCTATTTTAAATTAAATTTGCACCATATAAATGACATGTCTCCAAAAAGATATAGGTATGCTAGTATATATGTCACATTCAAATCTATCTATCTTTCTTCAACATATAAATATAAAAATATTATTATATTTTATTTCAATGTTTCTCTAAATACCTTAAAAATACAGGATAAATCAAATTTATTGTTTAATATATTTATTTACTCTAAATATTTATATAAAAATATTATATTTCATTAAAATTATTAAAAACTCAAGTGTATTTAAAAACTATATCATCATTAAATAAAATATTAATTAATCCATTATGAATATAAATAAATAAAATTAACGTCGATATTTTAAATACAAAGAGATTATTTAAAAACCCTCTCTCATTTATATCATGAGTTAAAAAAATAAAATTAATATTTTTTATCATTTAAATAAATATACTTAAACTATCTAAACAAATAGAAACATGCATAGTTTTTTAATAACTTCTTATTATTAATTATATCTTTTCAACACTTACATGATAATTTAAAAATTAAGACGCAATCTTATAGAAATTTCAAAATTTATTTTTATGAATTCATTGGTCTCATCAATTTGAGAAAAATGTTAGGGGATAAGAAAGTGAAATCTCATCTTAAAAAAATACCATTTTTTATTTCTATTTTCAATAAATTAGTTAAAAAAAATTTGAAATCTTATACTTAGAAAATAATTGCTCCAAATATGACAGATATTTTTAATCCACCATTAAGGTTAATTGCATCAAATTAACCTTATCAGTCCTTATAAAGCAGACAATTATTTATTAAATCACACTCTTATGTAATTACTCTTTATATTCAACCCCTTGCACTCCTTTGTAATTACTCATTATAATGTCCACCCTTATAGCTCCGGATCTAATGCAGAAGGGTTAATACTTAGTCAAAATTAAGGGTGGATTATAAAGTTGTATCTCAAAGGAAGTGTTAATTAACTATCCAATGCAGATGGATGTCCGTTACTAAGACATTTTTAGTAACTAACCATTGGATGTATTAAGGACTGATTAGAGTGGTGAATATGGTATCAATCTCATGGGTTAGTTTGGTTTCTTTTTGTTTTCTTTGTTTTTTGCTGCTGAAGTATTCTTCAAAATAGACTCTGATTATTTTCGTTTTTAAAATTATAAAGCAATTAATTGCCAGTCAGATCTAGCTATGATGGTGGAAGTATTGGTTTACAAAAAAAAATTGTTTAATTTGTAAATCTTATTAAAAGCTATAATCTATTCATTTGTTTGTTTATAAAAGAAACATGCAATTGCATAGTGTTCAAGAAACATTGAAGCAATTCAAAATCTACGCGTCTATAAGATAATCATATAGCTCCATATACCTACAATTGGCCATTCTCTAACTATCATTTCTAGCATCTTAATCCTTATGGGTATTGCATTGCAATCTGCTGTTGTTGAGCCACCATGAAGATACTTTCCAAGTTACCTACATTCAATTATATTTATATGTTTCAATATGATTTCTGATCTTTTTAATATGATTTATTGAATATGTTATTCAATTAAAAACTATTAACTAAATCAATTTTTAAAATAAAACATATGATTGAAAGAAAATTAAAAGCACTAACAGTCTAGCAATATACTGAAGAGCTGTTGGAAACATATAAAGCTTTCCGCTGAGACCAAAAGCTTAGCTATTAGCGTTGTCGAACTCGGTGTTGTAACTGCCATATTGGGCACACTGTCTATACCCAATGCCACCATTGGAACCACACCTTTTGCTTAAGCTTTAGTCACCACAGTAGCTTGCATTGTTGGCATTTTGTGTAGTGTATTATGCACCTTTACACAACTTGATGATGCTTTTGCACCTGTTGCGGTGAAAATTGGTCCATTTGGAGAGCATTTTATTTGTTGGGAAGGCAAAGCGAAGGGGAATCTCCAGTCTATTGATTTCTATTGCCATATCCTTCAATAGATCATACATTCTTCTCTCAACAACTGTACTGCAATTCACAACTGCACCTTAAAAATAAGTTCATTAGAGACATTAAGGTAATAAACAGTTGTAATAACTTATTTAAATCACACATATACACCTATTTAAGGGTTGCAGGTAATTTTTATCTATGATTTGTATAAACTATTTCTTTATTTTGGGATCAAAGCACCTAGGGGCTATTTACGCAGTCTAAAGGGAAGCAATCATGCACAATCTAATTGTACTCACAAGTTCATAATCATCAAGTAATTGAACATAATAGTAAGTGTAAAGTTGGAAACAATAAATCCTTGCAAAGAGAAGATGTAGAAAACTAACTTATAGCGAGTCTACAACTCAATGCAGAGAGAATTGATGAAATCCACGAAAACTCAATACATACCTCGATATCTTCATGGGACGATATTGACTTGGAAGGCCTTCTGCTCTGTTCATCCCCTGAGTCAATCAAACTTGCTTCACAAAATATGCAAAGATAAAACAAACAAAATTGCAAAATATTGATTTTGCATGCACATTCTTCATTTGTAGCAGCAAAATCAATCCAACCATTTACTCTTCCTTACTTGGCAGTTAATATGGTAGCCGTTATAATTGCATGTAATTCCAGGCTATAGTTGGCTACGCCATGTCAGAGAGGTCATGGGTGTGACAACAGTGGCACCTCTTTGTAAATGTTCATCCTTGCCAGTTGTAACTGCCAGCAGGCAGCATTATTTCATCGTAACTGTCCGCATGAAGGACGACAACAACCTTTAACAAAGACGTCAATTTTAATACATATATAAAATATTAATATATATAAAATACGCGAAAGTTATTTTTTCAAGACGTCTATTTTTATATATATTAATATTTAATATATGTATATTATTAGAATTACTAAAAAAATACAATTGTTTATGTCTCAAAATTAGGTTGATGAAAAATAACATGCAAAAACAATATCAACAAATACAATTGTTTATGCCTCAAAATTAGGTTGATAAAAAATTACATGCAACAACAATATCAGCAATTATTTTAAACCTTTCCTTAATGATATGAGAATCAACATGTCAATTTGAGATTTATTTACAATAGTTACCTTATTAATTATAATGTAACATCTTAGAGTTTAGCCTCTCTTTTTTAATGTTTTTTTTTTTCTTCAAATGAACATTGGATTACACCATAATTTATTTCTAAATATTTTTATGTATATTTGAAATAATTTTACAATAATTTTTAGTAAGAAAAAATACAATTGTTTATGCCTCAAAATTAGATTGATAAAAAAATAACATGCTACAATAATATCAGCAATTATTTTAAACCTTGTTTTAATGATATGAAAACTAACATGCCAGGCTTGATTTTGCACACATTTTCAGATAATTCCAATAAAACAACTTGAAATCAAACAATATCATCGCTTCTCTAAATAACCTTTATACAAGTTCTGTTCAGAAAAACTTTGACAACTGTTTTCTACACTTTTTTTGTTTTCAAAATATGTCTACAATCTAAAAATATTAAAGGATATGAACTGTATTAACAGTTTTGTAATTATAATATTGAGAATATGAACATTATAAAATATAATCAGAAAATAATGAATTTAAGCATAAAATAAATATAATAATATATATTTTGACTCGTATAAAAAATGCTTTGAAAATCACTATTCTACAGTATTATGTAGAAAACTATTCTCTTATAGTCTTTGATCTTAAAGGAATCTCAATGAATCCTACACACACGAATTAAGATATGTATTATGAAAGTACAAATTTCAGCATGTAAGCAATATGAAATATAAAATTGAGAAGATGACAAATCCATTTCTAAAGTTTCATTTTTATGAATACTGTGTGCCCTTGGAGATGCCACAACAGAGAAGTGTTTGGCCAAACTCAGCATATAAACCAACAAAAATGTAGATATACAACCAGAGGAACAGAGCAGACTCAATGTTACTACCATGGAAGAATCCTATATACCGACCAAAAAGAATAAACAGAACACATATCAAATATATGTGATAATGGAAACTAATCTTGTCATTCCCTAACATCACATGCTCCCTGTGAAAAACATGTACCTCAGGAAATGTTTGATACACTGCAAAAATACAGGCTCATATCAAGATATAAAATCATTCCTTAAACCTTATTCTCAAGGCATGGAAAAATGAGGTAATAAATGATGCACTGTAGTCATCTGCTTTTCTCTTTCTACTTGCATATACTTACCTTTCTAATGCCAATCATCTTTACTCTTCGTTCCAATCAATTGTTTGACGGATTTTATCATGCATATCGATTCATTTGTACCCACCGAATAACTTTTGGAATTTATTTGGATGGAAATGCTCTTCAGAACATTATTCATACCAAAGACAGAGTTTACTAGTACTTTCTACGGCCCTATCGAATCCACTGTCAATTTTTTTTATCTATACTAAATTTTAACTGTAGTGTTAAAATCTTACATGATATTTATAATTAAAAATCCAGAGAAAGTATTCAAAGCCATTCTAGAGACCAATAACTCAAAACATTGCATCATATTAAAATCTAACAATAGAGACTTCGAAAATAATAAATTTAAAACAATTTGATTTGAAATTTCATTCAGACAAGCAGCAGTAGCAACTACTCCAATCGTTCTAATTAAAATCTTTACACCAAATAGCGAAGATCACAAAATCTGTGAAAAGGATTACAGATGACTAACCACTGAGTATAGGAATTGCCCTTGTGACCAACATATGCGATTGTTGCTGCTGTCGATGCTCTTGCCATCACCAACGCCACCATTACCTGCATCATCCCTCTCTCTTATATTAATTTCTAGGTTAAAACTATGTTGAATTAAGTGAAAAACATTCCAATCTTTATCATTTTTTCATAAACCTGTGAATTTTCCACATCAAGATTTCAGAATCTTGTCCTGAAATCGAAAAATGTAAAGAGCAGAAGCATTACCAAATCCAGAAAGATGTAAAGAGCAGAGGCATTACCAAATCCAGAAAGAACACCACAAACTTGATAGCAGTGTGAGACTTGGGTATGAGCAGCGAAAATGGCGCTAAGAAAACATACCCGCATTTTATAGCATTGGTCACTGGGAAGAACCTGCACAAAGCCTACTGCTATTGAATGTTGAATTCTTTTAAAGACTCAACACCACTCTTCCACTACCCTGCCACCGTGACTCTTCACAGTATATGATTAAAAACTGTTCAGAAAGAAAAACGGTTTCCTGCCAACCATTACCGAGTGGGATTATCTCCCAAAGATGCATTAACTTCCACATGATGATTTCAAACGGCTGTCAGCACCGACGATAAACTTCCTACCTCCTCCTCTTCCAATACTGCCACCTGCACGTCATTTTAAATACAATCTCAAAAACTTTACACAGACTCTTGACTGCCACTGTAGAACGCCTCTGGGCGCAAGAACGCCTCTCGGCGTAATCAGGGTAGTTGAGCCATGGAGAGAGGATGGCTTAAATCATATTCCAGAGGACATCTTGAGGGTAATATTTTGTAAACTTCCCATTCATACTCTCTTCCAATTTCAAATCATTTATTCTCATGGGAAACTTATTTATAGCCCTGATCACTTTCACAATGAGTGGGAGCAGAGTAACATGCAAATGTGGCTGGTGATGGATCGTTACGATGAAACAAGTGGGTCTTCTAATGGGTTTGCAATCTCTCTGATGTCAATAGAAGGTTAAGGTTCAAGAAAACCTTTAGTGAATCCATTGACCACGCAATCCCTTCGAGTAAGAGATATGGATCCTTTCGAGTAATGAATCCATTGACCATGCAATCCCATAGTCTTGAAGATGCAAAGGTGACCCAAAAAAAAGCAGGATTTCGTTCTACATGAAAATATATCATGACGATGTCGCTGTTCCCTCAAGTTTCATTCAAAAGAAAACACTTATCAGACAATTGTTATTATCGGATGTCTTTATCTTGTAAGAAAAAAGAATTATGTTCTTTTGATTTATAGATCTGCAAAACATAGATGAGAAATTAGAGACATTTATTTGGTTCAAAGAGCGGGCCTTGGGAATGTTATGTAAAGGGGAGAATGGTAATGGTTTGTAAAACCCATATATCTTCAACCATATACACGGTTTTATTTTTAGCTGTTTTTTAAATATTTTTTTATATTTGGACTAATATAGCCATTTATTTATGCAGCAATACAGATTCCATTGGTCACCGGTGCCCATAGATAACTAAATAAGGCAAAGGACAATGGAAATACAATCGAGGAACCCTAAAAGCTAATAAGAGTGAAATCTGACAGTATAGGCAAAAGCTTAGTGGTATTGATAGAAAGTTCCCCACATTGAACATAAACAGGTGAAATTCTGGTCATACTTTCAGCTCCTCGGTATTTATATCTATAGAAATTATATAGCTCACATGGCCCTTTTATTTCTGAATTATCAAAATGTAATCCCACTCAACACAAATTGCTCTAGGAGACAATAATGGGGTGATACAATTTCTTCATATCTAGATCTCTACTGCAAGGCAAGCTCATCAAACTCATAAAAAATCAAAGTATGTGTAATTGGTTTACTTTTACAAACCATTATCATTCCCCCTTTGTACATAACAATTCTTAGGGGCCTGGTGCTTTATACCTAGCATCCCCAAAGTATAAACAAACTTACTATTACAATCTTCATTTCAAATCATGCATTGCCCACATCTGCCCCATTTTTAGAAAAACAGTAGATTTTTTTATTCTGCGCTAAAATGTTTGGAAAAAAGCTAATTGCCATACTTCCTTTCACTCTTTGAGCCAAGTGAACGTCTCTAATTTCTCATTTCTGTTTTGCAGATCTATAAATCAAAAGAACAAATTTCTTTTTTTAAAGATAAATACATCCAATAATAACAATCACCTGACAAGTTTTTAACTTTGAATCGAACTTGATGCACACAACCACATCTCATGATATCTTTTCATGTAGAACAAAATCTTGCTTTTGTTGGTCACCCTTGCATCTTCAAGACTGTAATTGCATGGTCAATGGATTCATCACTCACAAGGTTCCATATCTCTTTCAGCTATAAACCAAGAAGCCCCCATCTCCAGATTTGAGAAACGAGTCCCACTGATTGCATTTCCACTCTTCAATAAACCAAAATATCAAAGATAGTAGGTATGGTTGTAAGCTCAAAATGAAAGTGATAGGTCTTTTTATATAAAACCAAATTTGAATGAAGGGCCAAGATTAAATGATGAAGATCAATGGATGAGATCACTTTGATAAGCAAAGAAATAGGGTTAGGGCAAAAATAGGTTTTAATTGAGGATGGACAGTGGAGATTAAAAGTTAGTAAAACCTTATCAAGGGAGGAGATTAATTGAGATAAGAGATCAGATTTGGCACAAAAAAGGAGGTCCTTGGAGGGAAAGTGAATTTGCAATCATTTAATTAGAAAATGGAAGAAAAGAAAATTAATAAATAATTTAACATAGTTATTCAGAGGAAAAGTAGGAAATGATTAAATAAAATAAGATTTATTTAATGAAGAAAAAACTAATGAATAAATAAAAAATTAAAATCATTATTTAATTGTAGTAGGAAAATGAAAATAATTAAATAAATAGAAAATTATTTAATTATAGAGAGAAATGATTAATTAGTAATGTAATTAAATAAATATTAATTTATTTAATTAATTAAGAAAGGACTTGGATTGATGAGAGGTCAGCGACTCAGCTGATGGTCTGTGTGCTAGAACATGATAGCCCTAGCTCCTATTAATGTGTGCCTCCTATGCAGTGTCCTGACCTAGGCTGCTTTGCTTGTGGTGTGGGTGGGGTGGGGTGGTGTGTTAGGTGTGGAGGGGTGTGCGGTGTGTTGCGTACGGTGTGGGGTCTAGAGTGTGGGGTTGTGGGGGGTTGTGTGGGGTTGCTACCGGTGGTGAGGGGTGTAGTTTTTGGTGTGTGCTGTGTGGAGGCTGCTGTGGTGGGTTTTGGGTGCGAAGTTATGGATGGGGTCTCCAAGATTTTGATGCTTTCGGGTGTGAATCCGTCTCTGACTTCCTTTGCGGATGTGCATGCTCCGATAATGGATTCCTTGTTTGTGGGTGAGAGCTCTAAGCTTAAAAAGGTGAATGGGTGTTTGCCACGAAGTCAAGATCGCCCAGTTTTGGTTATTTCTCCAGAATTTGGCAAGAGGACTTTTCTTATTGGATCCAACATGTTCTTATCTATAAATTTTTGGGTATCTGTGTCCCCCTTTCGACTTTGGAGTCCTAGATTCGTAGATC
>CM021101.1:670560238-670642101 GCA_007115665.2 Sequoiadendron giganteum
AAAACCTTCTAATGGAGGCTAATTCCAACCAAAAATATTTCCTCATACCTTTACCATTAGGAGCATAAATGTTCATTTGAATCTAGCTGAAATTATCTCTTCTATGGGTGAATCTAGTTACAATGTGATTTGAACCTTCCGAAATCGGATCACCTTTGATATTGTGGCAGTTCTAGAAAGTATCAATACCACTCGAAGCACCATTATAATTATTGCCCTGGTTACAATAGTGTTGAAAAAGTTTCATTTTTTCAATTTTCTCCTTAGACATTTTGGTTTCCTGAATAAGAAGAATATCAGGTTTGTGATCTCTAACAAAGTTGTGAAGAACATCCTACTTGTGGGGGCTATTGAGTCCCCTTATATTCCAGGACATAATCTTCATTAAGTTTCGGGAGAGTTAAGACACTCCGAGATGGTTTTTTGAGATCCATCTGCTATATCTTGAAAACTATTCAGCTCTCTTTTCTTTTTTGAAGACTTTTTACCTCTTGAATTTTTTGGTGCTCCACAGTCAGCCTTACCTCTTGATCTGGAGGAAATGCCACTTGGGGTCTTTCCTTGTTTATTTCTACTAGGCTTCTTTTTTGATGTGTTCTCTTCCTTATCAGTCTCATCTTGGTTGTCTGTCTCTCTGCTAGATTCCCAATCCTTTTCATTTGGTAATCTTTGTTCCCAAGGTAAAGTATCCATATTACCATTCTCTTGTCAACACAAAGCATTGCTAGAAAAGTTAGCTAAGAAATCCTATTTTTCAAGGGATTCTGAGGCCCCAACAGCAGAGCTGGTCTCCAGCAGTTGTTCCACATCCCCATGGAAGGAACAAATGGTAGGGTGAGAGGAGGGATATTCAAGACCAAGGATAGGCCCTCACTGGGGATATCCTCCAAACCCAGTATCTCTTCATTTCTATCAGATGGGACTGTCATTTGGGAGAAGGAAGGAGATAGGATCCAATCTACTTCTATAGCTAGGGTGCCCTCAATGAAGCCTCTTTCCCTAGTAACAAACATTGGGTTATGAGGCTCAAAAGGGACCTCACCTTTTTCCTCCAAAACCACTTCAATCTCTGAGGGTCTTTTCTGATTATCAGCTTCAAAGACCAACTCCTACTCTTTATTCTCCCTCACTTCTACATAGTCATTCTTCTTTTTTTTCCATTCTTTTTTACCCAGATCTACTGGATTTTCTTTCTCTACAACTACATTAAGAGGGCATTTTTTCGCCCAGTGACCAGATTTCCTACACTTGAAGCAAGCAAACGGGATGGTTTCAAATTCTATGCTCTGTTCCCAGGATCCCAACTTAGATTGAATCTCAATCGAAGAGGGTAAATCAACTTCCTGAGGAACCCCCACACATATCCTCATGAAAACCAGTCTCTTTCTAGCAGCTGTCATAGTATCAATCAAAAGGAGCTTACCAAAGGAACTCGCAATACCTAGAAAGATGTCTTCACTCTAGTATTCCAGGGGAAGGCCTAGAAGTCTAACCCAGACTAGGACATTCTCAAAGATAGACTCTGATAGATCCAAGTGAGATGACCACTTCTTAAGAGCCAGGGATGATTTTCCTATCACCCAAGGACCTGCACCTCTAACAGTCATAATATCCTCTTTGCAAGTAAATTCAAAAGCAAAAAAACCCTTAGGAAGAGCAGCAACAAAGACTTTCCCACTGGTTCTCCATTTATTTTTAACAAATTCCCTGACCACTTCAATATTTGGTCTAGGGTCCATAAACTTCCCAACCAAGGTTCGTTCCATTAAGGCAATATTATGGTCTATAATCAAATCAAGAATCGAAATAGCAAACTTACCTCTAGCAGGGGATGAGATATTTTGCACGGGAGGGAAGGAAGACTTACCATTAGGTTTTACCCCTAATAGAGAGGTCCAGGATTCGCCTCCTGTACCGCCAGTGGTCCCCACTCCCCCACTGACATTCGCAACATTTTCATTGGGAGAAGTAGCAAAGAGAGATGCCAGATTTTCCTTTCCCCCAGGGTCCACCTGTATTTTGTCACCAGAGTCCACATCATCCTGGTCATCCTTACCTTGCTTCTGACTCGGTTCCAGCTCCTGATTCAACTCTCGAATATCTGATCTTGCTTCATTTCCAGATCCGCCTCCATTGCTTTGAAATTCAAACTTCATTTTCTCCCGCCCGTGACCGCTCAAGCTCCCACTCATTAGGATAGGGTTGGTGTTACAATTGGAGCTAGAGTTCAATTAGGGTTTGGATTCAGTTAGGGTTACAGTCTAATTAGTCTTAGGATTTAATTAGGGTTAGGTTTCAATTAGGATTATGACTAGCATATATATATATATTATTTATTAATAATATTTATTAAAAAGATTACAGATGTCCATCTTAAGCTTCCTATTCACTTAAAAAATAATATATAGTTATGCCAAAATAGATTTGCAATAATCAATAATTAGTCAAAGTATATAGATATAGTCCTCTCATTTCTAGTTGTTGCGTTTATGTTTTATGTGACATCAGATAAAGCTACCTAGTGAATGGAAGTGAAACCACATTCAATGAATCTAAATTCCATAGTTGTTCAGAAACCTACAATTTTTTTTGTGGAGGTTAGTTTCATTGGTCTTATAATAGCATTTTTCCTAATGGCAACCAATTGTTGATGCATGTTTATCATTTTGTAATAGTTGTTGATAAGGTGGGGACAAAATCAATTTTTAATTATAATTTAAGATGCCAATGCTTACTTAAGAATTCTTTTTAACTCTTGGATATTTTTGAAATAGATATAGAGTAAAACTTTAAAATAATATTAGCAAATGCAATTGGAAGGTGGAAAGTTAAATTCCACAACCTTCCCAGTATGGATTGCAAGTTACATTGAATCTAGGTTTGTTGAATGGGTGGTGGAAGCTTTTGAGTAAATGCATTAGTAGGTGTAAATGTAAATTTTGTGGCCCTTGCAACTCTTTTGGTTAACATTTTCATAAAATGCATAAGCATAGACTATGTAACCATTTGAACATCCTAAAGAGATCAAATTAATTGGAAACAATTAGGATTTTTTGAATATTCATCAAGATGATTTGCATGGAGTAATAATAACCAAATAATGACTAAAAGAAGATAATGATTGCATCAACAATAAAAAGTGACAATCACTACATGTTATTCCATGATTCAATATTATGAATACTGTGTCGATATCAAGTGTATCAAATTATGTAATAATGTTGGCATCACTACATGCTATATCATGATTCGATATTATGAATAAGGTGGTGATTTGAAGTGTATCAAAGTATGTAATAATGTTGACATATATGCATGGTTCATTATCAAGGTATACACATTCATCTTAAAATTAACGAATGCATGTGATAAGCGAAAGTGCAAAAGTGGAGACAAGACACTTGAATCGTTAGGCAAGATGGCTCAAGAAATGTGGTCACACATACACGAATGCATGAAGGATGGTTTCAAAAAAATTCTTTCAAATTTGGATTGCAATTGAAAAGAAAAAAAAAGAAAGGTAAGAACTTTGGAACAGGTTATAGTCACTTGAAAAAGCACAAAAAAATATAAATGCAGACATATATGAGTTAATATTCATATTCAAGCAAAACTAAAGACATGCGCAAGGATTTCAGTATTAGACATTACAACAATAAATAAAAATAAATATTGCGAGGACATGAAATGGGGCCTACTTGGTTGAAGCCTCTAGGAAATGAAACAAGCTAGAAGACAATGAGCCATTGTTGCAAGTTAAGATCAAAATGGATTTGTTGAATAGGCCTTAGAAATTTTTGAATACAAAATTAAAGGTTTAAGAATTCTAACCCTAGCTGTGATTTTATACCTTAACCATAACCATATTTGTAATCTTAATATCCTTCTCGAAGTGCCTATTTTAAATTAAATTTGCACCATATAAATGACATGTCTCCAAAAAGATATAGGTATGCTAGTATATATGTCACATTCAAATCTATCTATCTTTCTTCAACATATAAATATAAAAATATTATTATATTTTATTTCAATGTTTCTCTAAATACCTTAAAAATACAGGATAAATCAAATTTATTGTTTAATATATTTATTTACTCTAAATATTTATATAAAAATATTATATTTCATTAAAATTATTAAAAACTCAAGTGTATTTAAAAACTATATCATCATTAAATAAAATATTAATTAATCCATTATGAATATAAATAAATAAAATTAACGTCGATATTTTAAATACAAAGAGATTATTTAAAAACCCTCTCTCATTTATATCATGAGTTAAAAAAATAAAATTAATATTTTTTATCATTTAAATAAATATACTTAAACTATCTAAACAAATAGAAACATGCATAGTTTTTTAATAACTTCTTATTATTAATTATATCTTTTCAACACTTACATGATAATTTAAAAATTAAGACGCAATCTTATAGAAATTTCAAAATTTATTTTTATGAATTCATTGGTCTCATCAATTTGAGAAAAATGTTAGGGGATAAGAAAGTGAAATCTCATCTTAAAAAAATACCATTTTTTATTTCTATTTTCAATAAATTAGTTAAAAAAAATTTGAAATCTTATACTTAGAAAATAATTGCTCCAAATATGACAGATATTTTTAATCCACCATTAAGGTTAATTGCATCAAATTAACCTTATCAGTCCTTATAAAGCAGACAATTATTTATTAAATCACACTCTTATGTAATTACTCTTTATATTCAACCCCTTGCACTCCTTTGTAATTACTCATTATAATGTCCACCCTTATAGCTCCGGATCTAATGCAGAAGGGTTAATACTTAGTCAAAATTAAGGGTGGATTATAAAGTTGTATCTCAAAGGAAGTGTTAATTAACTATCCAATGCAGATGGATGTCCGTTACTAAGACATTTTTAGTAACTAACCATTGGATGTATTAAGGACTGATTAGAGTGGTGAATATGGTATCAATCTCATGGGTTAGTTTGGTTTCTTTTTGTTTTCTTTGTTTTTTGCTGCTGAAGTATTCTTCAAAATAGACTCTGATTATTTTCGTTTTTAAAATTATAAAGCAATTAATTGCCAGTCAGATCTAGCTATGATGGTGGAAGTATTGGTTTACAAAAAAAAATTGTTTAATTTGTAAATCTTATTAAAAGCTATAATCTATTCATTTGTTTGTTTATAAAAGAAACATGCAATTGCATAGTGTTCAAGAAACATTGAAGCAATTCAAAATCTACGCGTCTATAAGATAATCATATAGCTCCATATACCTACAATTGGCCATTCTCTAACTATCATTTCTAGCATCTTAATCCTTATGGGTATTGCATTGCAATCTGCTGTTGTTGAGCCACCATGAAGATACTTTCCAAGTTACCTACATTCAATTATATTTATATGTTTCAATATGATTTCTGATCTTTTTAATATGATTTATTGAATATGTTATTCAATTAAAAACTATTAACTAAATCAATTTTTAAAATAAAACATATGATTGAAAGAAAATTAAAAGCACTAACAGTCTAGCAATATACTGAAGAGCTGTTGGAAACATATAAAGCTTTCCGCTGAGACCAAAAGCTTAGCTATTAGCGTTGTCGAACTCGGTGTTGTAACTGCCATATTGGGCACACTGTCTATACCCAATGCCACCATTGGAACCACACCTTTTGCTTAAGCTTTAGTCACCACAGTAGCTTGCATTGTTGGCATTTTGTGTAGTGTATTATGCACCTTTACACAACTTGATGATGCTTTTGCACCTGTTGCGGTGAAAATTGGTCCATTTGGAGAGCATTTTATTTGTTGGGAAGGCAAAGCGAAGGGGAATCTCCAGTCTATTGATTTCTATTGCCATATCCTTCAATAGATCATACATTCTTCTCTCAACAACTGTACTGCAATTCACAACTGCACCTTAAAAATAAGTTCATTAGAGACATTAAGGTAATAAACAGTTGTAATAACTTATTTAAATCACACATATACACCTATTTAAGGGTTGCAGGTAATTTTTATCTATGATTTGTATAAACTATTTCTTTATTTTGGGATCAAAGCACCTAGGGGCTATTTACGCAGTCTAAAGGGAAGCAATCATGCACAATCTAATTGTACTCACAAGTTCATAATCATCAAGTAATTGAACATAATAGTAAGTGTAAAGTTGGAAACAATAAATCCTTGCAAAGAGAAGATGTAGAAAACTAACTTATAGCGAGTCTACAACTCAATGCAGAGAGAATTGATGAAATCCACGAAAACTCAATACATACCTCGATATCTTCATGGGACGATATTGACTTGGAAGGCCTTCTGCTCTGTTCATCCCCTGAGTCAATCAAACTTGCTTCACAAAATATGCAAAGATAAAACAAACAAAATTGCAAAATATTGATTTTGCATGCACATTCTTCATTTGTAGCAGCAAAATCAATCCAACCATTTACTCTTCCTTACTTGGCAGTTAATATGGTAGCCGTTATAATTGCATGTAATTCCAGGCTATAGTTGGCTACGCCATGTCAGAGAGGTCATGGGTGTGACAACAGTGGCACCTCTTTGTAAATGTTCATCCTTGCCAGTTGTAACTGCCAGCAGGCAGCATTATTTCATCGTAACTGTCCGCATGAAGGACGACAACAACCTTTAACAAAGACGTCAATTTTAATACATATATAAAATATTAATATATATAAAATACGCGAAAGTTATTTTTTCAAGACGTCTATTTTTATATATATTAATATTTAATATATGTATATTATTAGAATTACTAAAAAAATACAATTGTTTATGTCTCAAAATTAGGTTGATGAAAAATAACATGCAAAAACAATATCAACAAATACAATTGTTTATGCCTCAAAATTAGGTTGATAAAAAATTACATGCAACAACAATATCAGCAATTATTTTAAACCTTTCCTTAATGATATGAGAATCAACATGTCAATTTGAGATTTATTTACAATAGTTACCTTATTAATTATAATGTAACATCTTAGAGTTTAGCCTCTCTTTTTTAATGTTTTTTTTTTTCTTCAAATGAACATTGGATTACACCATAATTTATTTCTAAATATTTTTATGTATATTTGAAATAATTTTACAATAATTTTTAGTAAGAAAAAATACAATTGTTTATGCCTCAAAATTAGATTGATAAAAAAATAACATGCTACAATAATATCAGCAATTATTTTAAACCTTGTTTTAATGATATGAAAACTAACATGCCAGGCTTGATTTTGCACACATTTTCAGATAATTCCAATAAAACAACTTGAAATCAAACAATATCATCGCTTCTCTAAATAACCTTTATACAAGTTCTGTTCAGAAAAACTTTGACAACTGTTTTCTACACTTTTTTTGTTTTCAAAATATGTCTACAATCTAAAAATATTAAAGGATATGAACTGTATTAACAGTTTTGTAATTATAATATTGAGAATATGAACATTATAAAATATAATCAGAAAATAATGAATTTAAGCATAAAATAAATATAATAATATATATTTTGACTCGTATAAAAAATGCTTTGAAAATCACTATTCTACAGTATTATGTAGAAAACTATTCTCTTATAGTCTTTGATCTTAAAGGAATCTCAATGAATCCTACACACACGAATTAAGATATGTATTATGAAAGTACAAATTTCAGCATGTAAGCAATATGAAATATAAAATTGAGAAGATGACAAATCCATTTCTAAAGTTTCATTTTTATGAATACTGTGTGCCCTTGGAGATGCCACAACAGAGAAGTGTTTGGCCAAACTCAGCATATAAACCAACAAAAATGTAGATATACAACCAGAGGAACAGAGCAGACTCAATGTTACTACCATGGAAGAATCCTATATACCGACCAAAAAGAATAAACAGAACACATATCAAATATATGTGATAATGGAAACTAATCTTGTCATTCCCTAACATCACATGCTCCCTGTGAAAAACATGTACCTCAGGAAATGTTTGATACACTGCAAAAATACAGGCTCATATCAAGATATAAAATCATTCCTTAAACCTTATTCTCAAGGCATGGAAAAATGAGGTAATAAATGATGCACTGTAGTCATCTGCTTTTCTCTTTCTACTTGCATATACTTACCTTTCTAATGCCAATCATCTTTACTCTTCGTTCCAATCAATTGTTTGACGGATTTTATCATGCATATCGATTCATTTGTACCCACCGAATAACTTTTGGAATTTATTTGGATGGAAATGCTCTTCAGAACATTATTCATACCAAAGACAGAGTTTACTAGTACTTTCTACGGCCCTATCGAATCCACTGTCAATTTTTTTTATCTATACTAAATTTTAACTGTAGTGTTAAAATCTTACATGATATTTATAATTAAAAATCCAGAGAAAGTATTCAAAGCCATTCTAGAGACCAATAACTCAAAACATTGCATCATATTAAAATCTAACAATAGAGACTTCGAAAATAATAAATTTAAAACAATTTGATTTGAAATTTCATTCAGACAAGCAGCAGTAGCAACTACTCCAATCGTTCTAATTAAAATCTTTACACCAAATAGCGAAGATCACAAAATCTGTGAAAAGGATTACAGATGACTAACCACTGAGTATAGGAATTGCCCTTGTGACCAACATATGCGATTGTTGCTGCTGTCGATGCTCTTGCCATCACCAACGCCACCATTACCTGCATCATCCCTCTCTCTTATATTAATTTCTAGGTTAAAACTATGTTGAATTAAGTGAAAAACATTCCAATCTTTATCATTTTTTCATAAACCTGTGAATTTTCCACATCAAGATTTCAGAATCTTGTCCTGAAATCGAAAAATGTAAAGAGCAGAAGCATTACCAAATCCAGAAAGATGTAAAGAGCAGAGGCATTACCAAATCCAGAAAGAACACCACAAACTTGATAGCAGTGTGAGACTTGGGTATGAGCAGCGAAAATGGCGCTAAGAAAACATACCCGCATTTTATAGCATTGGTCACTGGGAAGAACCTGCACAAAGCCTACTGCTATTGAATGTTGAATTCTTTTAAAGACTCAACACCACTCTTCCACTACCCTGCCACCGTGACTCTTCACAGTATATGATTAAAAACTGTTCAGAAAGAAAAACGGTTTCCTGCCAACCATTACCGAGTGGGATTATCTCCCAAAGATGCATTAACTTCCACATGATGATTTCAAACGGCTGTCAGCACCGACGATAAACTTCCTACCTCCTCCTCTTCCAATACTGCCACCTGCACGTCATTTTAAATACAATCTCAAAAACTTTACACAGACTCTTGACTGCCACTGTAGAACGCCTCTGGGCGCAAGAACGCCTCTCGGCGTAATCAGGGTAGTTGAGCCATGGAGAGAGGATGGCTTAAATCATATTCCAGAGGACATCTTGAGGGTAATATTTTGTAAACTTCCCATTCATACTCTCTTCCAATTTCAAATCATTTATTCTCATGGGAAACTTATTTATAGCCCTGATCACTTTCACAATGAGTGGGAGCAGAGTAACATGCAAATGTGGCTGGTGATGGATCGTTACGATGAAACAAGTGGGTCTTCTAATGGGTTTGCAATCTCTCTGATGTCAATAGAAGGTTAAGGTTCAAGAAAACCTTTAGTGAATCCATTGACCACGCAATCCCTTCGAGTAAGAGATATGGATCCTTTCGAGTAATGAATCCATTGACCATGCAATCCCATAGTCTTGAAGATGCAAAGGTGACCCAAAAAAAAGCAGGATTTCGTTCTACATGAAAATATATCATGACGATGTCGCTGTTCCCTCAAGTTTCATTCAAAAGAAAACACTTATCAGACAATTGTTATTATCGGATGTCTTTATCTTGTAAGAAAAAAGAATTATGTTCTTTTGATTTATAGATCTGCAAAACATAGATGAGAAATTAGAGACATTTATTTGGTTCAAAGAGCGGGCCTTGGGAATGTTATGTAAAGGGGAGAATGGTAATGGTTTGTAAAACCCATATATCTTCAACCATATACACGGTTTTATTTTTAGCTGTTTTTTAAATATTTTTTTATATTTGGACTAATATAGCCATTTATTTATGCAGCAATACAGATTCCATTGGTCACCGGTGCCCATAGATAACTAAATAAGGCAAAGGACAATGGAAATACAATCGAGGAACCCTAAAAGCTAATAAGAGTGAAATCTGACAGTATAGGCAAAAGCTTAGTGGTATTGATAGAAAGTTCCCCACATTGAACATAAACAGGTGAAATTCTGGTCATACTTTCAGCTCCTCGGTATTTATATCTATAGAAATTATATAGCTCACATGGCCCTTTTATTTCTGAATTATCAAAATGTAATCCCACTCAACACAAATTGCTCTAGGAGACAATAATGGGGTGATACAATTTCTTCATATCTAGATCTCTACTGCAAGGCAAGCTCATCAAACTCATAAAAAATCAAAGTATGTGTAATTGGTTTACTTTTACAAACCATTATCATTCCCCCTTTGTACATAACAATTCTTAGGGGCCTGGTGCTTTATACCTAGCATCCCCAAAGTATAAACAAACTTACTATTACAATCTTCATTTCAAATCATGCATTGCCCACATCTGCCCCATTTTTAGAAAAACAGTAGATTTTTTTATTCTGCGCTAAAATGTTTGGAAAAAAGCTAATTGCCATACTTCCTTTCACTCTTTGAGCCAAGTGAACGTCTCTAATTTCTCATTTCTGTTTTGCAGATCTATAAATCAAAAGAACAAATTTCTTTTTTTAAAGATAAATACATCCAATAATAACAATCACCTGACAAGTTTTTAACTTTGAATCGAACTTGATGCACACAACCACATCTCATGATATCTTTTCATGTAGAACAAAATCTTGCTTTTGTTGGTCACCCTTGCATCTTCAAGACTGTAATTGCATGGTCAATGGATTCATCACTCACAAGGTTCCATATCTCTTTCAGCTATAAACCAAGAAGCCCCCATCTCCAGATTTGAGAAACGAGTCCCACTGATTGCATTTCCACTCTTCAATAAACCAAAATATCAAAGATAGTAGGTATGGTTGTAAGCTCAAAATGAAAGTGATAGGTCTTTTTATATAAAACCAAATTTGAATGAAGGGCCAAGATTAAATGATGAAGATCAATGGATGAGATCACTTTGAGAAGCAAGGAAATAGGGTTAGGGCAAAAATAGGTTTTAATTAAGGATGGATAGTGGGGATTAAAAGTTAGTAAAACCTTATCAAGGGAGGAGATTAATTGACATAAAAGATAAGATTTGGCACAAAAAAGGAGGTCCTTGGAGGGAAAGTGAATTTCCAATCATTTAATTAGAAAATGGACAAAAAGAAAATTAATAAATAATTTAACATAATTATTTAGAGGGAAAAGTAGGAAGTGATTAAATAAAATAAGATTTATTTAATGAAGAAAAAACTAATGAATAAATAAAAAATTGAAATCATTATTTAATTGTAGTAGGAAAATGAAAATAATTAAATAAATAGAAAATTATTTAATTATAGAGAGAAATGATTAATTAGTAATGTAATTAAATAAATATTAATTTATCTAATTAATTAAGAAAGAATAAACGGTGAAATGAATTGATTGAATAATTATAATTATTTAATTAATAGAAGTGTATGGCTTTAGACAATAATTAAATAATTAATTGTGCTAGGAAAAATGAGAATTAAGATATTTTTTAGCGCATAGTTCCCAACATTTGTTGTTTAATGGTAAGCTATCGCTACACAACATTAGGAAGGTACTTTTTCAATTTCCATTGTTAAAATGAAAATTTCAAGATTAAAAGTGGTCTTTTTATGGGGAAATGGTTGGGTTAAAGTGACAGGTTTCTTTAATTTTAAATATTTGTTTGCTTAAATATATAAATAGTTATAAATATTTGTTTTAACAAATTTGATTATTAAAATCTTAACAATATAGTTTATTTTAATATAATAGTTATAAATTAGTAGTACTAGTAAATTCTTGACATAATCTCATGTATTAATTTTGGGTTGTATTCAAAAAATATATATCTAAAGAATATAGTATATTTCAATACAATAATTATAAATACTATTAATAATAATGTTAATCTCAATATACACTAAAAAAATAGAATCATAAATCATTTACATAATCATCTCTTATCACAAAGTATTAATTACAATTTTTATTTTATCAAGAACTTTAGTGCTAAACTCTTCATGAATTAGCTTTTTATGTATACTAGATAAATAACAAACAATAAAATAAATAAAATAATTGTAAAAATTATTTTAAAAGAATAGAGTTCACAAATAAAATTATTATTTAATGAATGATGGTTTTTAAAAATGTAGTAAATAAAATCAAATTGTGATCATGAGTGTATTGATCAAAATGGGAAATGTTAATAATATGAAAATATATTTCTCAAATTCATTAGTTAGGTGAAGAGTTCAGAGGCTCCAAAACTATGCTTAGAATTGGTCTGCAACTGGTGCTTCGTTCACTGTGCCTGTTTGTTGGAAGTGGTGAGATTAATAATACCAACCAAGCTCATGCATTGAGGCAACAACTACATCAAATCAAGATTTAAAAAAAGAGATTCAATCATGTCTTTCTTCATGCAGATCACTGAATTGAGAGATCAACTTTGTTCCATTGGTAATATGGTTGATGATAAAGATTTAGTCATGTTGGCTCTTAATGGTCTCCCTGAATCTTGGGAAACATTTATCCAAATTATCAGTGGAAGATTGAAGCTACCAAAGTTTGATCGTCTTAGGGTAGATTATATACAAGAGGAATCAAGATTCGCTGCAAGAGGTAATGGTCAAGGTTCTAATAATGAATACAACCATGTTATTTCTACTCAAACATCGAAGAAGAAAGGAAGAGAAAGAAAAATTCAAGAGGAATAAGGATATAAGATCAAATGGTGGTCCTGAATCTAAGAAGAAGAAAGATCTCTCTCATTTACAATGCTTCAGATGTGACAAGTTTGGTCACTGTGCAAGAGATTCTGCAACAAGACCAAAATGAGATGCTACTACCATGGATGTGGATGAGGTATCTCCTAAGAAGGATTCAAGAGACAATTCAAGTGGATTTCTATTTATCTCGGCCCTATCAAGCAATGTTCCAACCAAAAACACCACATGGTTGATTGATAGTGGTGCCTCTCGTCACATGACCGGATTTAGAAAACATCTTTCAGATTTGGTGGAGAGAGATACCAACATTCAATTCATTATTGGAGATGATGCATGTTATTCACTGAATGGTGTTGGAGCCTCCTCTCTTTACATAGACTCCAACATCTCTCTTCATTAGAGTCATGTGTTGTTCATAGCAGGTATCAAGAGGAACCTTGTATCAATTTCAGCCTTGGAGGAAAATGGATATCAAGTTGAATTTTTTAAAGGAAAAGTTCTTGTGTGGGTGAAGAACTCTAGCATCAAGACTACCCAAGTGAGTGGTGTTTGGCATGAGAGTCTTTATAGGCTTTACATTTATCCAATGCAAGCATTATTGGATGACTCCACTAATCCAAGTGAGCTTTGGCATAGAAGAGTTTCTCACCTCCATTTCAAATCTCTTCCATCCATGCAAAAGATGGTCAAATACATCTTTAATACTAACATCATCCCCTTTTGCTAAATAAATAAAAATATTTATTTAACTATATCTAAATCATTTTCCATCTCCTTTTTGATTTATTTTAATCAATAAATCTAAATTAAATAGGTCAAATCATGTAAACCCTCATTAAATTAATCCAATCCTAATTAATTTAATCTAAACTCATATCACATTCTCTAGGTTTTCCCACTTGCACAAAAAAATCATTTAATTGATTTATTAAATCTTCTAATTTACCTAAATATGACATAATATAGAATATTCCCTCAAATTTGAATTCAAAAGAAAGTGGACTTAGTCCTTCCAACAAGGCATTTATTTCACCTTACAAGTCCTTTTGCATTGAGCCAGGTGGCCATTACTCCATTTTACTCTCCCTCCACCTTGTCATTTCAACATTTTCAAAATTCAAATTTATGCATTTATGGGCACATTCATCAAAACTTGCACATCCTTAGCCCATTCACATGGTGACAAGTGTCTTATTCCTATTGGTTCGGTTTTTATCCCAAATTCATCCTATTTTCATCTTCTCTCACCAAAAAATTCTATAAATGGAGAGGCTATCCTTCATTTACATCATCCACAACATCACGCAAAGTTACTCTCTTCACATTGAGAGCTGATTTTGTCCTTTGTCATAGCATTGTATCATCATCATTGGCTTGTCAAGGGTTGGGAAAGGGATACTTTCCACACAAAGAGTAGCACCAGTCCACTATGGGATAGGTATACATTATGCTTCTTTAATGCTTTCAATTATTTTATTTTGTTATTTGGTATATGAGGTATAATGTGTTATTTCATAGGAGCATTAGCTTATTTTCTTAGTTATGAACTCACCATCATAACGAGTGTTGGATTTTATAGCTATTTACATATTTAGGGTGCCCACATGGAGCAAAGGAGGATCAACACAATATAGAATTCACATGTTCATGGGGGGCCTATTGATCTTTCACGACATGATTCATAAGATAGTGGAAGACTATGTAGATGACATACTCGCTAAATCCATAAAAAGACAGGACTACATAGTAGTCTTGAGCTCTATTTTTGATAGATTGGAAAAATATAAGGTTCATCTCAACCAAAAGAAATACGTCTTTGGTGTGCAATCAAGAAAGCTCCTGGGGTATATAGTATCAATCAGAGGAATCGAGGTGGATCCCACCAAAGTCAAGGTGGTATACAAGGCAGGCTCCAATCCATCTGCAAATTTGTAGCACAACTAGCAGATAAACAAATCCCATACTCTCATTTACTCCACAAGGGGGTAGAAAACAAGTGGGATGACAAATGCGATCGGTAATTTAACAAAATCAAAAAATACTTACTCATGCCACTAGTTTTGATGTCACCAATCCAAGGAAAACAACTGATCCTATACATTTCAACAACAATAGTAGCTATTGGTGCTCTATTAGCTCAACACGGTGAAAATGAAAGAGAGAGAGCAATATACTATATCAAAAGAACCGTGGTGGGACACAAGCTAAAATATAATCCTATTGAAAATTTTTGCGTGGTAGTTTTGTTCACAACACGTAAATTCAGACACTATATGCTGGCTCATCAAATCAAGTTTATCGCGAAGATAGATCCTCTCAAGTACTTACTTTCTA
The DNA here is from genome assembly GCA_007115665.2 of Sequoiadendron giganteum. Taxonomy (NCBI): domain Eukaryota; kingdom Viridiplantae; phylum Streptophyta; class Pinopsida; order Cupressales; family Cupressaceae; genus Sequoiadendron; species Sequoiadendron giganteum. The sequence continues at coordinate 670,575,523 of CM021101.1, forward strand.
AAGCTACTCTCACAAGATGAACAACCAAGTGGGTCATGATATTAACAGAACATGAAATTGAATATGTGGAGTGCAAGGCCATCAAGGGACAACCAATTGCAGATCAACTAGCAAAGGCTCCTATTTATGTAGAAAACCCACTTATTTCAAAATTCCTTGATGAATCAATTTTCAGCCAAAGTGTTGCAAACCATTGCAAGATGTATTTTGATGGAACTTACACACAACACAGATTAGGAGCAAGTATTTTCTTCATAACTCCCCATGGAGACTGTATTCCCAAATCTTACAAGTTTTCATTCCCATGAACAAATAACATAGCAAAGTATGAGGCTCTTGTCATGGGCATAAGGATTGTAGTACAATGGTGGATCATGGCTCTAAAGGTATATGGGGATTCTTAGCTCATTATGAATCAGGTAAACAATGAATATCAGACAAAGAATGACAACCTGACTCCATACAAGAAGTTGGTCGAGAGCCTCAAAGATTCATTCATTGATATCACATTTCAACAACTAACTAGAGAAAACAACACAGCAACAAACATAACTACAACTAGATCACTCTTGGAAATCCTATGCAATACCCCAAAGCCATAATTCTTGGTTGAGAAACTTCTCGTACCCGCATTCGCGGTACTAAAGTCTAAATTTGTGTGTGAACTCATTGGTCCTAGTGATCCACGGTATCATGACATTAAAACATACTTAAGAATAGGAGTCTTTCCCATGGAAATTATCCCAGACCTTAAACGAGCCTTCATCAAACAATCAACCTTCTTTTTCATCCTATGGGAAACCCTTTATCGTAGGAGCATTGAAGGAACCCTATTGCATTGCCTAAACAATGAGGAAGCTGTGACTACTTTAACCGAGGTACACAATGGTATTTAATTCTAACATTATAAATGTAGAGGTTATCCTTCATTTCAATCATCCACAACATCATGGAAAGTTACTCTCTTCACAGTAAGAGCTATTTTTTTCAATTTTCATAGCATTGTATCATCATCATTGGCTTGTCAAGGGTCTAGAAAGGGCTACTTTCCACACAAAGAGTAGCACCAATCCACTATGGGATAGGTATACATTCTACTTCTTTTATGCTTTCAATTAGTTTATTTTTTTATTTTATTTATGAGTTATGATGTATTATTTCATAGGAGCATTAGTTTATTTGCTTCATTTTGAACTCACCATGATAACGAGTGTTGGAGTCTATAGCTATTTAGAAATATAGGGTGCTCACAAGTTTCTAGTCTATGTTTCATTAAGGAATCATATCATAGAATATGAGCCTTCTAGTGTTGAGGAAGCACCAAGTCAGCAACTATGGAAGGATGTGATGGCCGAAGAAAATCAATCTATAATTAGGAATGATGTTTGGGATATTGTACTTAGACCAAAAGGGAAATTTCTTGTATCTTCTAAATGGATTTTCAAGATTAAGCATGTGGCTAATGGAAGCATTGAGAAGCACAAAGCTAGATTTTTGGCCAAAGGATTCTCTTAGAAAGAGGGGATAGACTATGAAGAAACCTTTGCTCCAGTTTGTCATTATACATCCATCAAAACCATTATTGATATTTTAGCAGCTAAGGGTTGTAAGCTACATCAAAAGGATGTGAAGACAACATTGCTTAAATGGTGTGATTGAAGAAATGGTATACATTGAGCAACCTGATGGCTTTCAAATTCATGTGAAGGAGTCTCATGTTTGTAGATTGAAGAAGGCTTTGTATGGCCTTAAGTAGGCTCCTCATAATTAGTATGAGAGGATTTATCAATACCTCATGAGCTTGAGTTTCTCCAAGAATGATGTTGATTCAAACCTGTACTTCAGGGTAGTTAATGGTGAGGCATTAATCCTGGTTCTTTATGTTGATGATATATTTCTTACTAGAGAAGAACATCTCATTATCAAATGCAAGAAGGAGTTATCTTTTGAATTTGAGATGAAGTATCTTAGATACATGCATTACATCCTCGAATTAGAAATGTGAAAGAGGCCTAATGAGAGCATTCTAAGTCAAGGGAAGTATAGTATAGACATCTTGAAGAGATTTGGTATGATGGATTGCAAATCCATGTCTACATCAATGGAAACCAATTTGAAGAAGTTGATTGAGTTTGTAGCTAGTTTGAATTTGGTGGATCCCACTATGTATAGGCAGTTGATTGGATCATTGATCTATCTAGTCAATACTAGACCAGATATTTTCTATAAAATGAGTGCACTTAGTCAATTCATGAGTCAACCAAGGAAAATGCATCTAGTTGCAGATAAGCACATCTTGAGATACTTGTGTGGCATAGTTGGATATGGCTTAAGATATACTTCCAGTGTAGATATTCAGTTACAAGGATATTCTAATTTTGATCGGGCAAGGAATGTAGCGGATTGGAAAATTGGTTCTAGTTGTTGCTTTAATTTGGGATCTGCTATGATTTCCTTGTGTCGCGAGAAGTAGTCTTCAGTGGCACTAAGCACTATAGATGCAAAGTATATTATAGCATGTTTGGTAACTCAAGAATCAGTGTGGCTTCGAAAGCTCTTTGCAGGATTGTTTAGATAGTAACTCATCTTAACACTTGTTTAAACTAACACTCATTATAACCCTAACCCTAAAACTAAGAGTAATTGTAACTCTTACTCTAAATCTAACACTATTTCTAACCCTAACCCTAATTGTAATTCTAAATTTAACCCTAACCCTAACCCTAACCTTAACACTAATCCTAATATAAACACATATATTTTAATGCTAACACTAACTCTAATTCTAACTTTAACGCAAGCCCTAACCCTAATCATAACCCTATTTCTAAAACTAACACAAATTAAATAAATTGTATTTGTCATCCTAATCGTAAAACTAACACTAATACTAACTCTAACTCTAACCCTAACATAACCACATAAGTATATATAAGATTTTAACAATATTAGTAATTCTAATCAAGGTTACAATTATGGTTAAGGATAGGGTTGGTGTTACAATTGGAGCTAGAGTTCAATTAGGGTTTGGATTCAGTTAGGGTTACAGTCTAATTAGTCTTAGTATTTAATTAGGGTTAGGTTTCAATTAGGATTATGACTAGCATATATATATATTATTTATTAATAATATTTATTAAAGAGATTACAGATGTCCATCTTAAGGTGCCTATTCACATAATAAATAATATATAGTTATGCCAAAATAGATTTGTAGTCATCAATAATTAGTCAAAGTATATAGTTATAGTCTTCTCATTTCTAGTTGTTGCGTTTATGTTTTATGTGACATCAGATAAAGCTACCTAGTCAATGGAAGTGAAACCACATTCAATGAATCTAAATTCCATAGTTGTTCAGAAACCCAAAATTTTTTTTGTGGAAGTTAGTTTCATTGGTCTTATAATAGCATTTTTCCTAATGGCAACCAATTCTTGACACACATTTATCATTTTGTAATAGTTGTAGATAAGGTGGGGACAAAATCAATTTTTAATTATAATTTAAGATGCCAATGCTTACTTAAGAATTCTTTTTAACTCTTGGATATTTTTGAAATAGATATAGAGTAAAACTTTAAAATAATATTAGCAAATGCAATTGGAAGGTGTAAAGTTAAATTCCCCAACCTTCCCGGTATGGAGTACACTGATAGAAAGTTACATTGAATCTAGGTTTGTTGAATGGGTGTTGGAAGCTTTTGAGTAAATGCATTAGTAGGTGTAACTGTAAATTCCCTGGCCCTTGCAACTCTTTTGGTTAACATTATCATAAAATGCATAAGCATAGACAAGGTATGTAACTATTTGAACATCCCAAAGAGATCAAATTAATTGGAAACAATTAAGATTTTTTGAATATTCATCAAGATGATTTGCATGGAGTAATAATAACCAAATAATGACTAAAAGAAGATAATGAATGCATCAACAATAAAATGTGACAATCACTACATGCTATATCATGATTCAATATTATGAATACAGTGTCGATTTGAAGTGTATCAAATTATGTAATAATGTTGGCATCACTACATGCTATATCATGATTCAATATTATGAATAAGTTGGTGATGTGAAGTGTATCAAATTATGTAATAATGCTAGCATATATGCATGGCTCATTATCAGGGTATACACATTCATCTTAAAATTAAAGAATGCATGTGATAAGTGAAAGTGCGAAAGTGGAGACAAGACACTTGACTTGTTAGGCAATATGGGTCAAGAAATGTAGTCACACAGGGAAGACATGACAACAATAAATAAAAAAAAATATTGCCCTTAAAGATTTGGTCATGTTGGCTCTTAATGGTCTTCCTCGATCTTGGGAGACATTTATACAAATTATCAGTGGAAGATTGAAGCTACCAAAGTTTGATCATCTTAGGGTAGATTATATTCAAGAGGAATCAAGATTGGTAGCAAGAGGTAATCGTCAAGGTTCTAATAATGAATACAACCATGTTATTTCTACTCAAACATCGAAGAAGAAAGGAAGAGAAATAAAGAAAACAAATTTCAAGAGGAACAGGGATATAAGATCAAATGGGGGTCCTGAATCTAAGAAGAAGAAAGATCTCTCTCATTTACAATGCTTCAGATGTGATAAGTTTGGTCACTATGGAAGAGATTGTGCAACAAGACCAAAACGAGATGCTACTACCATGGATGTGGATGAGGTATCTCCTCAGAAGGATTCAAGAGACAATTCAAGTGGATTTCTATTTATCTTGGTCCTATCAAGCAATGTTCCAACCAATAACAAAACATGGTTGATTGATAGTGGTGCCTCTTGTCACATCACTGGATTTAGAAAACATCTTTTAGATTTGGTGGAGAGAGATAGCAACATTCAAGTCATTATTGGAGATGATGCATGCTATTCACTGAAAGGTTTTGGAGCCTCCTCTCTTCACCTAGGTTCCAACATCTCTCTTCATTAGAGTCATGTGTTGTTCATAGCAGGTATCAAAAGGAACCTTGTATCAATTTCAGTCTTGGAGGAAAATGGATATCAAGTTGAACTTTTTGAAGGAAAATTTCTTGCTGGGTGAAGAACTCTAGCATCAAGACAACCCAAGTGATTGGTGTTTGGCATGAGAGTATTTATAGGCTTTACATTCATGAAATTCAAGCATTATTGAAAGACTCCAATAGTCCAAGTGAGCTTTGGCATAGAAGACATTGTCACCTCCATTTCAGAGCTCTTCCATCCATGCAAAAGATGGTCAAATACATCTTTAATAATAACATCATCCCCTTTAGCTAAATAAATAAAAATCTTTATTTAACTATGTCTAAATCATTTTCCATCTCCTTTTTTATTTATTTTAATCAATAAATATAAATTAAATAGGTCAAATCATGTAAACCCTCATTAAATTAAGCCAATCCTAATTAATTTAATCTCAAATCATGTCACATTCTCTAGGTTTTCCCACTTGCACAAAAAAATCATTTAATTGTGTTATTAAATCTCCTAATTTACCTCAACATGGCATAATACAGAATATTCCCTCAAATTTGAATTCAAAAGAAAGTGGACTTAGTCCTTCCAACAAGGCATTTATTTCACCTTACAACTCCTTTTGCATTGAGCTAAGTGGCCATTACTCCATTTTACTCTCCCTCCACCTTCTCATTTCAACATTTTCAAAATTCAAATCTATGCATTTATGGGCACATTCATCAAAACTTGCACATCCTTGGCCCATTCACATGGTGACAAGTGTCTTATTCCTATTGGTTGGGTTTTTATCCCAAATTCATCCCATTTTCATCTTCTCTCGTCAAAATCTTCTATAAATGGAGAGGCTATCCTTCATTTCAATCATGCACAACATCATGCAAAGTTACTCTCTTCACATTGACAGCTGATTTTTTCCATTGTCATAGCATTGTATCATCATCATTGGCTTGTCAAGGGTTGGGAAAGGGATACTTTCCACACAAAGAGTAGCACCAATCCACTATGAGATAGGTATACATTGTTCTTCTTTAATGCTATCAATTATTTTATTTTGTTATTTTGTTTATGAGGTATAATGTGTTATTTCATAGGAGCATTACCTTATTTTCTTATTTATGAACTCACCATGATAATGAGTGTTGGATTTTATAGCTATTTGCAGATTTAGGGTGCCCACATGTAGCAAAAGAGGATCAACACAAGATAGAATTCACATGTTCATGGGGGACCTATTGCTGGAACATGATGCCTTTTAGGTTAAAGATTGTAGGTGCAACATACAAAATAGCCATGATATTGATCTTTCATGACATGATTCATAAGACAGTGGAAGACCATGTAGATGACATATTGGCTAAATCCATAAAAAGACAAGACCACACAACAGTCTTGAGCTCTATTTTTGATAGATTGGAAAAATATAAGGATCATCTCAACCCAAAGAAATACGTCTTTGGGGTGTAATCAGGAAAGCTCCTGGGATATATAGTATGAATGAGAGGAATTGAGGTGGATCACACCAACGTCAAGGTTATCCTCAACATGGAAGCACCCAACACACTAAAGAAGGGTTAATACTTAGTCAAAATGAAGGGTGTATTACAAAGCTATTTCTTACAGGAAGTGTTAATTAACTATGCAATCCATATGGATGTTCATTACTATAACATTTTTAGTAACTAACCACTGGATTTATTAAGGACTGAAATGATTAGAGTGGTGAATATGGTATCAATCTCATGGGCTAGTTTGGTTTCATTTTGTTTTCTTTTTTTTTGCTGCTAAAGTATTCACCAAAATAGACTCTGATTATTTTAGTGGTTAAAATTATGAAAGCAATTAATTGTCATTCAAATCTAGCTATGACAGTGGAAGTCTTGGTTTACAAAAAAAAAAATTGTTTAATCTGTAAATCTCATTAAAAGCTATAATCTATTAATTTGTTTGTTTATAAAAGAAATGTGCAATTGCATAGTGTTCAAGAAACATTGAAGCAATTCAAAATATAGTGTTCAAGAAACATTGAAGGAATTCAAAATCTGTGCGGCTATAAGATAATCATATAGCTCCATATACTTGCAATTGGCCATTCTCTAACTATCATTTCTAGCATCTTAATCCTTATGCGTAATGCATTGCAATCTACTGTTATTGAGCCACCATGAAGATCTTTTCCAAGTTACCTACATTCAGTTATATTTATATGTTTCAATATGATTCCCGGTCTTCTTCATATGATTTATTGAATACGTTATTCAATTAAAAAATAGTAACTAAATCGATTTTTTAAATAAAACATATGATTGAAAGAAAATTAAAAGCACTAAAAGTCTAGCACTATATTGAAGAGTTGTTAGAAACATATAAAGCTTTGCCCTAAGACCCAAAGCTTAGCTATTAGCCTTGTCGAACTCGGTGTTGTAACTGCCATATTGCGCACACTGTCTATACCCAATGCCACTATTGGAACCACACATTTTTCCCGAGCTTTAGTCACCACCGTAGCTCGCATTGTTTGCATTTTGTGTAGTGTATAATGCACCTTTACACAACTTGACGATGCTTCTGCACCTGTTCCAATGAAAAATAGTCCATTTGGAGAGAATTTTACTGGTTGGGAAGGCAAAGCGAAAAGGAATCTCTAGTCTGTTGATTTCTATTGCCATATCCTTCAATAGATCATACATTCTTCTCTCAACAACTATGCTGCAATTCACACCCGCACCCTAAAAATAAGTTCATTAGATACATTAAGGTAATAAACAGTTGTAATAACTTATTTAAATCACAAATCTACACCTGTTTAAGGGTTGTAGGTAATTTTTATCTAAGATTTGTATAAACTATTTCTTTATTTTGGGATCAAAGCACCTAGGGGCTATTTATGCAGTCTAAAGGGAAGCAATCATGAACAATCTAATTTTATTCGCAATTTCATAATCATCAAGTAAGTAAACATAATAGTAATTCTAAAGTTAGAAACAATAAATCATTTCAAAGAGAAGGCATATAAAACTAACTTATAGCTGAGTCTACAACTCAACGCAGAGAGAATTGATGAAATCCACCAAAACTCAATACATACCTCGATATCTTCATGGGATGATATTGACTTGGAACACCTTCTACTCTGTTGATCCCCTGAGTCGATCAAACTTGCTTCACAAAATATGCAAAGATAGAACAAACAAAATTGCAAAATATTGATTCTGCATGCACATTCTTAATTTGTAGCAGCAAAATAAATCCAACCATTTACTCTTCCTTACTCGGCAGTTAGTATGGTAGTCGTTATAATTGCATGTAATTCCAGGCTATAGTTGGTTGCACCATGTTAGAGAGGTCATGGGTGTGACAACAGTGATACCTCTTTGTAAATGTTCATCCTTGCTAGTCGTAACTACCAGCAGCCAGCATTATTTCATCGTAACTGTCTGCATGGAGGATGATAGCAACCTTTAACAAAGACATAAATTTTAATATGCAAAATTTTCCTTGATACAACACCCCATGGTGTAATTATCAGGGTAGTTGAGCCATGGAGAGAGGATGGCTTAAATCATATTCCAGAGGACATCCTAAGTGTAATATTTTGTAAATTTCCCATTCATACTCTCTTCCAATTTCAAATAATTTATTCTCATGGCAATCTTATTTATGGCTTTGATCACTTTCATGATGAATGGGAGCAGAGTAACATGCAAATGTGGCTGCTGATGGATCTTTATGATGAAACAAGTGGGTCTTCTAATGGGCTTGCAATCTCTTTGATGTCAATAGAAGGTTAAGGTTCAAGAAAACCTTTAGTGAATCCATTGACCATGCAATCCCTTCGAGTAAGAGATATGGATCCCTTCAAGTAATGAATGCATTGACCATGGAATCCCATACTCTTGAATATGCAAAGCTGACCAAAAGAAAGCAGGATTTCGTTCTATATGAACAGACATCATGATGATGTCGTTGTTCCCTGAAATTTCATTCAAAAGAAAACACTTATCAGATAATTGTTATTATCGGATGTGTTTATCTTGTAAGAAAAAATAATTATGTTGTTTTGATTTATAGATCTGCAAAACATAGATGAGAGAGTAGAGATGTTTATTCAGCTCAAAGAGCGAAAGGAAGTATGACAATTAATTTTTGTCCAAGCATTTTAGTGCAGAATTAAAAAATCTAATACTTTTCTAAAGATGGAGGAGGTGCAGGTACGTATGATCTGAAAGCAAATATCAATAGTCGGTTTCATTATATTTTGGGGATGCAAGGTATAATGCACCTAGCCTTGGGAATCATTATGTAAAGGGGAGAATGGTAATGGTTTGTAAAACCCATATATCTTCAACCATATACATGGTTTTATTTTTAGTTGTTTTTTAAATTTTTTTTTATATTTGGATTAATACAACCATTTATTTATGCAGCAACGTAGATTTCATTGGTCACCGGTGCCCACAGATACCTCAATAAGGCAAAGGACAATGGATGTACAATCAATGAACCCTAAAAGCTAATAAGAATGAAATCTGACAGCATAGGCAAAAGCTTAGTGGTATTGATAGAAAGTTCCCCACATTGAACATAAACAGGTGAAATTCTGGCCATACTTTCAGCTCCTCAGTATTTATATCTATAGAAATTATGTGGCTGACTTGGCCCTTTTATTTCTGAATGATCAAAATGTAATCTCCCTCAACACAAATCGCTCTAGGACACAATAATGGGGTGATACAATTTCTTCATATTTAGATCTCTACTACAATGCAAGCTCATCAAACTCATAAAAAATCAAAGCATGTGTAATTGGTTTACTTTTACAAACCATTATCATTCCCCCTTTGTACATAACAATTCTTAGGGGCCTAGTGCTTTATACCTGGCATCCCCAAAGTATAAACAAACTTGCTATTGCAATCTTCATTTCAGATCATGCATGCCCACATCTGCCCCATTTTTAGAAAAACAGTAGATTTTTTTATTCTGCACTAAAAAGCTAATTGCCATATTTCCTTTTATTCTTTGAGCCAAGTGAATGTCTCTAATTTCTTATTTTTCTTTTGTAAATCTATAAATCAAAAGAACAAATTTCTTTTTTTCAAGATTAAGACATCCAATAATAACAATTACCTAACAAGTCTTTTCCTTTGAATCAAACCTGATGCACACAACCACATCTCACGATATCTTTTCATGTAGAACAAAATCCTTCTTTTGTTGGTCACCCTTGCATCTTCAAGATTGTAATTGAATGGTCAATGGATTCATCACTCAAAGGGTTCCATATCTCTTACAGCTATAAACCAAGAGGCCCCCATCTCTAGATTTGAGAAACGAGTCCCACTCATTGCATTTCCACTCTTCATTAAACCAAAATATCAAAGATAGTAGGTATGGTTGTAAGGTCAAAATGAAAGTGATAGGTCTTTTTATATAAAACCAAATTTGAATGAAGGGCCAAGATTAAATGATGAAGATCAATCGATGAGATCACTTTGAGAAGCAAGGAAATAGGGTTAGGGAAAAAATAGGTTTTAATTAAGGATGGACACTGGAGATTAAAAGTTAGTAAAACCTTATCAAGGGAGGAAATTAATTGAGATAAGAGATAAGATTTGGCACTAAAAAGGAGGTCCTTGGAGGGAAAGTGAATTTCCAATTATTTAATTAGAAAATGGAAGAAAAGAAAATTAATAAATAATTTAACATAATTATTTAGACAGAAAAGTAGGAAATGATTAAATAAAATAAGATTTATTTAATGAAGAAAAAAATAATGAATAAATAAAAAATTAAAATCATTATTTTATTGTAGTAGGAAAATGAAAATAATTAAATAAATAGAAAATTATTTAATTATAGAGAGAAATGATTAATTAGTAATGTAATTAAATAAATATTAATTTATTTAATTAATTAAGAAAGGACTTGGATTGATGAGAGGTCGCGACTCCGCGATGGTCTGTTGCTAGGGCAGCGATAGCCTAGCTCCTATTGCGTGTGTGCCTCCTATGCGAGTGTCTACAGCCTGTTGTTGCTTGTGAGTGTGGGTGGGGTCGGGTGGGGTGGTGTGTTAGGTGTGGAAGGGTGCACGGTGTGTTGTGTACGGTGTGGGGTCTAGCATGTGAGGTTGTGCGGTGTTGCGTAGCGTTGCTACCGGCGGTGTGGGGTGTGGTTTTTTTTGTGTGGGGTGTGGAGGCTGGTGTGGTGTGTTTTGGATGTGAAGTTATGGCTGGGGTCTCCAAGATTTTGATGCTTTCGAGCGCGAAGCCATGTCTAACTTCCTCTGCAGACGTACATGCTCCGATGATGGATTCCTCATCTGTGGGTGAGATCTCTAAGCTTAAAAACATGAATGGGTGTTTCCCGCGAAGTCAAGATCACTTAGTTTTGGTTATTTCTCTACAATCTGTGCAAGAGGACTTTTCTTATTGGAGCCAACATGTTCTTATCTATAAATTTTTGGGTATCCGTATCCCCCTTTCGGCTTTGGAGTCCTAGATTCGTAGATCCTGGCAAGTTGAAGGTGACTTTGATATTTTGGTGGTTGGGAATCATTTTTTCATGGTTGAGTTTTCCTGCATGTCAGATTGCAACTGTGTTTTTGAGGGGGGACCATACTTTTACAATCATGTGGGATTATTCATGAAACCCTGGCATGGAGGATTCAATGCAACTGAGGACCTGCCTTTCCAGGTTCCTGTGTGGGTCTATGTGCCATGGCTGCCATTGGAGTTTTGGAGAGAGGATATTTTGCAGAGGTCTGTTGCTTTGTTAAGGAAGCCTGCTGCCATTTCTCATAATACTTTGGATAAAAAGGTATTTTCATTCACTCGCATTTGTGTTGAAATTGATTTAAATAATCCATTGCCAAATTCTTTGGAAATTTGTATTAGCTCTGCCTCATGGATTAAGCAGCTAGATTATGAGTCCCTTCCTTTTCGATGCTGATTTTGTCACGAGTATGGACACCTTCAACGAAAATGTCCTAGGACTACTAGAATGGCAGGGGTTTCTTCTCCTCCTTCTTCGGAGGCTTCAGCTGAGAAGGGAGATAAGGGCAAGGTGCCTATGACTAAGGGGGGACCGAATGATGGTTTTATTCCTATTAAGTCAAAAGCTAAGGGGAGGGTTCAGAAGCGGCCCTTTAAAGATAAATAGAGTGATAAGGGTTTCAACCATTTTGAGGTTCTGGATAGTCCAGCCTTAGAGGAGGGGATCCCAGTTGAGATCTTGACTAGAGCCACTAAAACGGATATAGGGATGGAGCAGGCTATTGTTGTTAAGGATAACTCTCCGTTGTTGGTGTAGGGGGGTGTCGGGCCTCCTGATGCTTCTATAGATCTACTAGATGATATTGTTTTAGCAGATTTGGCTAAGGAGGCATTGTCTTTAGGTAGAGGTCAGGGTACGTCTCTTGGTCTTGGGGTGCTACAATGCCCTCTCAAAAAGGGGCATTTCAACAATTCCTCTGAAGTTGGTCGTAAGAAGGATGCAGACAAGCTTAAATTTACTAGGGATTTGTTGGTGGAATCAGGGTTGCTTAAGACCATTGAGGCCCACTTTGTCCAACCTTCCTCTTGATTATTTTGTCATGGAATGCAAGGGGGTTGAATAGTGCCTCTCGTCAAAAGGCTATTCAAGATCTGATTGGGGTTCACTCTCTGGATATTTTCTGTGTGCAAGAGACCAAGCTTTAGGTGGATCTCATGCTTCATTTTTCTCCTTGCATTCAGGGTTCTAGGCAGTGCCAATGTATTGGGTCTAGGGGAAGTTCCAGAGGTTTGGCTCTTTTTTGGGATCCTAATAAAGTTGTTCCTCACTAGTGGATCTCTAGCCATCCCTCTATTTTTGTGGTGGCTTCTTTTTTGGAATCTGGTGAGACTATTTTAGTTAGTAATGTTTATGCTTTGATTGATATGCATGGTAAAATCTAGCTTTGGGCCCATATCAGGTATGTTAGGTCTTGTGCACCTTATTTTCCTTGGATCTTAGTAGGAGATTTCAATTATGTGTTGTGTTTGGAGGAGAAAAGAGGGGGGCTTCTGAGACTGGGTCCTGCTTCCGATCTATTTCATGCTAATGTGGATTCTCTTGCTCTTGTTGACATTAAACCCTCCAATGGCATTTTTAATTGGACTAACAGGCAGAGTGGGCCTGCTGCAATTTCAGAGTGGTTGGATAGATTTATGGTCTCTTGCTTTTGGGTTGGGGGCAGTTCGGTCACTTGCTCTGAGACCCTGGATTGGTGTGGCTCAGATCACTAGCCAATTAAGTTTTTTGCTTCTTCTTTCCCCAATTCTAAGAACCCTCCTTTCCAATTTTAGCTTATGTGGTTGCATGATTCATCCTTATATAATCTGGTTGGTCAGTGGAGGAGGGATGGAGCTCCTACATATGGTACTCCTATGTATGCTTTCATCAAGAAGCTGCAATATGTCAAGTTTCATCTTAAGCGTTGGAATAGAGCATGCTTTTTAAATTTTTGGGCAAAAAATAGGGAAGTGCAGGAGAACCTTGCTATTATCACTCGATAGATTAGGGATTTGGGTTTTCCGGAGGCTCTTGGGTATGCTGAGTCCAAGGCCCTGAAAGTGGTGGAGGAGTGGGATCTTCATGAAGAAATTTGTTGGAAACAAAACGCCAGGGGTGAGTGGCTTCAACAGCGTGATAGGAATACTACTTTCTTTGATCATTCTATGCAGGCTCGTCAGAATAAATGTCATATCCCTACTCGTGTCAATCATGAGGGTTCTTCAATATCTTCGCAATAGGATTTGTCCAGAGAAGCCCGTTAGTTCTACTCTGCTCTGTTCATTGAGGACTCTCCCCCTACTAAGGCTAATGAAAACGTGCTCATTTCTTGTATTCCTTCTTTGATCTGTCCAATTACTTTGTCTAAAGTGGAGGAGGTTTTGTTTGGGATGAATAAGGGGAAAGCTCCTGGCCCTGATTGTTTCACTGTTGAATTCTTCCAAGAGTTTTGGGATATTGTGAAGATGGATTTGTTGGAGGTGGTTTGTGAGTCTCTTCATAATAAGAAGATGCTTCGTGCCCTGAATGCTACTTTTCTGGTTCTCATCCCTAAGAAAGATGGAGTTGATCGGCTTGATTTCTTTAGACCTATTGCGCTCTGCAATGTGGTGTATAAGATTTTTAAGAAGTTGATTGTGGAAAGGCTTAAGTCTTGTTTATCTACTATTATTTCTAAGGAGCAAGGAGGCTTTGGGGAGGGCCATCAAATTTTCGATGGAGTGGTGGTTACCTCTGAGGTCATTCATTCCATGGCAATCTCTAAGGTCAGGTCTATGTTCATTAAGTTGGATATAGCCAAAGCATACGATAGAGTTAAATCGGGATTTCTTCAAAAGATTATGTTGGCCTTTGGGTTTTCTTCAGATTGGGTGAATTGTACTATGAGTTGTGTGACGTCTTCCTCCTTTTTGGTTATTGTGAACCGTGAGCCTTTTGAGCTATTTGGTGCTTCTAAGGGCCTTCGTCAAGGGGATCTGCTCTCTCCTTATCTTTTTATTATCTTAGCGGAGGGGCTTGGTCACTTCCTTAAATTCTAGGTTTCTCAGGGTTTGATTCATAGTTGGCAGTGGGGGATGGGTCTTCCAACACTTTCTCATCTCTAGTTTGTGGATGATACTTCCCTTATGGGGCTTGCCCATATTCGTGAAGCTCAATCCTTTAGGCATGCTTTGGATATCTACCTGGGTGCTTCGGGTCAGAAAGTCAATGCGCAAAATTCCCCTATTTTCTTCTTTAATACTCCCTAGGCTATCCAACAAAGGATTTTTGGAATTTTGCAGTTTCAAATTGGGTCTCTGCCCTTTGTCTATTTGGGGATTCCTCTTGCTGTTGGTAGGTATCCCCTATCTTCTTGGTAGTTGTTGCTTGACAAGTTGAGAAAGAAGGTAACTCATTGGACTCATCGGTGGTTGTCTACAACTTCTAGAGTTACTCTCCTTAAGTCAGTTATTCAGGCCCTCACCATCTATACGTGTTTTGTTCATTCAGCCCCTATGTATTTCCTTAGGGAATTTGATGCTCTCTCTCATCAATTCCTTTGGAGTGGCAACTTGATGTCCTCTAAGTGGAGTCTTGTTAGCTAGGATTCTATGTATATACCAAAGCAGGAGGGGGGTGTCAACTTACGCTCTACTATTCTGAACGGACAGGTTCTTGCTGCTAAGCTTTATTGGCGTTGGTGCACTAATCAACACTAGTTATGGGCTCAGATTCTTAACCATAAGTATCTTAGAGGTATTGCTTCTTTTGAGGTCCCCCGCTATCCTTTGGATGGGAGTGGCTCTATGATTTGGAATACTTTGAAAGTGGGGGCTCAGTTGATTAAGCATGCTCTTTTCTGGATATGTCACTCAGGATCTCAGGCTCTTTTTTTGTTTGATGCTTGGGATGGTCACCCACCCCTTCTTTCTGATTATCCTCATCTTCAGCCCCTTTGTGATTTTTTTACTACTGCTGGCTAGGACACCATGGAGCATTAAAAGATTGTTGAGCATAGTGGTTGTATGGTTACCTTTCGTTGGAAGCATCCTGTTGAATGGCCTCTTGGGGGGCTAAGGGGTGCAGGCAAGAGCTTGCTCAGCTTTTGGGTTCCCGTGCTTGTAATTCTTTGCGGGGCCCGGATATTTTGGCTTGGGATGGCTCTGATAGGTCTGGGAAAGTACTTTGTGTCTACTAGCTATAAGCTACTAGGGAGGCAATTGTTTGGAGATATTGAGGTCCCTTGGTGGTAGCAAGTCTGGCATAAGTTGGCTTGGCCTAAGTTCAATTTCTTCATGTGGTTAGTGGCTCAAAGCAGGTTTCTTACTTGGGATAATCTTTGCAAGCGTGGATTCCAAGGTCCCTCAAGATGTGTGTTATGTTGTAATTCAGAAGAAAGTATCTCTCATCTTTTCTTGCAATTCTCTTATGCTAGGGAGATCTGACATTTTTGGTGGGGGGTGTGGAATATGCCCTGCTGGCATGTTTTCATATTAGCTAAATTTGTGGATCGCTAGGGTAGGGCCCCGGTTTCTACTTCCTTTCTTCAAGTTGCCTGGAGGATTGGCCCTTCCTTCATTATTTGGAATCTTTGGTTGGAGAGGAATCGTCGGGTTTTTTAGGATGTGTTATTGGTGGCCCATCGTCTGTGGCAAAAAATTCTACATTCCTAGGGTGAAACTGTTGCTGCTAAGTGTGATTTGTCTATTTCGGTGGCCCCTTTTGATATTGATTGTTTTAAACATCTCCATCTTCCTCCTTCACAACACATGTCGTCATCCTACCCCAAAGGTGAATAGGGAGGGAAGATGGTCCCCTCCTCCTCAGGGGGTCCTCAAGCTTAATACTAATGGCTCTTCTCATGGAAACCCTAGTAATGTTGTTATTGGTGGGGTTGGTTGGGATAGCTTTGGAGATGTTCAGTTTATATTCTCGGTGTATAAGGGTTTTCATTCTAGTAATCTTATGGAGCCTAAGGCTATGCTTTTGGCAGTGAAGCATGGAATTCAATTGGGGTGGTGCAGGTTCATGTGTGAATCTGATTCCTAGGTTGTTGTGAACCTATTGAATAGGAAAAATTTAGATGATGTTAGTTGGCAGTTGGCTCTAATTGTGGAAGAGATTTGCAACCTTTGTACTTCTCTGGAGTTCGTTACTTTTACTCATATTCCTAGAGAATGGAATGGTGTTGTGGATGGTTTGGCTAAATGGGCTTTAGATCATCTTCACGACTGGAACGTGCTCGATTGGGGTCAATTACCCCCTAATTTGTCTCAGCAGTTGGACCACTTGGTGGATCTCGATAGGGTTGTGTAATGGCCTTGCTTTGTACTTTTCCTTGGTTTTATAAAAAATTTACCCTTCTTTTATTAAAAAAATTAAGAAAGAATAAAAGGTGAAGTGAATTAATTGAATAATTATAATTATTTAATTAATAGAAGTGTATGACTTTAGACAATAATTAAATAATTAATTGTGCTAGGAAGAATGAGAATTAAGATATTTTTTAGCACATAGTTCCCAACATTTGTTGTTCAATGGTAAGCTATCGCTACACAACACTAGGAAGGTGCTTTTTCAATTTCCATTGTTAAAACGAATTATTCAAGATTAAAAGTGGTGTTTTTATGGGGAAATGGTTGGGTTAAAGTGACAGGTTTCTTTAATTTTAAATATTTGTTTGCTTAAATATATAAATAGTTATAATATTTTTTTTAACAAATTTGATTATTAAAATCTTAACAATATAGTTTATTTTAATATAAAAGTTATAAATTAGTAGTACTAGTAAATTCTTGACATAATCTCATGTATTAATTTTGGGTTGTATTAAAAAAAATATATCTAAAGAATATAGTATATTTCAATACAATAAATATAAATATTGTTAATAATAATGTTAATCTCAATATACACTAAAAAAATAGAATCATAAATCATTTACATAATCATCTCTTATCACAAAGTATTAATTACAATTTTTATTTTATCAAGAACTTTAGTGTTAAACTCTTCATGAATTGGTCTGCAACTGGTGCTTCGTTCACCGTGCCTGGGTGTTGGAAGTGGTGACATGTGGGGGAGGCAGGGCCCTCCCCCATGGAGGTTTGCTACCGTGGCACCATTTGTGATTTGATTGTTTTAATTGATTTATTTTCTATGTTTTAGTTTTTGTTTATTTCTCCTTTTGGTTCATTCTTTCCAGATATGATAGTAGTCCCATTGAGACTAAGTTCTAAGGGTTCCCTAGACCTCGACCCCTAGAGGGATTCTATCAAGGAGGATACGGCCATTGCATCCCCCCTTGTTGATGATTATAGTGGCGGGAAATGTATTCCCTAAATAAAATTAAATATATCTTCATAAAGGCAGGTCTGCCTTATTGATATTTCATAATATTATTACAAGGTATATGCTTATTCATTTGATCATCAAGTTCATTTCGTCATAATCACATTACTAGAAGAAGTTCCCACTTGAGCAGTAGATCATCATCTCGAGCAACAAATTATCATATTGTTATAGTATATTTATTTCAAGGAGAAACATATTCATTTTGTATCTTTGAATCTAGGAGAGATGTTATTATTCCTTATATCAAATTCGACATTGTGTTGGGCCTGAGTTGCAAGAAGATTTCTTCTCTTATTCCTTGAATATATAAGTGATATATTTGATGGGTTTTTCTCCCTCAAGTAAGAGGATTTTCCCAAGGTATCTTGTTGTGTTCATTGTCTTATGTGTTTCATTCTCTAATTGCTTTCATTTATGATCCAAAAACTAACATGGTATTAAAGCGGGTCTAAGAAAAGATCATGATCAGACTTTTATAAGCAGCATTATCCTTCTCCTTTATTCTCATCTGTGTGTCTCTATCTTAAACTCTACGAAAAATGGTGAACTGTCTCAAGGTCGAAGATAGAATTGAAGGTGCCTCTAACATCATCTCTTGGAAGTTTAGAGTTTTGATTGCATTGGAAGAAAATTAAATTTTGGAATTCATGGAGGGTGAAGTACTCAAGCCTTCCAATGAGAATGAGAAGACACAATGGAGGAAGAATGACACAAAGGCAAGAAAGTAATTGATTGATTATATGAAGGATCACATTGTGGCTATCATCTCCAAGTTACAGACAACAAGTGAGATATTCAAAACTTTGGAGGGATTGTATGAGATTAATAATACCAACCGAGCTCTTGCATTGAGGCAACAACTACATCAAATCAAGATTGAAAAAGGAGATTCAATCAAGTCTTTCTTCATGAAGATCACTTAATTGAGAGATGAACTTTGTTCCATTGGTAATATGGTTGATGATAAAGATTTAGTCATGTTGGCCCTTAATGGTCTCCCTCAATCTTGGGAGACATTTATCCAAATTACCAGTGGAAGATTGAAGCTACCAAATTTTGATTCTCTTAGCATAGATTATATTCAAGAGGAATCAATATTGGCAGCAAGAGGTAATGGTCAAGGTTCTAATAATGAATACAACCATGTTATTTCTACTCAAACATTGAAGAAGAAAGGAAGAGAAAGAAAGAGAACAAATTTCAAGAGGAATAGGGATATAAGATCAAATGGATGTCCTGAATCTAAGAAGAAGAAAGATCTCTCTCATTTACAATGCTTCAGATGTGACAAGTTTGGTCAGTATGCAAGAGATTGTACAAGAAGACCAAAACAAGATGCTACTACCATCGATGTCAAAGAGCTATCTCCTCAGAAGGATTCAAGAGACAATTCAAGTGGATTTCTATTTATCTCGGACCTATCAAGCAATGTTCCAACCAAGAACAACACATGGTTGATTGATAGTGGCGCCTCTCATCACATCGCTGGATTTAGAAAACATCTTTTAGATTTGGTGGAGAGAGATACCAACATTCAAGTCATTATTGGATATGATGCATGCTATTCACTGAAAGGTGTTGGAGTCTACTCTCTTGACCTAGATTCCAACATCTCTCTTCATTAGAGTCATGTGTTGTTCGTTGCAGGTATCAAGAGGAACCTTGTATCAATTTCAGCCTTAGAGGAAAATGGATATCAAGTTGCATTTATTCAAGGAAAATTTCTTGCGTGGGTGGAGAACTCTACCATCAAGAAAACCCAAGTGATTGGTGTTTGGCATGAGAGTCTTTATAGGCTTTACATTCATCCAATGCAAGCATTATTGCATGACTCCACTAATCCAAGTGAGCTTTGGCTTAGAAGAATTTCTCACCTCCATTTCAGAGCTCTTCCATCCATGCAAAAGATGGTCAAATACATCTTTAATACTAACATCATCCCCTTTAGCTAAATAAATAAAAATATTTATTTAACTATGTCTAAATCATTTTCCATCTCCTTTTTGATTTATTTTAATCAATAAATCTAAATTAAATAGGTCAAATCATGTAAACCCTCATTAAATTAATCGAATCCTAATTAATTTAATCTAAACTCATGTCACATTCTCTAGGTTTTCACACTTGCACAAAAAAATCATTTAATTGATTTATTAAATCTTATAATTTACCTTGAACATGCCATTATAGATAATATTCCCTCAAATTTGAATTCAAACTAAATTGGACTTAGTCCTTTGAACAAGGAATTTATTTCACCTTACAAGTCCTTTTGCATTGAGCCAAGTGACCATTACTCCATTTTACTCTCCCTCCACCTTGTCATTTCAACTTTTTCAAAATTCAAATTTATGCATTTATGGGCACATTCATCAAAACTTGCACATCCTTGGCCCATTCACATGGTGACAAGTGTCTTATTCCTATTGGTTGGGTTTTTATCCCAAATTCATCCCATTTTCATCTTCTCTCATCAAAATCTTCTATAAATGGAGAGACTATCCTTCATTTCAATCATCCACAACATCATGCAAAGTTACTCTCTTCACATTGAGAGCTGATTTTGTCCATTTTCATAGTGTTGTATCATCATCATTGGCCTATCAATGGTTGGGAAAGGGATACTTTCCACACACAGAGTAGCACCAATCCATTATGGGATAGGTATACATTGTTCTTCTTTAATGCTTTCAATTATTTTATTTTGTTATTTTGTTTATGAGGAATAATGTGTTATTTCATAGGAGCATTAGCTAATTTTCTTAGTTTTGAACCCACCATGATAACGAGTGTTGGATTTTATAGCTATTTGCAGATTTAGGGTGCCGAGATGTAGCAAAGGAGGATCAACACAAGATAGAATTCACATGTTCATGGGGGACCTATTGCTGGAACATGATGCCTTTCAGGTTCAAGATTGTAGGTGCAACATACAAAAGAGCCATGATATTGATCTTTCACGACATGATTCATAGGACAGTTGAAGACTATGTAGATGACATATTGGCTAAATCCATAAAAAGACAGGAGCACATAGCAGTCTTGAGCTCTATTTTTGATAGATTGGAAAAATATAAGGTTCATCAAAACCCAAATAAATACGTCTTTGGGGTGTAATCAGGAAAGCTCCTGGGGTTTATAGTATCAATGAGAGGAATCAAGGTGGATCCCACAAAATTCAAGGTGATCCTCAACATGGAAGCACCCAAGACACTAAAGAAACTGAGAGGTCTACAAGGCAAGCTCCGGTCCATCCACAGATTTGTAGCGCAACTAACAGATAAATAGATCCCGTACTCTCATGTACTCCACAAGGGGGTAGCACATAAGTGGGATGACAAATACGATTAGTAATTTAACAAAATCAAAGAATACTTACTCATGCCACTAGTTTTGATGTCACCAATCCCAGTAAAACCACTGATCCTATACATTTCAGCAAAAATAGTAGCTCTTGGTGCTCTATTAGCTCAACACGGTGAAAACGAAAGAGAGAGAGCAATATACTATATCAAAAGAACCGTGGTGGGACATAAGCTAAAATATACTCCTATTGAAAAGGTTTTTGTGGGAGTTTTTTTTACAACACGTAAATTCAGACGCTATATGTTAGCTCAACAAATCAAGTTTATCGTGAAGATAGATCCTCTCAAGTACCTACTTTCTAAAGCTACTCTCACAAGACGAACAACCAAGTGGGTCATGATATTAACATAACACAAAATTGAATATGTGGACCACAAGGCCATCAAGGGACAACCAATTGTAGATCAACTAGCAAAGGCTCCTATTTATGCAGAAAACCCACTCATTTTAGAATTCCCTAATGAATCAATTTTAAACCAAAGTGTTGCAAACCATTGCAAGATGTATTTTGATGGAACTTACACACAATGTAGATCAAGAGCAAGGATTTTATTCATAACTCCCCATGCAGACTGTATTCCCAAATCTTACAATTTTTCATTCCCATGCACGAATAACATAGCAAAGTATGAGGCTCTCCTCATAGGCTTAAGGATTGCAGTACAATGGAAGATCATGCCTCTAAAGGTATATGGGGATTCTTAGCTCATTATGAATCAGGAAAACAATGAATATCAGACAAAGGATGACAAACTGACTCCATACAAGAAGTTGGTCGAGAGCCTCAAAGATTCATTCATTGATATCACATTTCAACAACTAACCAGAGAAAACAACACAGCAGCAAACATAATGGCTATGATTGGATCACTCTTGGAAATCCCGCACAATATCCCAAAGCCATAATTCTTGGTAGAGAAACTTCTCGTACCCGCATTCGTAGAACCAAAGTCTGAATTTGTGTTCAAACACATTGATCTTGGTGACCCACGGTATCATGACATTAAAACATACTTAAGAATAGGATTCTTGCCTGCAAAAACTACCCCAGACCTTAAAGGAGCCTCCATCAAACAATCAACCTACTTTTCCATCCTATGGGAAACCCTTTATCGTAGGAGCATTGAAGGAACCCTGTCGCGTTGCCTAAACACTAAGGAAGCCCTGACTACTTTAACCTAGGTACACAATGGTATTTATTTCTAACAATATAAATGGAGAGGTTATCCTTCTTTACAATCATCCACAACATCATGCAAAGTTACTCTCTTCACACTGAGAGCTAAGTTTTTCAATTGTCATATCATTGTATCATCATTATTGGCTTGTCAAGGGTCTGGAAAGGGCTACTTTCCATGCAAAGAGTAGCACCAATACACTATGGGATAGGTATACATTCTACTTCTTTTATGCTTTCAATTAGTTTATTTTGTTATTTTATTTATGAGGTATGATGTATTATTTCATAGGAGCATTAGTTTATTTGCTTAGTTTTGAACTCACCATGATAACGAGTGTTGGATTTAATAGCTATTTGCAAATTTAGGGTGCTCACAAGTTTCTAGGCTATGTTTCATTAATGAGTCATTTCATAGAATCTGAGCCTTCTAGTGTTGAGGAAGCATCAAGTCAGCAACTATGGAAGGATTTCATGGCCGAAGAAAATCAATCTATAATCAGGAATGATGTTTGGGATATTATACCTAGACCAAAAGGGAAATTTATTGTATCTTCTAAATGGATTTTAAAGATTAAGCATGTGGCTAATGGAAGCATTGAGAAGCACAAAGCTACATGTTTGGCCAAAGGATCCTCCTAGAAAGAGGGAATAGATTATGAAGAAACCTTTGCTCCAGTTTCTTGGTATATATCCATCAAAACCATTACTGATATTTTAGCAGCTAAGGGATGGAAGCTACATCAGATGGACGTGAAGACAACATTCCTTAAATGTTGTGATTGAAAAAATGGTATACATTGAGCAACCTGATGGCTTTCAGATTCGTGGGATGGAGTCTCATGTTGGTAGATTGAAGAAGGCTTTGTATGGCCTAAAGTAGGGTCCTCATGCTTGGTATGAGAGGATTTATCAATACCTAATGAGCTTGGGTTTCTCCAAGAATGATGTTGATTCAAACTTGTACTTCAAGGTAGTTAATGGTGAGGCATTAATCTTGGTTCTTTATGTTGATGATATATTTCTTACTAAAGAAGAACATCTCATTATCAAATGCAAGAAGGATTTAGCTTTTGAATTTGAGATGAAGTATCTTAGATACACGCATTAATTCCTCAAATTAGAAGTGTGGAAGAGGCCTAATGAGATCATTCTAAGTCAAGGGAAGTATAGTATAGACATCTTGAAGAGATTTGGTATGATGGATTGCAAATCCATGTCTACATCAATGGAAACCAATTTGAAGAAGTTGATTGAGTTCGCAGCTAGTTTAAATTTGGTGGATCCCACTATGTATTGGCAGTTGATTGGGTCATTGATGTATCTAGTCAATACTAGAATAGATATTTGATATAAAATGAGTGCACTTAGTCAATTCATGAGTGAACCAAGGAAAATACATCTAGTTGCACCTAAGCATATCTTGAGATACTTGCGTGGCACAGTTGGATATGGCTTAAGACATACTTCCAGTGTATATATTCAGTGACAAGGATATTCTAATTTTGATTGGGAAAGGAATGTAGTGGATCAAAAAATTGCCTCTAGTTGTTGCTTTAATTTGGGATCTGCTATGATTTCCTTGTGTAGCAGGAAGCACTCTTCAGTGGCACAAAGCACTGCAGATGCAAAGTATATTACAGCTTGTGTGGCAACTCGAGAAGCAGTGTGGCTTTGGAAGATCCTTGCAGGATTGTTTGGATAGTAACTCATCTTAACCCTTTTTTAAACTAACACTCATTATAACCCTAACCCTAAAACTAAGAGTAATTGTAACTCTTACTCTAAATCTAACACTATTTCTAACCCTACCCCTAATTGTAATTCTAAATTTAACCCTAACCCTAACCCTAACCTTAACACTAATCCTAATATTTAACACAAATATTTTAATGCTAACACTAACTCTAATTCTATCTTTAATGCTAGCCCTAACCCTAACCCTAACCCTATTTCTAAAACTAACACAAATTAAATTAATTGTATCTCTCATCCTAACAGTAAAACTAACACTATTTCTAACTCTAAATCTAACCCTAACATAACCACATAAGTATATAGAATATTTTAACAATATTAGTAATTCTAATCAAGATTACAATTATGGTTAAGGATAGGGTTGGTGTTACAATTGGAGCTAGAGTTCAATTAGGGTTAGGATTCAGTTAGGATTATATTCTAATTAGTCTTAGGATTTAATTAGGGTTAGGTTTCAACTAGGACTATGACTAGCATATATATATATATATATATATATATATATAATTTATTAAAAAGATTACAGATATCCATCTTAAGGTGCCTATTCACTTAATAAATAATATATAGTTATGCCAAAATAGATTTGTAGTCATCAATAATTAGTCAAAGTATATAGTTATAGTCTTCTCATTTCTAGCTGTTGCGTTTATGTTTTATGTGACATCACATAAAGCTACCTAGTGAATGGAAGTGAAACCACATTCAATGAATCTAAATTCCATAGTTGTTGAGAAACCTACAATTTTTTTTGTGGAAGTTAGTTTCATTGGTCTTATAATAGTATTTTGACTAATGGCAACAAATTGTTGATGCATGTTTATCATTTTGTAATAGTTGTTGATAAGGTGAGGAAAAAATCAAATTTTAATTATAATCTAAGATGCCAATGCTTACTTGAGAATTATTTTTAACTCTTGGATATTTTTGAAATAGATATAGAGTAAAACTTTCAAATAATATTAGCAAATGCAATTGCAAGGTGTAAAGGTAAATTCCACGACCTTCCTAGTATGGAGTACACTGATTGCAAGTTACATTGAATCTAGGTTTGTTGAATGGGTGTTGGAAGCTTTTGAGTAAATGCATTAGTAGGTGCAAATGTAAATTCCATGGCCCTTGTAACTCTTTTGGTTAACATTATCATAAAATGCATAAGCATAGACAAGGTATGTAACTATTTGAACATCCCAAAGAGATCAAATTAATTGGAAACAATTAGGATTTTTTGAATAATCATCAAGATGATTTGCATGGAGTAATAATAACCAAATAATGACTAAAAGAAGATAATGATTGCATCAACAATAAAATGTGACAATCACTACATGCTATATCATGATTCAATATTATGAATACGGTGTCGATTTGAAGTGTATCAAATTATGTATTAATGTTGGTATAACTACATGCTATATCATGATTCGATATTATGAATAAGGTGGTGATTTGAAGTGTATCAAATTATGTAATAATGTTGGCATATATGCATGGTTCATTATCAGGGTATACACATTCATCTTAAAATTAATGAATGCATTTGATAAGCGAAAGTGCGAAAATGGAGACAAGACACTTGAATCGTTAGGCAAGATGGCTCAAGAAATGTGGTCACACTGGGAAGACATGACAACAATAAATAAAAAGAATTATTGCAAGGACATGAATTGAGGCCTACTTCATTGAAGCCTCTAGGAAATGAAATCAAAATGGATTTGTTGAATAGGCCTTAGAAATTTTTGAATACAAACTTTAAGGTTTAAGAATTCTAACCCTAGCTGTGATTTTATACCTTAACCATAACCATATTTGTAATATTAATATCCTTCTCGAGGTGCCTATTTTAAATTAAATTTGCACCATATAAATGACACGTCTCCAAAAAGATATAGGTATGCTAGTATATATGTCACATTCAAATCTATCTATCTTTCTTCAACATATAAATATAAAAATATTATTATTTTTTATTTCAATGTTTCTCTAAATACCTTAAAAATATAGGATAAATCAAATTTATTGCTTAATATATTTATTTACTCTAAATATTTATATAAAAATATTCTATTTCATTAAAATTATTAAAAACTCAAGTGTATTTCAAAACTATATCATGATTAAATAAATTATTAATTAATCCACTATGAATATAAATAAATAGAATTAACATCAATATTTTAAATACAAAGAGATAATTTAAAAACCCTCTCTCATTTATATCATGAGTTAAAAAAATAAAATTAAAATTTTTTATCATTTAAATAAATATACTTAAACTATCTAAACCAATAGAAACATGCATAATTTTTTAATAACTTGTTATTATTAAATATATCTTTTCAACACTTACATGATAATTTCAAAATTAAGACGCAATCTTATAGAAATTTCAAATTTTATTTTTATGAATTCCTTGGTCTCATCAATTTGAGAAAAATGTTACTGCATAAGAAAGTGAAATCTCATCTTTAAAAAAAATACCTTTTTTTTATTTCTATTTTCAATAGATTAGTTTAAAAAAAAAATTGAAATCTTATACTTAGAAAATAATTGCTCCAAATATGACTGATATTTTTAATTCCATTAAGTGATGTTAACATGCACATTATGTTAGATTCGACACTATAATGTGATCCTCTTGTGGGTAGAACATACTCCTGAGATATACCATTATAATGTGATCCTCCTACTCTTGTGGTCACCATTGTTCTTACAGACTGATAAGGGGTTCCTAGTAATGCTCTATGATTAACCTAATTCATTTATCAAATAATTTAATCCACCCTTAAGATTAATTACATCAAATTAACCTTATCAGTCCTTATAGAGCATACAATTATTTATTACTTCATACTCCTATATAATTACTCTTTATATTCAACCCCTCGCACTCCTTTGTAATTACTCATTATAATGTCCACCTTTATAGCTCCGGATGTATTAACTGACTGATTAGAGTGGTGAATATGGTATCAATCTCATGGGATAGTTTGGTTTCTTTTTGTTTTCTTTGTTTTTCGCTGCTGAAGTATTCATCAAAATAGACTCTAATTATTTCAGTGGTTAAAATTATAAAGCAATTAATTTCCAGTTAGATCTAGCTATGATGGTGGAAGTCTTGGTTTACAAAAAAAAATTGTTTAATCTGTAAATTTTATTAAAAGTTATAATCTATTCATTTGTTTGTTTATAAAAGAAACGTCAAATTGCATAGTGTTCAAGAAACATTGAAGCAATTCAAAATATAGTGCTCAAGAAACATTGAAGGAATTCAAAATCTACGCAGCTTTAAGATAATCATATAGCTCCATATACGTGCAATTGGCCATTCTCTAACTATCATTTCTAGCATCTTAATCCTTATGGGAATCGCATTCCAATCTGCTCTTGTTGAGCCATCATGAAGATCCTTTCCAAGTTACCTACATTCAGTTATATTTATATGTTTCAATATGATTCTCCATCTTCTTCATATGATTTATTGAATACGTTATTCAATTAAAAACTATTAACTAAATCAATTTTTTAAATAAAACATATGATTGAAAGAAAATTAAAAGCACTAACAGTCTAGCACTATATTGAAGAGCTGTTGGAAACATATAAAGCTTTGCCCTGAGACCAAAATCTTAGCTATTAGCGTTGTCGAACTCAGTGTTGTAACTGCCATATTGGGCACATTGTCTATACCCAGCGCCACCATTGGAACTGCACCTTTTTCCCGAGCTTTAGTCACCACCGTAGCACGAATTGTTGGCATTTTGTATAGTGTATTATGCACCTTTACACAACTTGACGATGCTGTTGCAGTGAAAATTGGTCCATTTGGAGAGCAGTTTATTGGTTGGGAAGGCAAAGTGAAGGGGAATCTCCAGTCTGTTGATTTCTATTGCCATATCCTTCAATAGATCATACATTCTTCTCTCAACAACTATACTGCAATTCATGACCGCACCCTAAAAATAAGTTCATTAGATACATTAAGGTAATAAACAGTTGTAATAACTTATTTAAATCACAAATCTAGACCTATTTAAGGGTTGCGGGTAATTTTTATCTAAGATTTGTATAAACTATTTCTTTATTTTGGGATCAAAACACCTAGGGACTATTTACGCAGGCTAAAGGAAAGCAATCATGAACAATCTAATTTTACTCGTCTGCTCTGTTGATCCTCTGAATCGATCAAACTTGCTTCACCAAATATGCAAAGATAGAACAAACAAAATTGCGAAATATTGATTCTGCATGCACATTCTTCATTTGTAGGAGCAAAATCAATCCAACCATTTACTCTTCCTTACTCGGCACTTAATATGGTAGCCATTATAATTGCACGTAATTCCAGGCTATAGTTGGTTGCACCATGTCAGAAAGGACATGGGTGTGACAACAGTGACACCTCTTTGTAAATGTTCATCCTTGCCAGTCGTAACTGTCGGCAGCCAGCATTATTTCATCATAATTGTCTGCATGGAGGACGACAGCAACCTTTAACAAAGATGCCAATTTTAATATGCAGAATATTTCTTGATACAACACCCAGCGTCAAAAGTTATTTTTCCAAGGCATCTATTTTTATATATATTAATATTTAATATATGTATATTATTATAATTACTAAAAAAAAATACAATTGTTTATGCCTCAAAATTAGGTTGATAAAAAATAACATGCAAAAACAATATCAACAAATACAATTGTTTATGCCTCAAAATTAGGTTGATAAAAAATTACATGCAACAACAATATCAGCAATTATTTTAAACCTTTCCTTAATGATCTGAGAATCAACATGTCAATTTGACATTTATTTACAATAGTTACCTTATTAATTATAATGTAAAATCTTAGAGTTTAGCCTCTCTTTTTTAATGTTTCATTTTTTTTTTTCAAATGAACATTGGATTACACCATTATTTATTTCTAAATATTTTTATGTATATTTGAAATAATTTTACAATAATTTTTAGTAAAAACAATACAATTGTTTATGCCTCAAAATTAGATCGATAAAAAAATAACATGCTACAACAATATCAGCAATTATTTTAAACCTTTTTTTAATGATATGAAAACTAACATGCCAGGCTTGATTTTGCACACATTTTCAGATAATTCCAATAAAATAACTTGAAATCAAACAATATCATCGCTTCACTAAATAACCTTTATACAAGTTCTATTCAAAACAGCTTTGGCAACTGTTTTCTGTACTTTTTTTGTTTTCAAAATATATCTCCAATATAAAAATATTAAAGGATATGAACTGTATTAACAGTTTTGTAATTATAATATTGAGAATATGAAAATTATAAAATATAATCAGAAAATAATGACTTTAAGCATAAAATAAATATTATAATATATATTTTGACTCGTATAAAAAATGCTTTGAAAATCACTATTCTACAATATTATGTAGAAAACTGTTGTCTTATAGTCTTTGATCTTAAAGGAATCTCAATGAATCCTACACAGACGAATTAAGATATGTATTATGAAAGTACAAATTTCAGCATGTAAGCAATATGAAATATAAAATTGAGAAGATGACAAAACCATTTCTACAAGTTTCATTTTTATGAATACTGTGTGCCCTTGGAGATGCCACAACAGGGAAGTGTTTGGCCAAACTCAGCATATAAACCAACAAAAATGTAGATATACAACCAGAAGAACAGAGCAGACTCAATGTACACTACCATGGAAGAATCCTATATACAGACCAAAAAGAATAAACAAAACACATATCAAATATATGTGATAATGGAAA
Source organism: Sequoiadendron giganteum (assembly GCA_007115665.2). Taxonomy (NCBI): domain Eukaryota; kingdom Viridiplantae; phylum Streptophyta; class Pinopsida; order Cupressales; family Cupressaceae; genus Sequoiadendron; species Sequoiadendron giganteum. The sequence goes on from CM021101.1 coordinate 670,605,435, forward strand.
CTAATCTTGTCATTCCCTAACATCACATGCTCCCGGTGAAAAACATGTACCTTAGGATATGTTTGATACACTGCAAAAATACAGGCTACTTATCAAGATATAAAATCATTCCTTAAACCTTATTCTCAAGGCATGGAACAATGAGGTAATAATTGATACGCTGTAGTCATGTGCTTTTCTCTTTCTACTTGCATATACTTACCTTTCTAATGCCAATCATCTTTACTCTTCGTCCAATCAATTGTTTGACAGATTTTATCATGCATATCGATTCATTTGTACCCACTGAATAACTTTTGGAATTTATTTGGATGGAAATGTTCTTCAGAACATTATTCATACCAAAGACAGAGTTTACTAGTACTTTCTACGGCCCTATCGAATCCACTGTCAATTTGTTTTATGTATACTAAATTTTAACTGTAGTGTTAAATTCTAACTTGATATTTATAATTAAAAATCCAGAGAAAGTATTGAAAGCCATTCTAGAGACCAATAACTCAAAACATTGCATCATATTAAAATCAAACAATAGAGACTTCGAGAATAATAAATTTAAAACAATTTGATTTGAAATTTCATTGAGACAAGCAGCAGTAGCAACTACTCCAATCGTTCTAATTATAATCTTTACACCAAATAGCGAAGATCACAAAATCTGTGAAAAGGATTACAGATGAGTAACCACTGAGTATAGGAATTGCCCTTGTGACCAACATATGCGATTGTTGCTGCTGTCGATGCTCTTGCCATCACCAACGCCACCATTACCTGCATCATCCCTCTCTCTTATATTAATTTCTAGGTTAAAACTATGTTGAATTAAGTGAAAAACATTCCAATCTTTATCATTTTTTCATAAACCTGTGATTTTTCCACATCAAGATTTCAGAATCTTGTCCTGAAATTGAAAAATGTAAAGAGCAGAGGCATTACCAAATCCAGAAAGAACACCACAAACTTGATAGCAGTGTGAGACTTGGGTATTAGCAGCGAAAATGGCGCTAAGAAGACATAGCCGCATGTTATAGCATTGGTCACTGGGAAGAACCTGCACAGAACCTACTGCTATTGAATGTTGAATTCTTTTAAAGACTCAACACCACTCTTCCACTGCCCTGCCACCGTGACTCTTCACAGTATGTGATTAAAAACTGTTCAGAAAGAAAAACGGTTTCCTGCCAACCATTACCGAGTGGGATTATCTCCCAAAGATGCATTAACTTCCACATGATGATTTGAAACGGATGTCAGCACCGACCATAAGCTTCCTACCTCCTCCTCTTCCAATACTGCCACCTGCATGTCATTTTAAATACAACTTCAAAAACTTTACACAGACTCTTGGCTACCACTGTAGAACGCCTCTCGGCGTAATCAGGGTAGTTGAGCCATGGAGAGAGGATGGCTTAAATCATATTCCAGAGGACATCTTGAGGGTAATAGTTTGTAAACTTCCCCTTCATACTCTCTTCCAATTTCAAATCATTTATTCTCATGGCAAACTTATTTATAGCTCTCATCACTTTCACAATGAGTGGGAGCAGCGTAACATGCAAATATGGCTGGTGATGGATCGTTACGGTGAAACAAGTGGGTCTTCTAATGGGCTTGCAATCTCTCTGATGTCAATAGAAGGTTAAGGTTCAAGAAAACCTTTAGTGAATCCATTGACCACGCAATCCCTTCGAGTAAGAGATATGGATCCCTTCGAGTAATGAATCCATTGACCATGCAATCCCATAGCCTTGAAGATGCAAAGGTGACCAGGAAAAAGCAGGATTTCGTTCTACATGAAAATATATCATGACGATGTCGCTGTTCCCTCGAGTTTCATTCAAAAGAAAACACTTATCAGACAATTGTTATTATCGGATGTCTTTATCTTGTAAGAAAAAAGAATTATGTTGTTTTGATTTATAGATCTGCAAAACATAGATGAGAAATTAGAGACGTTTATTTGGCTCAAAGAACGAAAAGAAGTATGACAACTAATTTTTGTCCAAGCATTTTAGTGCACAATTAAAAAATCTACTGCTTTTCTAAAGATGGAGCAGGTGCGGGTACGTATGATCTGAATGCAAATATCAATAGCCGGTTTCATTATTTTTTTGGGATGCAAGGTATAATGCACGGTTTTATTTTTAGTAGTTTTTAAAATATTTTTTTATATTTGGACTAATACAGCCATTTATTTATGCAGCAACACAGATTTCATTGGTCACCGGTGCCCACAGATAACTAAATAAGGCAAAGGACAATGGAAATACAATCAAGGAACCCGAAAAGGTAATCAGAATGAAATATGACAGCATAGGCAAAAGCTTAGTGGTATTGATAGAAAGTTCCCCACATTGAACATAAACAGGTGAACTTCTGGCCATACTTTCAGCTCCTCGGTATTTATATCTATAGAAATTATATGGCTGACATGGCCCTCTTATTTCTGAATTATCAAAATGTAATCCCCCTTCACAAATCGTTCTAGGAGACAATAATGGGGCGATACAATTTCTTCATATCTAGATCTCTACTGCAAGGCAAGCCAATCAAACTCATAAAAAATCAAAGCATGTGTAATTGGTTTACTTTTACAAACCATTATCATTCCCCCTTTGTACATAACAATTCTTAGGGGCCTAGTGCTTTATACCTGGCATCCCCAAAGTATAAACAAACTTGCTATTGCAATCTTCATTTCAGATCATGCATGCCCACATCTGCCCCATTTTTAGAAAAACAGTAGATTTTTTTATTCTGCACTAAAAAGCTAATTGCCATACTTCCTTTCACTCTTGGAGCCAAGTGAACGTCTCTAATTTCTCATTTCTGTTTTGCTGATCTATAAATCAAAAGAACAAATTTCTTTTTTTAAAGATAAAGACATCCAATAATAACAATTACCTGACAAGTCTTTTCCTTTGAATCAAACTTGATGCACACAACCACATCTCATGATATCTTTTCATGTAGAACAAAATCGTTCTTTTGTTGGTCACCCTTGCATCTTCAAGACTGTAAGTGCATGGTCAATCGATTCATCGCTCAAAGGGTTCCATATCTCTTACAGCTATAAACCAAGATGCCCCCATCTCCAGATTTGAGAAGCCAGTCCCACTCATTGCATTTCCACTCTTCATCAAACCAAAATATCAAAGATAGTAGGTATGGTTGTAAGCTCAAAATGAAAGTGATAGGTCTTTTTATATAAAACCAAATTTGAATGAAGGGCAAAGATTAAATGATGAAGATCAATGGATGAGATCACTTTGATAAGCAAAGAAATAGGGTTAGGGCAAAAATAGGTTTTAATTAAGGATGGACACTGGAGATTAAAAGTTAGTAAAACCTTATCAAGGGAGGAGATTAATTGAGATAAGAGATAAGATTTGGCACAAAAAAGGAGGTCCTTGGAGGGAAAGTGAATTTCCAATCATTTAATTAGAAAATGGAAGAAAAGAAAATTAATAAATAATTTAACATAGTTATTCAGATGGAAAAGTAGGAAATGATTAAATAAAATAAGATTTATTTAATGAAGAAAAAACTAATGAATAACTAAAAATTTAAAATCATTATTTAATTGTAGTAGGAAAATGAAAATAATTAAATAAATAGAAAATTATTTAATTATAGAGAGAAATAATTAATTAGTAATGTAATTAAATAAATATAAAGTTATTTAATTAATTAAGAAAGAATAAAAGGTGAAATGGATTAATTGAATAATTATAATTATTTAATTAATAGAACTGTATGGCTTTAGACAATAATGAAATGATTAATTGTGCTAGGAAGAATGAGAATTAACATATTTTTTAGCGCATAGTTCCCAACATTTGTTGTTCAATGGTAAGCTATCGCTACACAACACTAGGAAGGTGCTTTTTCAATTTCCATTGTTAAAATGAAAATTTCAAGATTAAAAGTGGTGTTTTTATGGGGAAATAGTTGGGTTAAAGTGACAGGTTTCTTTAATTTTAAATATTTGTTTGCTTAAATATATAAATAGTTATAAATATTTGTTTTAACAAATTTGATTATTAAAATATTAACAATATAGTTTATTTTAGTATAATAGTTATAAACTAGTAGTACTAGTAAATTCTTGACATAATCTCATGTATTAATTTTGGGTTGTTTTCAAAAAATATATCTAAACAATATAGTATATTTCAATACAATAATTATAAATATTGTTAATAATAATGTTAATCTCAATATACACTAAAAAAATAGAATCATAAATCATTTACATAATCATCTCTTATCACAAAGTATTAATTACAATTTTTATTTTATGAAGAACTTTAGTGTTAAACTCTTCATGAATTAGCTTTTTATGTATACTAGATAAATAACAAACAACAAAATTTATAAAATAATAGTAAAAATTATTTTAAAAGAATAGAGTTCACAAATAAAATTATTATTTAATGAATGATGGTTTTTAAAAATGTAGTAAATAAAATTAAATTGTGATTGAATGAGTGTATTGATCAAAGTGGGAAATGTTAATAATATGAAAATATATTTCTCAAATTCATTAATTAGGTGAAGAGTTCAGAGGCTCCAAAACTATTCTTAGAATTGGTCTGCAACTAGTGCTTCATTCACCATGCCTTGGTGTTGGAAGTGGTGACATGTGGGGGAGGCAAGGCCCTCCCCCATGGAGGTTTGCTACCGTGGCACCATTTGTGCTTTGATTGTTTTAATTGCTTTATTTTCTATGTTTTAGTTCTTGTTTATTTCGCTTTTTGGTTCATTCTTTCCAGATATGATAGTAGTCCCATTGAGACTCGGCTCTAAGGGTTCCCTAGACCTCGACCCTTAGAGGGCTTCTATGGAGGAGGATACGGCCATCCCCAGCCCCCCTTGCTGATGATTATAGCAGCGGGAAATGTTTTCCCTAAATGAAATTAAATATATCTTCATAATGGAAGGTCGGCCTTATTGATATTTCATAATATTATTACAAGGTATATGCTTCTTCATTTGATCATCAAGTTCATTTCATTATAATCACATTACTAGAAGAAGTTCTCACTTGAGCAGCAGATCATCAACTTGAGCAACAAATTATCATATCGTTATAGTAGATTGATTTCAAGGAGAAACATATTCATTTTGTATCTTTGCATCTGGGAGAGATGTTATTATTCATTGTATCAAATTCGACATTGCTCTTATTCCTTGAATATATAAGCGATATATTTGATTGGTTTTTCTCCCTCGAGTACGTGGGTTCTCCCAAGGTATCTTGTTGTGTTCATTGTCTTATGTGTTTCCTTCTCTGATTGCTTTCATTTATGATCCAAAAGCTAACACGGTATTAGAGCGGGTCTAAGAAAAGATCATGATCATACTTTTCTAAGCAGCATTATCCTTCTCTATTATTCTCATTTGTGTGTGTCTATCTTAAAATCTAAGAAAAATGGTGAATTGTCTCAAGGTCAAAGATAGAATCGAAGGTGCCTCTAACATCATCTCTTGGAAGTTTAGAGTTCTGATTGCATTGGAAGAAAAATAAATTTTGGAGTTCATGGAGGGCGAAGTACTCGAGCCTTCCGATGAGAATGAGAAGACACAATGGAGAAAGAATGACACAAAGGCCAAAAACATATTGATTGATTACGTGACTGATCACCTTGTGCCTATTATCTCCAAGTTGTAGACAACAAGTGAGATATTCAAAACTTTGGAGGGATTGTATGAGATTAATAATACCAACTGAGCTCTTGCATTGAGGCAACAACGACATCAAATCAAGATTGAAAAAGGAGATTCAATCATGTCTTTCTTCATGAAGATCACTTAATTGAGAGATGAACTTTGTTCCATTGGTAATATGGTTGATGATAAAGATTTAGTCATGTTGGCTCTTAATGGTCTCCCTCAATCTTGGGAGACATTTATCCAAATTATCAGTGGAAGATTGAAGCTACCAAAGTTTGATCATCTTAGGGCAGATTATATTCAAGAGGAATCAAGATTGGCAGCAAGAGGTAATGGTCAAGTTTCCAATAATGAATACAACCACATTATTTCTACTCAAACATTGAAGAAGAAAGGAAGAGAAAGAAACAAAACAAATTTCAAGAGGAACAGGGATATAACATCAAATGATGGTCCTGAATCTAAGAAGAAGAAAGATCTCTCTCATTTACAATGCTTCAGATGTGACAAGTTTGGTCACTGTGCCAGAGATTGTGCAACAAGACCAAAACGAGATGCTACTACCATGGATGTGGATGAGGTATCTCCTCATAAGGATTCAAGAGACAATTCAAGTGGATTTCTATTTATCTCCGTCCTATCAAGCAATGTTCCAACCAAGAACAACACATGGTTGATTGATAGTGGCACCTCTCGTCACATCACTAGATTTAGAAAACATCTTTTAGATTTGGTGGAGAGAGATACCAACATTCAAGTCATTATTGGATATGATGCATGCTATTCACTGAAAGGTGTTGGAGCCTACTCTCTTCACCTAGATTCCAACATCTCTCTTCATTAGAGTCATGTGTTGTTCATTGCAGGTATCAAGAGGAACCTTGTATCAATTTCAGCCTTGGAGGAAAATGGATATCAAGTTGCATTTTCTGAAGGAAAATTTCTTCGGTGGGTGGAGAACTCTAGCATCAAGATGACCCAAGTGATTGGTGTTTGGCATGAGAGTCTTTATAGACTTTACATTCATCCAATTCAAGCATTATTGCATGACTCCACTAATCCAAGTGAGCTTTGGCCTAGAAGACTTTCTCACCTCCATTTAAGAGCTCTTCCATCCATGCAAAAGATGGTCAAATACATCTTTAATACTAACACCATCCCCTTTAGCTAAATAAATAAAAATCTTTATTTAACTATATCTAAATCATTTTCCATCTCCTTTTTGATTTATTTTAAGCAATTAATCTAAATTAAATAGGTCAAATCATGTAAACCCTCATTAAATTAATCCAAGTCTAATTCATTTAATCTAAACTTATGTCACATTCTCTAGGTTTTCCAACTTGCACAAAAAAATCGTTTAATTGATTGATTAAATCTTCTAATTTACATCAACATGGCATAATACATAATATTCCCTCAAATTTCAATTCAAAAGAAAGTGGACTTAGTCCTTCCAAAGAGGCATTTATTTCACCTTACAAGTCCTTTTGCATTGAGCCAAGTGGCAATTACTCCATTTTACTCTCCATCCACCTTGTCATTTCAACATTTTCAAAATTCAAATTTATGCATTTATGGGCACATTCATCAAAACTTGCACATCCTTGGCCCATTCACATGGTGAAAAGCGTCTTATTGCTATTGGTTGGGTTTTTATCCCAAATTCATCCCATTTTCATCTTCTCTCATCAAAATCTTCTATAAATGGAGACGCTATCCTTCATTTCAATCATCCACAACATCATGCAAAGTTACTCTCTTCACATTGAGAGCTCATTTTGTCCATTGCCATAGTGTTGTATCATCATCATTGGCTTGTCAAGGGTTGGGAAAGGGCTACTTTCCACACAAAGAGTAGCACCAATCCATTATGGGATAGGTATACATTGTTCTTCTTTAATGCTTTCAATTATTTTATTTTGTTATTTTTTTTATGAGGTATAATGTGTTATTTCATAGGAGCATTAGCTTATTTTCTTAGATATGAACCCACCATGATAATGAGTGTTGGATTTTATAGCTATTTGCAGATTTAGGGTGCCCAGATGTAGCAAAGGAGGATCAACACAAGATAGAATTCACATGTTAATGGGGGACCTATTACTGGAACATGATGCCTTTCAAGTTAAAGATTGTAGGTGCAACATACAAAAGAGCCATGATATTGATCTTTCACAACATGATTCATAAGACAGTTGAAGACTCTGTAGATGACATATTGGCTAAATCCAGAAAAAGACAGGAGCAGATAGCAGTCTTGAGCTCTATTTTTGATAGATTGGAAAAATATAAGGTTCATCAAAACCCAAAGAAATACTGTCATGTCCCTAAAATAACAAAACCATAAAGAACAAGTGTTAAAATACAAATCAATTAATAAATAAAATAAATAGCAATATTAATATTAAATATAAAATAAATGTGTATCATATCAATATAAAAATATATAAATATGAAATAACAAATAATAATAATAATATATAGGCAAATTATTGTTATTACATTCTAGTATTAAATAACTTAGTATCAAAAATAATAATAAATAAATATTATAATCATTACACATCAAAGATTGTAATACATTAGAATAAAATAATAATAAGATATTAGCAAATTGTTTTATTATTATACTTTAATGTTATTAGCAATTTTTTTTATTATTATACTTTAATGTTCAAATATGTTCAATAAAATATCAAAATAAAATAATAAAATAAATAGAAATTTGAAATATCATAATTATAGTAATAATATATTATTTTAAAAATAGATATTATGGTCATAATAAAGGCAGCAATTAAATCTAACAAAGGGATGTATTTTATGAAAATTCACCTCTTTCACCAAACAATACATTCCCCCCATGAGTCACCTACCTTGAATGGTATAAATAGAAGGAAGGAAAATAAGGAAGGGGGAAAAAACATGGAGAAATAGGATTTGCAATTTAGAACAGCAGCAACAATTATTGTTATGCATTGGAATATAGAGCCATTTAATATCTATATTATTTAATAGGAATGCAAGTATATATGCATAGATATAGATAAATTTTATAATGAATAATATGCAATGAATAAAGAATATATATGAATAAGGAAAGAATAATTATATAAATATATATATATGAATACTAATGGATATAAGTAAAAGAATAATTATATATATGTATAAATACATATATATGATTATGCAATAATGATACTTATAAGTAATAATGACTCTTTAATATAAACATAAGTAGATTATGTATATTTATGAATTGTCCTCATCCTATGATCAATTTAGTACAAGGTTGAAGGAAGCGAGTAAAGAAACATGGAGAGATATAACAACTCAAGTGATGTACTCACTTAGCAATAATATTTAGCATATTTTGAATATAAGAAATAGATATTTCTAATTTGATTATTGGTGTAATGCTTTCTTTAGTATTATCATGATGATAATGATGTTGATATTAACTTAAAGAATTAGTAATAAATGCAAATGTATTTGATTGCTAAAAGATTGTCTTCTCTGTGTTTGTAAGCCTACTAGGGTGGAAGGGCCTGAGACAGGTGGTGCCTAAAAACCCCACTTAACAATCCGCTGCGGCCATGGAGGGGTGGGGGTCCCACTTAACAATCCGCTGCGGCTATGGAGGGGTGGTAGGCCTAGAACCCCTTATAAACAACGCTGGCTTCCCCCAGTAGGTTGAGTGTCTTTCGAGGTGATGACATAGGTAGAGAAAGTAGGTACAAGTTTTTCCTCTAAGCATGCCACTCCGAGACGTTCATATCACTCCGGGCCAAGGGGTGGGTTGTCCTGATAGGACGCTTGTGCTCTTGGGCTTAGATGGATAGCTTTAGGTGGGTCTACCCATGCCACTCCTCATATGTCTTTATTATTGATTTGTGATTATATTTATATTTGGATATCTAGATATTAATGCTAATAGATATATGTACATGTGGAAATATTAAATGCAGACTTCAATCCAAGATTACTTAGTCAAAGATAACATTCATTTGAAAAAGAAGAAACCCTAAACCTGATCAACAAGTGAGTTCTAGGGCAAAGTCGGGTAAGGGACATTACAAATATGTCTTTGGGGTGCAATCAAGAAAGCTCCTGGGGTTTATAGTATCAATGAGAGGAATCAAGGTGGATCCCACAAAATTCAAGGTGATCCTCAACATGGAAGCACCCAAGACACTAAAGAAATTGTGAGGTCTACAAGGCAGGCTCCGGTCCATCCATAAATTTGTAGCGCAACTAACAGAGAAATAGATCCCATACTCTCATCTACTCCACAAGGGGGTAGCAAACAAGTGGGATGACAAATGCGATCAGTAATTTAACAAAATCAAAGAATACTTACTCATGCCACTAGTTTTGATGTCACCAATCCCAGTAAAACAACTGATCCTATACATTTCAGCAACAATAGTAGCTCTTGGTGCTCTACTAGCTCAACACAGTGAAAATGAAAGAGAGAGAGCAATATACTATATCAAAAGAACCGTGGTGGGACACGAGCTAAAATATACTCCTATTGAAAAGGTTTTTGTGGTAGTTTTTTTCACAACACGTAAATTCAGACGCTATATGTTAGCTCATCAAATCAATTTTATCGCGAAGATAGATCCTCTCAAGTACCTACTTTCTAAAGCTACTCTCACAAGATGAACAACCAAGTGGGTCATGATATTAACAGAACACAAAATTGAATATGTGGAGCACAAGGCCATCAAGGGACAACCAATTGTAGATCAACTAGCAAAGGCTCCTATTTATGCAGAAAACCCACTCATTTCATAATTCCCTGATGAATCAATTTTAAACCAAAGTGTTGCAAACCATTGCAAGATGTATTTTGATGGAACTTACACACAACGCAGATCAGGAGCAAGGATTTTCTTCATAACTCCCCATGGAGACTGTATTCCCAAATCTTACAAGTTTTCATTCCCATGCATGAATAACATAGCAGAGTATGAGGCTCTCCTCATAGGCTTAAGGATTGCAGTACAATGGTGGATCATGGCTCTAAAGGTATATGTGGATTCTTAGCTCATTACGAATTAGGTAAACAATGAATATCAGATAAAGGATGACAAATTGACTCCATACAAGAAGTTGGTCGAGAGCCTCAAAGATTCATTCATTGATATCACATTTCAACAACTAACCAGAGAAAACAACACAGCAGCAAACATAATGGCTACGATTGGATCACTCTTGGAAATCCCGCACAATATCCCAAAGCCATAATTCTTGGTAGAGAAACTTCTCATACCCGCATTCGCGGTACCAAAGTCTGAATTTGTGTTCAAACACATTGGTCTTGGTGACCCACGGTTTCATGAAAATAAAACATACTTAAGAATAGGATTCTTGCCTACGAAAATTACCCCAGACCTTAAACGATCCTCCATCAAACAATCAACCTACTTTTCCATCCTATGGGAAACCCTTTATCGTAGGAGCATTGAAGGAACCCTGTCGCGTTGCCTAAACACTGAGGAAGCCCTGACTACTTTAATCGAGGTACACAATGGTATTTATTTCTAACAATATAAATGGAGAGGTTATCCTTCTTTACAATCATCCACAACATCATGCAAAGTTACTCTCTTCACACTGAGAGCTAAGTTTTTCAATTGTCATATCATTGTATCATCATCATTGGCTTGTCAAGGGTCTGGAAAGGGCTACTTTCCATGCAAACAGTAGCACCAATCCACTATGGGATAGGTATACATTCTACTTCTTTTATGCTTTCAATTAGTTTATTTTGTTATTTTATTTATGAGGTATGATGTATTATTTCATAGGAGCATTAGTTTATTTGCTTAGTTTTGAACTCACCATGATAACGAGTGTTGGATTTAATAGCTATTTGCAAATTTAGGGTGCTCACAAGTTTCTAGGCTATGTTTCATTAATGAGTCATTTCATAGAATCTGAGGCTTCTAGTGTTGAGGAAGCATCAAGTCAGCAACTATGGAAGGATGTCATGGCCGAAGAAAATCAATCTATAATCAGGAATGATGTTTGGGATATTATACCTAGACCAAAAGGGAAATTTATTGTATCTTCTAAATGGATTTTAAAGATTAAGCATGTGGCTAATGGAAGCATTGAGAAGCACAAAGCTAGATGTTTGGCCAAAGGATCCTCCTAGAAAGAGGGAATAGACTATGAAGAAACCTTTCCTCCAGTTTCTCGGTATATATCCATCAAAACCATTACTGATATTTTAGTAGCTAAGGGATGGAAGCTACATCAGATGGACGTGAAGACAACATTCCTTATATGTTGTGATTGAAGAAATGGTATACATTGAGCAACCTGATGGCTTTCAGATTCGTGGGAAGGAGTCTCATGTTGGTAGATTGAAGAAGGCTTTGTATGGCCTAAAGTAGGCTCCTCATGCTTGGTATGAGAGGATTTATCAATACCTGATGAGTTTGGGTTTCTCCAAGAATGATGTTGATTCAAACCTATACTTCAAGGTAGTTAATGGTGAGGCATTAATCTTGGTTCTTTATGTTGATGATATATTTCTTACTAAAGAAGAACATCTCATTATCAAATGCAAGAAGGAGTTAGCTTTTGAATTTGAGATGAAGTATCTTAGATACATGCATTAATTCCTCAGATTAGAAGTGTGGAAGAGGCCTAATGAGATCATTCTAAGTCAAGGGAAGTATAGTATAGACATCTTGAAGAGATTTGGTATGATGGATTGCAAATCCATGTCTACATCGATGGAAACCAATTTGAAGAAGTTGATTGAGTTTGCAGCTAGTTTGAATTTGGTGGATCCCACTATGTATAGGTAGTTGATTGGGTCATTGATGTATCTAGTCAATACTAGAATAGATATTTGCTATAAAATGAGTGCACTTAGTCAATTCATGAGTGAACCAAGGAAAATACATCTAGTTTCACCTAAGAATATCCTGAGATACTTGCATGGCACAGTTGGATATGGTTTAAGACATACTTCCAGTGTAGATATTCAGTGACAAGGATATTCTAATTTTGATTGGGAAAGGAATGTAGTAGATCAAAAAATTGCCTCTAGTTGTTGCTTTAATTTGGGATCTACTATTATTTCCTTGTGTAGAGGGAAGCACTCTTCAGTGGCACAAAGCACTGTAGATGCAAAGTATATTATAGCTTGTGTGGCAACTCGAGAAGCAGTGTGGCTTTGGAAGCTCCTTGCAGGATTGTTTGGATAGTAACTCATCTTAACCCTTTTTTAAACTAACACTCATTATAACCCTAACCCTAAAACTAAGAGTAATTGTAACTCTTACTCTAAATCTAACACTATTTCTAACCCTACCCCTAATTGTAATTCTAAATTTAACCCTAACCCTAACCCTAACCTTAACACTAATCCTAATATTTAACACAAATATTTTAATGCTAACACTAACTCTAATTCTATCTTTAACGCTAGCCCTAACCCTAACCCTAACCCTATTTCTAAAACTAACACAAATTAAATTAATTGTGTCTCTCATCCTAACCGTAAAACTAAAACTATTTCTAACTCTAAATCTAACCCTAACATAACCACATAAGTATATAGAATATTTTAACAATATTAGTAATTCTAATCAAGATTAGAATTATGGTTAAGGATAGGGTTGGTGTTACAATTGGAGCTAGAGTTCAATTAGGGTTAGGATTCAGTTAGGATTATATTCTAATTAGTCTTAGGATTTAATTAGGGTTAGGTTTCAACTAGGACTATAACTAGCATATATATATATATATATAATTTATTAAAAAGATTATAGATATCCATCTTAAGGTGCCTATTCACTTAATAAATAATATATAGTTATGCCAAAATAGATTTGTAGTCATCAATAATTAGTCAAAGTATATAGTTATAGTCTTCTCATTTCTAGCTATTGCGTTTATGTTTTATGTGACATCACATAAAGCTACCTAGTGAATGGACGTGAAACCACATTCAATGAATCTAAATTCCATAGTTGTTCAAAAACCTACAATTTTTTTTGTGGAAGTTAGTTTCATTGGTCTTATAATAGTATTTTTCCTAATGGCAACCAATTGTTGATGCATGTTTATCATTTTGTAATAGTTGTTGATAAGGTGGGGACAAAATCAAATTTTAATTATAATCTAAGATGCCAATGCTTACTTGAGAATTATTTTTAACTCTTGGATATTTTTGAAATAGATATAGAGTAAAACTTTCAAATAATATTAGCAAATGCAATTGGAAGATGTAAAGGTAAATTCCACGACCTTCCAAGTATGGAGTACACTGATTGCAAGTTACATTGAATCTAGGTTTGTTGAATGGGTGTTGGAAGCTTTTGAGTAAATGCATTAGTAGGTGCAAATGTAAATTCCATGGCCCTTGTAACTCTTTTGGTTAACATTATCATAAAATGCATAAGCATAGACAAGGTATGTAACTATTTGAACATCCCAAAGAGATCAAATTAATTGGAAACAATTAGGATTTTTTGAATAATCATCAAGATGATTTGCATGGAGTAATAATAACCAAATAATGACTAAAAGAAGATAATGATTGCATCAACAATAAAATGTGACAATCACTACATGCTATATCATGATTCAATATTATGAATACGGTGTCGATTTGAAGTGTATCAAATTATGTATTAATGTTGGCATAACTACATGCTATATCATGATTCGATATTATGAATAAGGTGGTGATTTGAAGTGTATCAAATTATGTAATAATGCTGGCATATATGCATGGTTCATTATCAGGGTATACACATTCATCTTAAAATTAATGAATGCATTTGATAAGCGAAAGTGCAAAAATGGAGACAAGACACTTGAATCGTTAGGCAAGATGGCTCAAGAAATGTGGTCACACTGGGAAGACATGACAACAATAAATAAAAAGAAATATTGCAAGGACATGAATTGAGGCCTACTTCGTTGAAGCCTCTAGGAAATGAAATCAAAATGGATTTGTTGGAAAGGCCTTAGAAATTTTTGAATACAAACTTTAAGGTTTAAGAATTCTAACCATAGCTGTGATTTTATACCTTAACCATAACCATATTTGTAATCTTAATATCCTTCTCGAGGTGCCTATTTTAAATTAAATTTGCACCATATAAATGACACGTCTCCAAAAAGATATAGGTATGCTAGTATATATGTCACATTCAAATCTATCTATCTTTCTTCAACATATAAATATAAAAATATTATTATTTTTTATTTCAATGTTTCTCTAAATACCTTAAAAATATAGGATAAATCAAATTTATTGCTTAATATATTTATTTGCTCTAAATATTTATATAAAAATATTCTATTTCATTAAAATTATTAAAAACTCAAGTGTATTTCAAAACTATATCATCATTAAATAAATTATTAATTAATCCATTATGAATATAAATAAATAGAATTAACATCGAATATTTTAAATACAAAGAGATAATTTAAAAACCCTCTCTCATTTATATCATGAGTTAAAAAAATAAAATTAATATTTTTTATCATTTAAATAAATATACTTAAACTATCTAAACCAATAGAAACATGCATAATTTTTTAATAACTTGTTATTATTAAATATATCTTTTCAACACTTACATGATAATTTCAAAATTAAGACGCAATCTTATAGAAATTTCAAAATTTATTTTTATGAATTCCTTGGTCTCATCAATTTGAGAAAAATGTTACTGCATAAGAAAGTGAAATCTCATCTTTAAAAAAAATACCTTTTTTTTATTTCTATTTTCAATAGATTAGTTAAAAAAAAAAATTGAAATCTTATACTTAGAAAATAATCGCTCCAAATATGACTGATATTTTTAATTCCATTAAGTGATGTTAACATGCACATTATGTTGGATTCGACACTATAATGTGATCCTCTTGTGGGTAGAACATACTCCTAAGATATACCATTATAGTGTGATCCTCCTACTCTTGTGGTCACCATTGTGCTTACAGACTGATAAGGAGTTCCTAGTAATGCTCTATGATTAACCTAATTCATTTAGCAAATAATTTAATCCACCATTAAGGTTAATTACATCAAATTAACCTTATCAGTCCTTATAGAGCATACAATTATTTATTACTTGATACTCCTATGTAATTACTCTTTATATTCAACCCCTCGCACTCCTTTGTAATTACTCATTATAATGTCCACCTTTATAGCTTCGGATCTAATCCAGAAGGGTTAGTCAAAATTAAGGGTGGATTATAAAGCCGTATCTCAGAGGAAGTGTTAATTAAATATCCAATGCAGATGGATGTCCGTTACTAAGACATTTTTAGTAACTGACCACTGGATGTATTAAGGACTGATTAGAGTGGTGAATATGGTATCAATCTCATGGGATAGTTTGGTTTCTTTTTGTTTTCTTTGTTTTTCGTTGCTGAAGTATTCACCAAAATAGACTCTGATTATTTCAATGGTTAAAATTATAAAGCAATTAATTGCCAGTCAGATCTAGCTATGATGGTGGAAGTCTTGGTTTACAAAAAAAAATTGTTTAATCTGTAAATCTTATTAAAAGTTATAATCTATTCATTTGTTTGTTTATAAAAGAAACGTCAAATTGCATAGTGTTCAAGAAACATTGAAGCAATTCAAAATATAGTGTTCAAGAAACATTGAAGGAATTCAAAATCTACGCAGCTTTAAGATAATCATATAGCTCCATGTACCTGCAATTGGCCATTCTCTAACTATCATTTCTAGCATCTTAATCCTTATGGGAATCGCATTCCAATCTGCTCTTGTTGAGCCACCATGAAGATCCTTTCCAAGTTACCTACATTCAGTTATATTTATATGTTTCAATATGATTCTCCATCTTCTTCATATGATTTATTGAATACATTATTCAATTAAAAACTATTAACTAAATCAATTTTTTAAATAAAACATATGATTGAAAGAAAATTAAAAGCACTAACAGTCTAGCACTATATTGAAGAGCTGTTGGAAACATATAAAGCTTTGCCCTGAGACCAAAAGCTTAGCTATTAGCGTTGTCGAACTCAGTGTTGTAACTGCGATATTGGGCACACTGTCTATACCCAGCGCCACCATTGGAACTGCACCTTTTTCCCGAGCTTTAGTCACTACTGTAGCTCGCATTGTTGGCATTTTGTGTAGTGTATTATGCACCTTTACACAACTTGACGATGTTGTTGTAGTGAAAATTGGTCCATTTGGAGAGCAGTTTATTGGTTGGGAAGGCAAAGTGAAGGGGAATCTCCAGTCTGTTGATTTCTATTGCCATATCCTTCAATAGATCACACATTCTTCTCTCAACAACTATACTACAATTCATGACCGCACCCTAAAAATAAGTTCATTAGATACATTAAGGTAATAAACAGTTGTAATAACTTATTTAAATCACAAATCTAGACCTATTTAAGGGTTGCGGGTAATTTTTATCTAAGATTTGTATAAACTATTTCTTTATTTTGGGATCAAAGCACCTAGAGGCTATTTATGCAGGCTAAAGGGAAGCAATCATGAACAATCTAATTTTACTCGTCTGCTCTGTTGATCCTCTGAATCAATCAAACTTGCTTCACCAAATATGCAAAGATAGAACAAACAAAATTGTGAAATATTGATTCTGCATGCACATTCTTCATTTGTAGGAGCAAAATCAATCCAACCATTTACTCTTCCTTACTCGGCACTTAATATGGTAGCCATTATAATTGCACGTAATTCCAGGCTATAGTTGGTTGCACCATGTCAGAGAGGACATGGGTGTGACAACAGTGACACCTCTTTGTAAATGTTCATCCTTGCCAGTCGTAACTGTCGATAGCTAGTATTATTTCATCATAACTGTCTGCATGGAGGATGACAGCAACCTTTAACAAAGACGTCAATTTTAATATGCAGAATATTTCTTGATACAACACCCAGCGTCAAAAGTTATTTTTTCAAGGCGTCTATTTTTATATATATTAATATTTAATATATGTATATTATTATAATTACTAAAAAAATACAATTGTTTATGCCTCCAAATTAGGTTGATAAAAAATAACAGGCAAAAACAATATCAACAAATACAATTGTTTATGCCTCAAAATTAGGTTGATAAAAAATTACGTGCAACAACAATATCAGCAATTATTTTAAACCTTTCCTTAATGATATGAGAATCAACATGTCAATTTGAGATTTATTTACAATAGTTACCTTATTAATTATAATGTAAAATCTTAGAGTTTAGCCTCTCTTTTTTAATGTTTCTTTTTTTTTTTCAAATGAACATTGGATTACACCATTATTTATTTCTAAATATTTTTATGTATATTTGAAATAATTTTACAATAATTTTTAGTAAAAACAATACAATTGTTTATGCCTCAAAATTAGATCGATAAAAAAATAACATGCTACAACAATATCAGCAATTATTTTAAACCTTTTTTTAATGATATGAAAACTAACATGCCAGGCTTGATTTTGCACACATTTTCAGATAATTCCAATAAAATAACTTGAAATCAAACAATATCATCGCTTCTCTAAATAACCTTTATACAAGTTCTATTCAAAACAGCTTTGGCAACTGTTTTCTGTACTTTTTTTGTTTTCAAAATATATCTACAATCTAAAAATATTAAAGGATATGAACTGTATTAACAGTTTTGTAATTATAATATTGAGAATATGAAAATTATAAAATATAATCAGAAAATAATTGATTTAAGCATAAAATAAATTTTATAATTCTATTATAATATATATTTTGACTCATATAAAAAATGCTTTGAAAATCACTATTCTACAATATTATGTAGAAAACTTTTGTCTTATAGTCTTTGATCTTAAAGGAATCTCAATGAATCCTACAGAGACCAATTAAGATATGTATTATGAAAGTTCAAATTTCAACATGTAAGCAATATGAAATATAAAATTGAGAAGATGACAAAACCATTTCTAAAGTTTCATTTTTACGAATACTGTGTGCCCTTGGAGATGCCACAACAGGAAAGTGTTTGGCCAAACTCAGCATATAAACCAACAAAAATGTAGATATACAACCAGAGGAACAGAGCAGACTCAATGTACACTACCATGGAAGAATCCTATATACAGACCAAAAAGAATAAACAGAACACATATCAAATATATGTGATAATGGAAACTAATCTTGTCATTCCCTAACATCACATGCTCCCTGTGAAAAACATGTACCTCAGGATATGTTTGATACACTGCAAAAATACAGGCTACTTATCAAGATATAAAATCATTCCTTAAACCTTATTCTCAAGGCATGGAACAATGAGGTAATAAATGATGCACTGTAGTCATGTGCTTTTCTCTTTCTACTTGCATATACTTACCTTTCTAATGCCAATCATCTTTACTCTTCGTCCAATCAATTGTTTGACAGATTTTATGATGCATATCGATTCATTTCTACCCACCGAATAACTTTTGGAATTTATTTGGATGGAAATGTTCTTCAGAACACTATTCATACCAAAGACAGAGTTTACTAGTACTTTCTACGGCCCTATCGAATCCACTGTCAATTTGTTTTATCTATACTAAATTTTAACTGTAGTGTTAAATTCTTACTTGATATTTATAATTAAAAATCCAGAGAAAGTATTGAAAGCCATTCTAGAGACCAATAACTCAAAACATTGCATCATATTAAAATCAAACAATAGAGACTTCGAGAATAATAAATTTAAAACAATTTGATTTGAAATTTCATTGAGACATGCAGCAGTAGCAACTACTCCAATCGTTCTAATTAAAATCTTTACACCAAATAGCGAAGATCACAAAATCTGTGAAAAGGATTACAGACGAGTAACCACTGAGTATAGGAATTGCCCTTGTGACCAACATATGCGATTGTTGCTGCTGTCGATGCTCTTGCCATCACCAACGCCACCATTACCTGCATCATCCCTCTCTCTTATATTAATTTCTAGGTTAAAATTACGTTGAATTAAGTGAAAAACATTCCAATCTTTATCATTTTTTCATAAACCTGTGATTTTTCCACATCAAGATTTCAGAATCTTGTCCTGAAATTGAAAAATGTAAAGAGCAGAGGCATTACCAAATCCAGAAAGAACACCACAAACTTGATAGCAGTGTGAGACTTGGGTATTAGCAGCGAAAATGGCGCTAAGAAGACATACCCGCATGTTACAGCATTGGTCACTGGGAAGAACCTGCACAGAGCCTACTGCTATTGAATGTTGAATTCTTTTGAAGACTCAACACCACTCTTCCACTGCCCTGCCACCGTGACGCTTCACAGAATGTGATTAAAAACTGTTCAGAAAGAAAAACGGTTTCCTGCCAACCATTACCGAGTGGGATTATCTCCCAAAGATGCATTAACTTCCACATGATGATTTGAAACGGCTGTCAGCACCGACCATAAACTTCCTACCTCCTCCTCTTCCAATACTGCCACCTGCATGTCATTTTAAATACAACTTCAAAAACTTTACACAGACTCTTGGCTGCCACTGTAGAACGCCTCTCGGCGTAATCAGGGTAGTTGAGCCATGGAGAGAGGATGGCTTAAATCATATTCCAGAGGACATCTTGAGGGTAATAGTTTGTAAACTTCCCCTTCATACTCTCATCCAATTTCAAATCATTTATTCTCATGGCAAACTTATTTATAGCTCTCATCACTTCACAATGAGTGGGAGCAGAGTAACATGCAAATGTGCCTGGTGATGGATCGTTACGATGAAACAAGTGGGTCTTCTAATGGGCTTGCAATCTCTCTGATGTCAATTGAAGGTTAAGGTTCAAGAAAACCTTTAGTGAATCCATTGACCACGCAATCCCTTCGAGTAAGAGATATGGATCCCTTCGAGTAATGAATCCATTGACCATGCAATCCCATAGTCTTGAAGATGCAAAGGTGACCAGAAAAAAGCAGGATTTCGTTCTACATGAAAATATATCATGGCGATGTCGCTGTTCTTCAAGTTTCATTCAAAAGAAAACACTTATCAGACAATTGTTATTATCGGATGTCTTTATCTTCTAAGAAAAAAGAATTATGTTGTTTTGATTTATAGATCTGCAAAACATAGATGAGAAATTAGAGACGTTTATTCGGCTCAAAGAGCGAAAGGAAGTATGACAACTAATTTTTGTCCAAGCATTTTAGTGCAGAATTAAAAAATCTACTGCTTTTCTAAAGATTGAGCAGGTGCGGGTACGTGTGATCTGAATGCAAATATCAATAGCCGGTTTCATTATATTTTGGGGATGCAAGTTATAATGCACCGGGCCTTGGGAATCCTTATGTAAAGGGGAGAATGGTAATGGTTTGCAAAACCCATATATCTTCAACCATATACACGGTTTTATTTTTAGTTGTTTTTTAAATATTTTTTTATATTTGGACTAATACAGCCATTTATTTATGCAGCAATACAGATTTCATTGGTCACCCGTGCCCACAGATAACTAAATAAGGCAAAGGACAATGGAAATACAATCCAGGAACCCTAAAAGCTAATAAGAATGAAATCTGACAGCATAGGCAAAAGCTTAGTGGTATTGATAGAAAGTTCCCCACATTGAACATAAACAGGTGAATTTCTGGCCATACTTTCAGCTCCTCGGTATTTATATCTATAGAAATTATATGGCTGGCATGGCCCTCTTATTTCTGAATTATCAAAATGTAATCCCCCTTCACAAATCGTTCTAGGAGACAATAATGGGGCGATACAATTTCTTCATATCTAGATCTCTACTGCAAGGCAAGCCAATCAAACTCATAAAAAATCAAAGCATGTGTAATTGGTTTACTTTTACAAACCATTATCATTCCCCCTTTGTACATAACAATTCTTAGGGGCCTAGTGCTTTATACCTGGCATCCCCAAAGTATAAACAAACTTGCTATTGCAATCTTCATTTCAGATCATGCAAGCTCACATCTGCCCCATTTTTAGAAAAACAGTAGATTTTTTTATTCTGCACTAAAAAGCTAATTGCCATACTTCCTTTCACTCTTTGAGCCAAGTGAACGTCTCTAATTTCTCATTTCTCTTTTGCAGATCTATAGATCAAAAGAACAATTTTCTTTTTTTAAAGATAAAGATATCCAATAATAACAATTACTTGACAAGTCTTTTCCTTTGAATCAAACTTGATGCACACAACCACATCTCATGATATCTTTTCATGTAGAACAAAATCCTTCTTTTGTTGGTCACCCTTGTATCTTCAAGACTGTAAGTGCATGGTCAATGGATTCATCGCTCAAAGGGTTCCATATACACTAAAAAAAATAGAATCATAAATCATTTACATAATTATCTCTTATCACAAAGTATTAATTACAATTTTTATTTTATCAAGAATTTTAGTGTTAAACTCTTCATGAATTAGCTTTTTATGTATACTAGATAAATAACAAACAACAAAATTTATAAAATAATAGTAAAAATTATTTTAAAAGAATAGAGTTCACAAATAAAATTATTATTTAATGAATGATGGTTTTTTAAAATGTAGTAAATAAAATTAAATTGTGATTGAATGAGTGTATTGATCAAAGTGGGAAATGTTAATAATATGAAAATATATTTCTCAAATTCGTTAATTAGGTGAAGAGTTCAGAGGCTCCAAAACTATTCTTAGAATTGGTCTGCAACTAGTGCTTCGTTCACCGTGCCTGGGTGTTTGCTACCATGGCACCATTTGTGCTTTGATTGTTTTAATTGATTTATTTTCTATGTTTTAGTTCTTGTTTATTTCGCTTTTGTTCATTCTTTACAGATATGATAGTAGTCCCATTGAGACTCGGCTCTAAGGGTTCCCTAGACCTCGACCCCTAGAGGGCTTCTATGGAGGAGGATACGGCCATCCCCAGCCCTCCTTGTTGATGATTATAGTAGCGGGAAATGTTTTCCCTAAATAAAATTAAATATATCTTCATAAAGGAAGGTCGGCCTTATTGATATTTCATAATATTATTACAAGGTATATGCTTCGTCATTTGATCATCAAGTTCATTTCATTATAATCGCATTACTAGAAGAAGTTCTCACTTGAGCAGCAGATCATCAACTTGAGCAACAAATTATCATATTGTTATAGTAGATTGATTTCAAGGAGAAACATATTCATTTTGTATCTTTGCATATGGGAGAGATGTTATTATTCATTGTATCAAATTCGACATTGTGTTGAGCCTAAGTTGCAAGCAGATTTCTTCTCTTATTCCTTGAATATATAAGCGATATATTTGATGGGTTTTTCTCCCTCGAGTATGTGGGTTTTCCCAAGGTATCTTGTTGTGTTCATTGTCTTATGTGTTTCCTTCTCTGATTGCTTTTGTTTATGATCCAAAAGCTAACACGGTATTAGAGCAGGTCTAAGAAAAGATCATGATCATACTTTTCTAAGCAGCATTATCCTTCTCTATTATTCTCATTTGTGTGTGTCTATCTTAAAATCTAAGAAAAATCGTGAATTGTCTCAAGGTCGAAGATAAAATCGAAGGTGCCTCTAACATCATCTCTTGGAAGTTTAGAGTTCTGATTGCATTGGAAGAAAATTAAATTTTGGAGATCATGGAGGGTGAAGTACTCGAGCCTTCCGATGAGAATGAGAAGACACAATGGAGAAAGAATGACACAAAGGCCAGAAAGATATTGATTGATTATGTGAACAATCACCTTGCGCCTATTATCTCCAAGTTGCAGACAACAAGTGAGATATTCAAAACTTTGGAGGGATTTTATGAGATTAATAATACCAACGGAGCTCTTGCATTGAGGCAACAACTACATCAAATCAAGATTGAAAAAGGAGATTCAATCATGTCTTTCTTCATGAAGATCACTTAATTGAGAGATGAAATTTGTTCCATTGGTAATATAGTTGATGATAAAGACTTAGTCATGTTGGCTCTTAATGGTCTCCCTCAATCTTGGGAGACATTTATCCAAATTATCAGTGGAAGATTGAAGCTACCAAAGTTTGATCATCTGAGGGCAGATTATATTCAAGAGGAATCAAGATTGGCAGCAAGAGGTAATGGTCAAGTTTCTAATAATGAATACAACCATGTTATTTCTACTCAAACATCGAAGAAGAAAGGAAGAGAAAGAAACAAAACAAATTTCAAGAGGAACAGGGATATAAGATCAAATGATGGTCCTAAATCTAAGAAGAAGAAAGATCTCTCTCATTTACAATGCTTCAGATATGACAAGTTTGGTCACCATGCCAAAGATTGTGCAACAAGACCAAAATGAGATGCTACTACCATGGATGTGGATGAGGTATCTCCTCATAAGGATTCAAGAGACAATTCAAGTGGATTTCTATTTATCTCGGTCCTATCAAGCAATGTTCCAACCAAGAACAACACATGGTTGACTGATAGTGGCGCCTCTCATCACATCACTGGATTTAGAAAACATCTTTTAGATTTGGTGGAGATAGATACCAACATTCAAGTCATTATTGGATATGATGCATGCTATTCACTGAAAGGTGTTGGAGCCTACTCTCTTCACCTAGATTCCAACATCTCTCTTCATTAGAGTCATGCGTTGTTCGTTGCAGGTATCAAGAGGAACCTTGTATCAATTTCAGTCTTGGAGGAAAATGGATATCAAGTTGCATTTTTTGAAGAAAAATTTCTTGCGTGGGTGATGAAATCTAGCATAAAGACAACCCAAGTGATTGGTGTTTGGCATGAGAGTCTTTATAGACTTTACATTCATCCAATCCAAGCATTATTGCATGACTCCACTAATCCAAGTGAGCTTTGGCGTAGAAGACTTTCTCACCTCCATTTAAGAGCTCTTCCATCCATGCAAAAGATGGTCAAATACATATTTAATACTAACACCATCCCCTTTAGCTAAATAAATAAAAATCTTTATTTAACTATATCTTAATCATTTTCCATCTCCTTTTTGATTTATTTTAAGCAATAAATCCAAATTAAATAGGTCAAATCATGTAAACCCTCATTACATTAATCCAAGTCTAATTAATTTAATCTAAACTCATGTCACATTCTCTAGGTTTTCCATCTTGCACAAAAAAATCATTTAATTGATTGATTAAATCTTCTAATTTACATCAACATGGCATAATACAGAATATTCCCTCAAATTTGAATTCAAAAGAAAGTGGACTTAGTCCTTCCAAAGAGGCATTTATTTCACCTTACAAGTCCTTTTGCATTGACCCAAGTGGCAATTACTCCATTTTACTCTCCATCCACCTTGTCATTTCAACATTTTCAAAATTCAAATTTATGCATTTATGGGCACATTCATCAAAACTTGCACATCCTTGGCCCATTCACATGGTGAAAAGTGTCTTATTCCTATTGGTTGGGTTTTTATCCCAAATTAATCCCATTTTCATCTTCTCTCATCAAAATCTTCTATAAATGGAGAGGCTATCCTTCATTTCAATCATCCACAACATCATGTAAAGTTACTCTCTTCACATTGAGAGCTGATTTTGTCCATTGTCATAGTGTTGTATCATCATCATTGGCTTGTCAAGGGTTGGGAAAGGGCTACTTTCCACACAAAGAGTAGCACCAATCCATTATGGGATAGGTATACATTGTTCATCTTTAATGCTTTCAATTATTTTATTTTGTTATTTTGTTTATGAGGTATAATGTGTTATTTCATAGGAGCATTAGCTTATTTTCTTAGTTATGAACCCACCATGATAACGAGTGTTGGATTTTATAGCAATTTGCAGATTTAGGGTTTCCAGATGTAGCAAAGGAGGATCAACACAAGATAGAATTCACATGTTCATGGGGGACCTATTGCTGGAACATTTTGCATTTCAGCTTAAAGATTTTAGGTGCAACATACAAAAGAGCCATGATATTGATCTTTCATCACATGATTCATAAGACAGTTGAAGACTCTGTAGATGACATATTGGCTAAATCCATAAAAAGACAGGAGCACATAGCAGTCTTGAGCTCTATTTTTGATAGATTGGAAAAATATAAGGTTCATCTCAACCCAAAGAAATACGTCTTTGGGGTGCAATCAGGAAAGCTCCTAGGGTGTATAGTATCAATGAGAGGAACCAAGGTGGATCCCACCAAATTCAAGGTGATCCTCAACATGGAAGCACCCAAGACACTAAAGAAATTGAGAGGTCTACAAAGCAAGCTCCGGTCCATTAACAGATTTGTAGCGCAACTAACAGATAAATAGATCCCATACTCTCATCTACTCCAGAACGGGGTAGCAAACAAGTGGGATGACAAATGGGATCAGTAATTTAACAAAATCAAAGAATACTTACTCATGCCACTAGTTTTGATGTCACCAATCCCAGTAAAACGACTGATCCTATACATTTCAGCAGCAATAGTAGCTCTTGGTGCTCTATTAGCTCAACACAGTGAAAATGAAAGAGAGAGAGAAATATCCTATATCAAAAGAACCGTGGTGGGACACGAGCTAAAATATACTTCTATTGAAAAGTTTTTTGTGGTAGTTCTTTTCACAACACATAGATTCAGACACTATATGTTAACTCATCAAATCAAGTTTATCGTGAAGATAGATCCTCTCAAGTACTTACTTTCTAAAGCTACTCTCACAAGACGAACAACCAAGTGGTCATGATATTAACATAACAAAAAATCGAATATGTCGAGCACAAGGCCATCAAGGGACAACCAATTGCAGATCAACTAGCAAAGGCTCCTATTCGTGTAGAAAACCCACTCATTTCAGAATTCCCTAATGAATCAATTTTAAACCAAAGTGTTGCAAACCATTGCAAGATGTATTTTGATGGAACTTACACACAACGCGGATTAGGAGCAAGGATTTTCTTCATAACTCCCCATGGAGACTCTATTCCCAAATCTTACAAGTTTTCATTCCAATGCACGAATAACACAGAGAAGTATAGTGCTCTCCTCATAGGCTTAAGGATTGCAGTACAATGGTGGATCATGGCTCTAAAGGTATATGGGGATTCTCAGCTCATTATGAATCAGGTAAACAATGAATATCAGACAAAGGATGAAAAACTGACTCCATACAAGAAGTTGGTCGAGAGCCTCAAAGATTCATTCATTGATATCACATTTCAACAAATAACTAGAGCAAACAACACAGTAGCAAACATAATGGCTATGATTGGATCACTCTTGGAAATCCTGCACAATATCCCAAAGCCATAATTCTTGGTAGAGAAACTTCTCGTACCCGCATTCGCGGTACCAATGTTTGAATTTGTGTTCAAACACATTGGTCTTGGTGATCCATGGTATCATGACATTAAAACATACTTAATAATAGGAGTCTTGCCTGCGGAAATTACCCCAGACATTGCACGAGCCTCCATCAAATAATCAACCTGGTTTTCCATCCTATGGGAAACCCTTTATCATAGGAGCATTGAAGGAACCCTATTGCGTTGCCTAAACATTGAGGAAGCCATGACTACTTTAACCGAGGTACACAATGGTATTTTTTTCTAACAATATAAATGGAGAGGTTATCCTTCTTTACAATCATCCACAACATAAGGCAAAGTTACTCTCTTCACACTGAGAGCTAAGTTTTTCAATTGTCATGTCATTGTATCATCATCATTGGCTTGTCAATGGTCTGGAAAGGGCTGATTTCCACACAAAGAGTAGCACCAATCCACTATGGGATATGTATACATTCTACTTATTTTATGCTTTGAATTAGTTTATTTTGTTATTTTATTTATGAGGTATGATGTATTATTTCATAGGAGAATTAGTTTATTTGCTTAGTTTTGAACTCACCATGATAACGAGTGTTGGATTTTATAGCTATTTGCAAATTTAGGGTGCTCACAAGTTTCTAGGCTATGTTTCATTAATGAGTCATTTCATAGAATTTGAGCCTTCTAGTGTTGAGGAAGCATGAAGTCAACAACTATGGAATGATGTCATGGCCAAAGAAAATCAATCTATAATCAGGAATGATGTTTGGGATATTATACCTAGACCAAAAGGGAAATTTATTGTATCTTATAAATGGATTTTCAAGATTAAGCATGTGGCTAATGGAAGCATTGAGAAACACAAAGCTAGATGTTTGGCCAAATGATTCTCCTAGAAAGAGGGAATAGACTATGAAGAAACCTTTTCTCCATTTTCTCATTATATATCCTGTGGACGTGAAAATCTGCATGTGGTTAGCACATGATACAAATAGTATAACAGAAATTCATATCCCTATGAGATAATAATCCATGATTCAAATGCAACCAAACAACAAAATTAGATAAAACATCTAAACCATGAAATAAACCTATCCCATAGTGGATTGGTGCAACTTAGTTGTGTAGGAAGTTGCCCTTTCTCAATCCTTGATAAGCTTAGTGAGATAGACAATGAGATGCTTGAACTCAAGTTGCCTATAGTGTAAATGCTTTCAAATGTGGTTGTTGTGTTGTTTGAAGGAGAGAAGCCTTCAACTTATAGTTGAGCTTGAAGAGAGGAGAGGCCAAATTGATGAATGTGGGATCATTCATGGGCTAATGACAAGATGCCACTTGTCAAGGTATGAGAGGGTGAGGAATGTGCAAGTTTTGGCAAATGTGCCAATTTCAAATTTGAATTTGAATGACTTGAAATGTTTTGGGGGGATGAAAGGTGCAATAAATGCCATGTTGACTTGTGCAAATAGCATTTAAAACCTTGTTGGAAGGGACGAGTCCCTTTTTGGGGGGAAGATTCAAATTGGAAGAATATTCCATTTTGATTCCATTTTGAATGTAATTAGAGGAAATAATAAATCAAATAAATGATTTATTGGTGCAAGTGGGTGGGTTAGTTAAGAGTTTGGATTTGACTCTAGTTGAGTCAAAAGCTAGAGAATGATAATCATGATTAGAAGTTAATAAATGTAGATTAATTAACTTGGATGATATTTAGGAGGTGACATTTGATTAAATCAAATGAGAAGAACTTTAAGGATTTGATTAAATAATTTTGATTTATTTAATGATCCTTAGTAAATTAATCAATAAATTGCTTTAATTGATTAATAGCAGGATTTGATATTAGTTAAAGCGAGATGTATGATGTCAGTTTTGCAGGTCTACATATCCATCAAAACCATTATTGATATTTTAGCAGCTAAGGGATGGAAGCTACATCAGATGGACATGAAGACAACATTCCTTAAATGTTGTGATTGAAGAAATGGTATACATTGAGCAACCTAATGGCTTTCAGATTCATGGGAAGGAGTCTCATGTTGGTAGATTGAAGAAGGCTTTGTATGAACTAAAGTAGGCTCCTCATGCTTGGTATGAGAGGATTTATCAATACCTGATGAGCTTGGGTTTCTCCAAGAATGATGTTGATTCAAACCTGTACTTCAAGGTAGTTAATGGTGAGGCATTAATCTTGGTTCTTTATGTTGATGATATATTTCTTACTAAAGAAGAACATCTCATTATCAAATCCAAGGAGTTAGCTTTTGAATTTGAGATGAAGTATCTTAGATACATGCATTAATTCCTCAGATTAGAAGTGTGGAAGAGGCCTAATGAGATCATTCTAAGTCGAGGGAAGTATAGTATAGACATCTTGAAGAGATTTGGTATGATGGATTGCAAATCCATGTCTACATCGATGGAAACCAAATTGAAGAAGTTGATTGAGTTTGCAGCTAGTTTGAATTTGGTGGATCCCACTATGTACAGGTAGTTGATTGGATCATTGATGTATCTAGTCAATACTAGAACATATATTTGCTATAAAATGAGTGCACTTAGTCAATTCATGAGTGAACTAAGGAAAATACATCTAGTTGTAGCTAAGCATATCTTGAGATACTTGCGTGGCACAGTTGGATATGGCTTAAGACATACTTTCGGTGTAGATATTCAGTGACAAGGATATTCTAATTTTGACTGGGAAAGGAATGTAGTGGATCAAAAAATTTCCTCTAGTTGTTGCTTTAATTTGGGATCTGCTATGATTTCCTTGTGTAGCGGGAAGCACTCTTCAGTGGTACAAAGCACTGTAGATGCAAAGTATATTACAGCTTGTGTGGCAACTCGAGAAGCAGTTGGCTTTGGAAGCTCCTTGTAGGATTGTTTGGATAGTAACTCATCTTAACCCTTTTTTAAACTAACACTCATTATAACCCTAACCCTAAAACTAAGAGTAATTGTAACTCTTACTCTAAATCTAACACTATTTCTAACCCTACCCCTAATTGTAATTCTAAATTTAACCCTAACCCTAACCCTAACCTTAACACTAATCCTAATATTTAACACAAATATTTTAATGCTAACAATAACTCTAATTCTATCTTTAACGCTAGCCCTAACCCTAACCCTAACCCTATTTCTAAAACTAACACAAATTAAATTAATTGTATCTCTCATCCTAACCGTAAAACTAACACTATTAACATTCATTTCTTCTATTAATCAATTAAAATATTTATTGATTAATTTCCTAAGGTTCATTAAATAAATCAAAATTATTTAATCCTTATGTTCTTCTCATTTGATTTGATAAATCAAACTGATTTAATCAAATGTCAAATCCCTAAAACTCCCTAAAATAATTAATCTAAATTAATTAACTTCTAATCATGATTATCATTCTCTAGCTTTTGACTGACTAGAGTCAAATCTAAACTCCTAACTAACCCACCCACTTGCACCAATAAATCATTTATTTGATTTATTATTTCTTCTAATTACATTCAAAATGGAATCAAAATGGAATATTCTTCCAATTTGAATCTTCCCCCCAAAAGGGACTTGTCCCTTCCAACAAGGTTTTAAATGCTATTTGCACAAGTCAAACATGGCATTTATTGCACCTTTCATCCCCCTAAACATGTCATTTCATCCAAATTTGAATTTCAAATTGGCACATTGGCCAAGGCTTGCACATTCCTCACCCTCTCACACTTTGACAAGTGGCATCTTGTCATTGGCTCATGAATGATCCCACATTCATCCAAATCTATCACTCTTCCTAATCTTGAATCTATAAAATGCAAAGCATTTCAACACAAATCATCTACAACACATTCTCACTTGCAAGGTTATTCTCTTCACTTGAGAATCAATCTTTCTCATCACCACACCATTTGCTTAGCAACAAGATTTTTTGATTGCAAGGTTACTCTCTTCATTTGAGAGGATATCTCTCTCTTCATCACTATCAGTTTGGCAGTTTTGCTTATCATGCATTGGGAAAGGGCAACTTCCTACACAACTAAGTTGCACCAATCCACCATAGGATAGATATACTCCATGTCTTCTTTGCATGCTTAGATTAGTTTTATCATTTACTTTGAAGAATGTTGTATTATCCTATGAAGATGTTAGAATCATGCTAACCATGATGCATATTTTCACATCCACAAAATGGCGCTAGAAGGAGGGCACTTCATATTTCTGCATAAGAATTAGTTTTCAAGCTAACAATCTTTTTAATCTATGTATTTTGTGGCGAAAATTCTTGTTATTAAAAAAAAAAACATTGCTGCCAAATCATCTTGGCTTGGCTTGGTTATGGAATCATTGGTTTTTTTTTTACTAAGCTAGCATGGGAAAAACACATCCCCTTCACTGCATAGAGAGGCTGCCATAACTTCAATATGCACTTGAATCGAGTTTTTTTTTTCCGTTCATTCCAAAAGCATAAGACCGCTTCCTTAAGGCTCTCTGTTAATTTGTTCATGCATTGTGTCTACGCAGCTGCATTTAAATCACCAGAGGTTCTTTAAACTGCTGTATTTATTGTATACGCATGTGCCATTAGAGTTTGGACACCAGAATTAAGCAAAACAAAGAATAGGTTGACATGAAGATTGAAATTGGAGGTGTTGACATTGTGATCAAATGAAAACAAAGGCGGATAGAGTGGACTTGGAGCTTTTCTTGAAATTGAGATTTGAAAAAAGCATTTTTTAATGCTTGTTTAAACAATCTTGGAGCTTCCATTTACTACCCTTTTTTTCTGTTTTTAGCTAACTCACTTTTCAATTTGGGCTTAAAATCAATCAATGACTTGATCTTTTCAAAGTTGGTTAAAATTGAACCTTAGAAATTCACTAGATTTCAATTTGGATTTAAAATTGAACAAGGCAACCTTCACACTTGGATTTTGGTGCTTAAAACGAATTCATCACTGCTTTTTGGACTTAAAATGAACAACTATTTGTCATGCTTTGTAATCTTTTTCACAAAGTAATATCATCGAAAAGACATATGCGCTTCTCTCGCACCTCACGGGGACCTTGAGAATCAAAAGTCTTTTTCTGATATTAAGTTGTGAAAAATATCGCCTCCACACTTCAATTTGGGATCTAAAATTGAACAAAACATGCGAGTGTGAGCGCGATATATTGCGGAGGTTCTCCCCTTTGTTTTTCAACAAAGGTTGTGTGAACGACGGGATATGTTAGCTCGCTATTTGTTTATCTTAGAGGACCTGCCTTGTGGGAAAAAGTAATCACCCAAGGGAACGACCCAACCGGGAACACGCTAAAGCCAAGCGACTTCCACCCGGGATATAAGTGTGGATATTGGAACAAAGGCCAATATCACGAGGATTATTCCGACGAGATGGACAGCAATGGACTCTCGCCGATGTTGGATAATCCCCCACAAACGGAATGCCCGAATTAGAACCCTTGTTTAGAAATTGGCCAAAACCTTATCTATCTTGTTGGTGCAAGAGGTCATGTCCTCTGAAGCCGCCCCACATAACATGCGGTCTTGTTGTGGAAATGGAAAGTATGCCATGGGAGATTCATGGGTACTAATGCTTGGCTGACCCGAATAAGTGAGTGTCGTGGAGGGGAGCCAGTGTGGTCAAGCATTTAGCCATTCGCACAAGATATGCGCAGCTGGATTTATCCAAGTGGGAACCCAACAAGGTATTGTCTCATCAACCTAGGAGTGTGAAAGTGCTTGGAAAAAACACATTGCTTGATCTTGAAAACATTTGGAAAACAAACATACACAAAAACCTTGAAATTTCAAACACCTTGTGGGGAACAAATACCTATTGACGAACTTGCCCACTCTTGCTTTCCCTAGGAATCACATTCCTAGAGGTTTCTAAGTGTGCAAATTCTACCATCATTTGTTTCCAATAAGGATAAACATAAGGAACTTTTGCCCTATTTTCCTCAATTTCCGCGAAAGAGAATGGGACATTAGACATATAGTTTGAAAACCTAAGCAAGCAAATGTCTTGGATAAAAAGAACCTCATTTAACCAAGATAAAAGACAAATTTGATTACACATGTGTTTTCTAAATCCCAAAACCGAAGTTCAAAAAGCTTAGTGTGAAAGCTAGTGAGGAGCATCTTGAGATCCTGAATTGTTTGAAAGGTTTACTTTCCTCTCATAGGAAATATAGCGTGTCCTTCAACACCGAGGTCTTGTAAGCAGAAGTATCATCTAGGTCAAGTCTAGGATCAAATTCAATCACTTTCATCCATCTTTCAACCATCAAAATCAGTCAAATTTCCATCTCACCAACAGCTCTTGGAATCTTTGTCATCTATTATGCTAAACTCTTAGGCGAAATCAAATCACTTTGTTTGACTTAACAAAGCTAGTCAAACCATCATCTTATACACGAGTTCTCTCTTGGATAATACAACTTCCTAGGGTTTACGAGTTCATCTTGTTTGGCTTAACACACCTAGCCAAATTATCGAATCATCACCTCGTTTGACTTGATGCACTTAGTCAAACTACCATCTTGTAGGAGTTCACTCTTGGATAACACAACTTCCTAGAGTTTTACAATTACATTCATCACTCTTGTTTGACTTAACACACCTAGTCAAACCATCAATCAAATCAAAGTCCTAAAAGTTTTAGCATTTCTTCCAAAGTTTCTTTAAGAGTTGCATTCATCCATATCACTCATCTCATCCTCATTATCGCTTTGATCCTTCAATTATCCTAGTTCTTCGCTTCTTTGAACCTAAGGTTGTAGACCGATCTAAAGAATTAGAGGTTCATCTCTTACATTCTTGAAAATTGATCTTCATTTTATGGTTCAAACTCGATCTCAACACAAGAGGGACATGGAATATAAATTTGATCCATCCATCATGAGCAATTTGATTCAACCAAACTATCCAAGCCTTGCAATACCATTTGATTTTCAAAGCTTGTACAATGCATACATGGGAGATTATCTCATACAAACATCAATGGTACAACAAATATGAGCATACCCAATCTGAAGTTTGGAACACCTTTCCCAATGATAGATTTAAATCCAAGTCCAAATCTGCAAATCTATCAACCAAACACTCAATGCATGAGTTTTCCAAACAACATTATCCCACCAAATCCATACATACCAAGTGCAACTTTACCAAACATGACCATTTCAAATCCACACTTGGTAAACTTTGGGGTCGACATGTTTGCAAATCCCCCTAATGTTGTTCAAAATCCTAGCAATATGTTGACGACTCTAGGTATTGATCCAAGTCAAGGTAACACCACGCAAAATCAAAGTTACCTAAATCAAAGAAATATGATTCCCAACCACAACAATGTTCAATTTCAATCTATCATGCCAAATCAAAACATCATACCAAATCATCCCATTTTTCCATCAATATCGCAACAACAGATGGAAACCATCCAAGCAACCCCAACAATCAACACCATTCCCATTCCACCACCGCCAAAATACAACACGACCAATTCATTCTCCATCATGTTGCAAGCTGCACAAGAAGCTTCTCGCAAAAAGGCACTCCAACCCCAACAAGCTACACAGCTAGTTGCTCAGCAAGCACAAGCGGCTCAAGTAGCCCAACAAGCGCAATCAATCCGAGAAGAAGTAGCACAACAAAGAGCCCAACAAAAAGCATTGTTGGCACAAAAACAACATGACGAACAACAAGCGTTGTTGGCTCAGCAGCAAACACAGGCCTTACCCGCTCAACAAAGCTTGCAACAGATTCCCACCGCATTTGTTGAAAACAATGATCAAGATCTATCCATCAATGAACACATTGAAGATGTTCCCATCTCATTCAATGATCAAATCATCACACACCAAGAGTCACTTTTCAATCACGATCAAAACTCACTGACGATACCCAACAATGATCCAATCCAAGAAACATTAACATCATTTGATCCTACGTTTGAGAACATTGACAATCCCTCCACCAAAATTGTTGAAAACAATGATCAAAACCAATCCATCAATGAGCACATTGAAGATATGTCTACCCCATTCATTGATCAAATCGTCGTTCATCAAGAGCCACTTTTTAGCGATCTATTTCAAGATGTGTTAACATTATTTGATCCCATTGACATAAACCAAGATCCATCCACCAATGATCATGTTGACAATGTCTCAACATCACCTAATGAGTCAGAGGATATATTTCAAGAACTTATTCCAAAGTATGATCAAAATCTTCCATCAAGGTCTAGCAATGGCCCTTCCAACAACATATTGACATCCTTTGACCTCATGGTTAAAGATATTGAAGGAATCCCTATCTCAACATTTGATCCAAATCCTCTCAAAGTTCAAGAAAATATTGAGCCACTTCCTAATGAAGATATCCAAGAAAGAAGTCCATCCTTTGAAATTGACCCATGTCAAGAACTTGATCAAAAGCATGGCGAAAGCAATTCCAGAATTAGTCAAAATCAAGAATTTGTATCTCTGAGATACTACAATGATCTAATGGGCACTCTTTTATCTATACAAGATGCCACAAATGATGACCACATCCACATAGGACATACTCCTCCATTTACCCATGAGATGCTTTCTTTGGATGGACACGTGGATGATCTTCAAAAACAAGAGTCTCATACTCTTCAAATCATTACCAACGAACAAGAGTCTCCTACTCTTAACATTTGTACACATGATCAAGATGTAGACAAATGCAGAGACATCAGAAATGGGTCATGAAGAAGGATTCTACAAAAGTTGTGAATCAGAAAAATCATGTGAAAGCATATCAAGAATAAATCATGAGGAAGACTTTTACAATGACAGTGAATCATCAATACCTCTGGAAGAAGCACTACAAGATCAAGCTAAAGATATCAATCAGGCATTCATCCCACTTATGGAAGATCCCGTCACTTATAAAGTTGGATCACTTACCTTTGTAAGGGAAAATCATCTTATCAATGAAAGAGCTATGACATTTGAAGATCCGCCACAGAGCAAAGAAGGAGAAACACCTTGTTTCCAAGGTAAATCATATCCTATTGCAAATAAGTTTTTTCAGCAGATGAATTATCAAGGCAGAGGATTAGGCCTACATGAACAGGGTATCTTGGAACCAGTGCAAATTTTTGGCAATCCTAAGCATCAAGGCCTTGGTTATTCGACAATCAAGGGATCTCAACATATCAGCAATATTATCACCATACTGGGGGCAGCTTCATCTCAAGCAAACGTCAACATGGGGAGCACGAAGGATCCTTATGATGAAACCAATGCTAATACTACAACCCGCCACGCCATGAATCTTCATCCACCCATCGCCCCATCCACAAATTGGGACCAACGTCAAAAGAAAGATTTGAATCAAAGGACGAAGCATGAAGGAAAAATCAAATACAAGTGGATACCAAAGAATACAAAGAAAGATTATCCCTATCAAACCCCATTAGTCGAAGAAACTATGGAGCAAAATAAAAAAGGGAAATGTATCCATCAAAGATTTCCGCAAAAGCAAAATAAAGCTTCTCAAGCAACGTACAAAGTGTATCAAGCAGTTGGTCCTAATTCCATGCACACTTTCGTATCCACCCATCATTGCTCATATTCCCAAGTTTGGAGAGTCAAAGGTTCCAAACTGACAACCAATCCATCTTTTATACCTAAACACACTCCATCCATGCCTCCACGCAGGATATCCAATTCTCACATTGACCATGTATTG
>CM021101.1:670642201-670735879 GCA_007115665.2 Sequoiadendron giganteum
AATCTTTTTAATAAATAATATATATATATATGCTAGTCATAATCCTAATTGAAACCTAACCCTAATTAAATCGTAAGACTAATTATACTGTAACCCTAAATGAATCCTAACCATAATTGAACTCTAGCTCCAATTGTAACACCAACCCTATCCTTAACCATAATCCTAACCTTGATTAGAATTACTAATATTGTTAAAATATTATATATACTTATGTGGTTATGATAGGGTTAGAGTTAGAGTTAGAATTAGTGTTAGTTTTAGAAATAGGGTTAGGGTTAGGGTTATAATGAGTGTTAGTTTAAAAAAGGGATAAGATGAGTTACTATCCAAACAATCCTACAAGGAGCTTTTGAAGCCACATTGCTTCTCAAGTTGCCACACAAGCTATAATATACTTTGCATCTGCAATGATTAGTGACACTGAAGACCGCTTCTCGCGACACAAGGAAATCATAGCAGATCCCAAATTAAAGCAACAACGAGAGGTAATTTTCCAATCTGCTACATTCCTTGCCCAATTAAAATTACAATATCCTTGTAACTGAATATCTACACCGGAAGTATATCTTAAGCCATATCCAATTGTGCCACACAAGTATCTCAAGATATGCTTAGCTGCAACTAGATGTATTTTCCTTGGTTCACTCATGAATTGACTAAGTGCACTCATTTTATAGCAAATATCTGGTCTAGTATTGACTAGATACATCAATGATCCAATCAACTACCTATACATAGTGGGATCCACCAAATTCAAACAAGCTGCAAACTCAATCAACTTCTTCAAATTGGTTTCCATCGATGTAGACATGGATTTGCAATCCATCATACCAAATCTCTTCAAGATGTCTATACTATACTTCCCTTGACTTAGAATGATCTCATTAGGCCTCTTCCACACTTCTAATCCGAGGAAGTAATGCATGTATCTAAGATACTTCATCTCAAATTCAAAAGCTAACTCCTTCTTGCATTTGATAATGAGATGTTCTTCTTTAGTAAGAAATATATCATCAACATAAAGAACCAAGATTAATGCCTCACCATTAACTACCTTGAAGTACAGGTTTGAATCAACATCATTCTTGGAGAAACCCAAGCTCATCAGGTATTGATA
This sequence comes from Sequoiadendron giganteum, assembly GCA_007115665.2. Classification (NCBI taxonomy): domain Eukaryota; kingdom Viridiplantae; phylum Streptophyta; class Pinopsida; order Cupressales; family Cupressaceae; genus Sequoiadendron; species Sequoiadendron giganteum. The sequence continues at coordinate 670,643,322 of CM021101.1, forward strand.
AATCCTCTCATACCAAGCATGAGGAGCCTACATAAGGCCATACAAAGCCTTCTTCAATCTACCAACATGAGACTCCTTCCCATGAATCTGAAAGCCATCAAGTTGCTCAATGTATACCATTTCTTCAATCACACCATTTAAGAAATGTTGTCTTCACATCCATCTAATGTAGCTTCCATCCCTTAGCTGCTAAAATATCAATAATGGTTTTGATGGATATATAATGAGAAACTAGAGCAAAGGTTTCTTCATAGTCTATTCCCTCTTTCTGGGAGAATCCTTTGGCCAAAAATATAGCTTTGTGCTTCTCAATGCTTCCATTAGCCATATGCTTAATCTTGAAAATCCATTTAGAAGATACAACAAATTTCCCTTTTGGTCTAGGTACAATATCCCAAACATCATTCCTGATTATAGATTGATTTTCTTCGGGCATGACAGCCTTCCATAGTTACTGACTTGATGCTTCCTCAACACTAGAAGAATCAGATTCTATGATATGACTCATTAATGAAACATAGCCTAGAAACTATTGAGCACCCTAAATTTGCAAATAGCTATAAACTCCAATACTCATTATCATGGTGAGTTCAAAACTAAGCAAATAAACTAATGCTCCTATGAAATAATGCATCATACCTCATAAATAAAATAACAAAATAAACTAATTGAAAGCACAAAAGAAGTAGAATGTATACCTATCCCATATTGGATTTGTGCTACTCTTTGTGTGGAAAGTAGCCCTTTCCAGACCCTTGACAAGCCAATGATGATGATACAATGCTATGACAATTGAAAAAATTTGCTCTCAGTGTGAAGAGAGTAACTTTGCATGATGTTGTGGATGATTCAAATGAAGGATAACCTCTCCATTTATATTGTTAGAAATAAATACCATTGTCTACCTCGATTAAAGTAGTCAGAGGTTCCTCAATGTTTAGGCGACAGACTAGGGTTCCTTCAATGCTTCTACGATAAAGGGTTTCCCATACGATGGAAAAGTAGGTTGATTGTTTGATGGAGGTTTGTTTAAGGTCTGGGGTAATTTCTGTAGGCAAGACTCCTATTCTTAAGTATGTTTTAAGGTTATGATACCGTCGATCACCAAGACCAATGATTTTGAACACAAATTTAGACTTTGGTATCGCAAATGTGGGTACGAGAATTTCTCTACCAAGAATTATGGCTTTGGGATATTGCACGAGATTTCCAAGAGTGATCCAATTGCAGCCATTACGTTTGCTTCTCTATTGTTTGCACTAGATAGTTGTTGAAATGTGATATCAATGAATGAATCTTTGAGGCTCTCGACCAACTTCTTGTATGGAGTCAGTTTTTCATCCTTTGTCTGATATTCATTGTTTACCTGATTCATAATGAGTTGAGAATCCCCATATACCTTTAGAGCCATGATTCGCCATTGTACTGCAATCCTTAAGCCTATGACAAGAGCCTCATACTTTGCTATGTTATTTGTGCATGGGAATGAAAACTTGTAAGATTTGGGAATACAATCTCCATGGGGAGTTATGAAGAAAATCCTTGCTCCTGATTTGCATTGTGTGTAAGTTCCATCAAAATACATCTTGCAATGGTTTGCAACACTTTCATTGAAAATTGATTCATCAGGGAATTCTGAAATGAGTGGGTTTTCTGTATAAATAGGAGCCTTTGCTAGCTGATCTGCAATTGGTTGTCCCTTGATGGCCTTGTGCTCCACATTCAATTTCGTGTTCATTTAATATCATGACCCACTTGGTTGTTCGTCCTATGAGAGTAGCTTTAGAAAGTAAGTACTTGAGAGGCTTTGTCTTCGTGATAAACTTGATTTGATGAGCCAACATATAGCATCTGAATTTACGTGTTGTGAAAAAAACTACCACACAAACCTTTTCAATAGGAGTATATTTTAGCTCGTGTCCCACCACAGTTCTTTTGATATATTATATTGCTTTCCTCTTTCATTTTCATCGTGTTGAGCTAATAGAGCACCAAGAGCTACTATTGTTGCTGAAATGTATAGGATCAATGGTTTTCTTGGGATTGGTGACATCAAAACTAGTGGCATGAGTAAGTATTCTTTGATTTTGTTAAATTATTGATCACATTTTTCATCCCACTTGTTTGCTACCACCTTGTGGAGTAGATGAGAGTATGTGATCTATTTATCTGCTAGTTGCACTATAAATCTGCGGATGGACTGGAGCTTGCCTTGTAGACCTCTCAGTTTCTTTAGTGTCTTGGGTGCTTCCATGTTGAGGATCACCTTGAATTTGGTGGGATCCACCTCGATTCCTCTCATTGATACTATATACCCCAGGAGCTTACCTGATTGCACCCCAAAGACGTATTTCTTTGGGTTCAGATGAACCTTATATTTTTCCAATCTATCAAAAATAGAGCTCAAGACTACTATGTAGTCCTATCTTTTTATGGATTTAGCCAATCTGTCATCTACAGAGTCTTCCACTATCTTATGAATCATGTCGTGAAAGATCAATATCATGACTCTTTTGTATGTTGCAGCTACAATCTTTAACCTGAAAGGCATCATGTTCCAACAATAGGTCCCCCATGAACATGTGAATTCTATCTTGTGTTGATCCTCCTTTTCTAAATGTGGGCACCCTAAATCTGCAAATAGCTATAAAATCCAACACTCGTTATCATGATGAGTTCATAACTAAGAAAATAAGCTAATGCTCCTATGCAATAACACACTATACCTCATTGGTGCGATTGCCTCACCTCTTGGCTCTCAAACTAATCATCTGGCGGAGGCTACTGGTGCTCACCACATCATAAATTAAGCCCAAAGTCTTAACATTAAAAATCTATGGCTTGGAGGATACTCGAAAAACATAATTGACTGCCTCCATGGCAAGTCTCCCCCCTCGTGGACCATCAATTCGTGGATTGAGGAAGCCATATTGAACTTGGCCAAATTTGAAAAATTTAAAATATCACACGCCTATAGAGAAGCCAATGCTATTGCGGAATTTTTTGCTAATGAAGGAGTTAAGAGTAAAGAAGTCTGTACCTAGCTAAATATTACCGATCTAAATTTTAATATTTGTGCCCTATTAAATTATGATAAATCACATGGTAAAGCGACATGTTATCCCTTTAATGAGGACAAGTTGAATCTATCAGATCACAATCATTAGATTGCATGGGACCGAGCTCAGTGGAGTAAATTATAAGAAAACTCCGCAAGCTTTGTGGGTTCTTAGATTTGGCAGGGCCAATTTTAGAAAGGCTTGTGTTTGGATCTACCTCACTGTGTCAGCCGAAATGGGAGGAGACAGAAAGCGAACTGAGCCGGATAGCTACGAAACACATATGAAAAATGCCAAGGTTTGGAACAAGATTAAAAGTGGAGGGCTGATTCCTTTCCTGGAGAAGCTTCATGGCTCTAACCAGGAGGCCACAAATCTCTTCGCCAAAAATTGGAATGATGGTAGTTTGACTCTGTTTGGTAGGAATGTGGAACTCAGCGAAAATCTTATTGCTGATGTTACGGGATTACCCACTGATGGGAAGAAGTTCTTTAGGGATAGGGCTTTTTCTGACGAAGCTGTAATCAGATTTCCTAAAAAGGATAAGGAAAGGCTAAGTATTGTAAAAATTTCTAATAGTTACTTCGATGTTGACTCCATAAAGGCTATCTAGAGAAAGGTTCTTCGGGTCATCATGGAGTACATTACGGTGGATGGGCGCTTCACAAAAGTCTATGGCTACCATTTTGCTCTTCTCAACCATTTCCGACACAAGGTAAGGGTCTCTATCCCCTATTAACTTTTCTGCTCCTTGAAGAAAAGCTTGGAGGACAATAAGAAAAACCCTAAAAGATTCCCCATCCTGCACACTGGGTTAATTAGGCTAATTCTTGAACATCTCCATGTGCCCACTCCTGCTATTTTGGAAACCAACCCTAACTCTGAGAGTGATGATACTGAGCCCAGTGACTCGGAGTATTTGCCTAACTCTAGCCCAGTTAGAAAAGCCCCTAGCTTGCATGTTGGCCCTTCCAAGGATTCCAGTAAAACCCGCGCTGAGCTTGAGCCTGACAATTCTCCCCTTAAGATCAGCTCTGTTGACAAGAAAACCCAGGCCAAAAGCCTTGTTTCCTACTCTGAAGAGTCCTCTGAGTCGGAGGAATCTGACACCAACAATTTTGAGCGTTGTGCTGACCCTCTGCCATACATACACATTAATGATAATTCCCCTGTTAACACTGGAAAAGAGCCCTCTCTAGATTATCTCAACCTTGCCAAAACCAATTCTAAGTCCCACTCCAAACTCTTGGATTGGACTTTCTCACAAATTAATTGGTTGAAAGTTAAAAACTAGGCCCTGCAAAGTAAGATCGATGAAATGGGTGTGAAGATTGCTGAGATGGAAAAGAAAGAAGCGGCTCATAGTAACAGAAAGATTGACACTGAAGTTGAGAACTTACAGAATACCATCAAAACTTTCGGCGAGCAAAACAACCATATAGCAAGACAAAATGCTATAATCATTAATATGATGACTGAGAAGCTTGATAAAGCCCAGCAGGGGTCTCTGGTGGTTGATCTGGAGGATACCGAGGATAAAAGGCAAAATACAGAAGCTGGCATTTCCAGAAGAACCAGATCCAATCTGAAGCGCAAGGCCCCCCTTACTCCGAAAATGATTCAAACTTTTAAAAAGGGGCTTAAAGATATGCAGGATCTCGAGGCGGAGACGGAGTCTGTCTTGAGGACTTTGAATTAATGGCTGGGGTTTTCTTTGTGCTTTCTCTGATGATCCTTCTTTCTTTAACTTTCTGGTCCTTTTTGTTTGATTGCTGCTGGTCTTTTCTCTGGCAGCTATTTTTTTTGGTGGAACTCTGGTGTCCTCTTTGTATTTTTGTAAACTTTGTGGTTTCGGGTCCCTGTAAAACCCGTTTTACCCTTTTATCAAAAACACACTATACCTCATAAACAAAATAAAAAAATAAAATAATTGAAAGCATTAAAGAAGAACAATGTATACCTATCCCATAGTGGATTGGTGCTACTCTTTGTGTGGAAAGTAGCCCTTTTCCAACCCTTGAAAAGCCAATGATGATGATACAATGCTATGACAATGGACAAAATAAGCTCTCAATGTGAGGAGAGTAAGTTTGCATGATGTTGTGGATGATTGAAATGAAGGATAGCCTCTCCATTTATAGAAGATTTTGATGAGAGAAGATGAAAATGGAATGCATTTGGGATAAAAACCCAACCAATAGGAATAAGACACTTGTCACCATGTGAATGGGCCAAGAATGTGCAAGTTTTGATGAATGTGCCCATAAATGCATAAATTTGAATTTTGAAAATGTTGAAATGACAAGGTGGAGGGAGAGTAAAATGGAGTAATTGCCACTTGGCTCAATGCAAAAGGACTTGTAAGGTGAAATAAATGCCTTGTTGGAAGGACTAAGTGCACTTTCTTTTGAATTCAAATTTGAGGGAATATTCTTTATTATGCCATGTTGAGGTAAATTAGAAGATTTAATTAATCAATTAAATGATTTTTTTGTGCAAATGGGAAAACCTAGAGAATGTGACATGAGTTTAGATTAAATTAATTAGGATTGGATTAATAAATGAGGGTTTACATGATTTGACCTATTTAATTTATATTTTTTGATTAAAATAAATTAAAAGGAGATGGAAAATGATTTAGATATAGTTAAATAAATATTTTTATTTATTTAGCTAAAGGTGATGGTGTTAGTATTAAAGATGTATTTAACCATCTTTTGCATGGATGGAAGAGCTTTGAAATGGAGGTGAGAAAGTCTTCTATGCAAAAGCTCACTTGGATTAGTGGAATCATGCAATAATGCTTGAATTGGATGAATGTAAAGTCTATAAAGACTCTCATGCCAAACACCAATCATTTGGATTGTCTTGATGCTAGAGTTCTTCACCCACCCAAGAACTTTTCCTTCAAAAAATGCAACTTGATATCCATTTTCCTCCAAGGCTGAAATTGATACAAGGTTCCTCTTGATACCTGCTATGAACAACACATGACTCTAATGAAGAGAGATGTTGGAATCTAGGTGAAGAGAGGAGGCTCCAACACCTTTGAGTGAATAGCATGCATCATTTCCAATAATGACTTGAATGTTGGTATCTCTCTCCACCAAATTTGAAAGATGTTTTCTAAATCAAGTGATGTGATGAGAGACATCACTATCAATCAACCATGTGTTGTTCTTGGTTGGAACATTGCTTGATAGGACTGAGATAAATAGAAATCCACTTGAATTTTCTCTAGAATCCTTCTGAGGAGATACCTCATCCACATCCATGGTAGTAGCATCTCATTTTGGTCTTGTTGCACAATCTCTGGCACAATGACCAAACTTGTCACATCTGAAGCATTGTAAATGAGAGAGATCTTTCTTCTTCTTAGATTCAGGACCATCATTTGATCTTATATCCCTGTTCCTCTTGAAAAAAACATTCCTTCTTTCTCTTCCTTTCTTCTTCGATGTTTGAGTAGAAATAACATGGTTGTATTCATTATTAGAACCTTGACCATTACCTCTTGTTTCCAATCTTGATTCCTCTTGAATATAATCTGCCCTAAGATGATCAAACTTTGGTAGCTTCAATCTCCCACTGATAATTTGGATAAATGTCTCCCAAGATTGAGGGAGACCATTAAGAGCCAACATGACTAAATCTTTATCATCAACCATATTACCAATGGACCAAAGTTGATCTCTCGATTAAGTGATCTTCATGAAGAAAGACATGATTGAATCTCCTTTTTCAATCTTGATTTATGTAGTTGTTGCCTCAATGCAAGAGCTCGGTTTGTATTATTAATCTCATACAATCCCTCCAAATTTTTGAATATCTCACTTGTTGTTTGCAACTTGGAGATAATAGGCACAAGGTGATCGTTCACATAATCAATCAATATCTTTCTGGCCTTTGTGTCATTCTTCCTCCATTGTGTCTACTCATTCTCATCGGAAGGCTTGAGTACTTCGCCGTCTATGAACTCCAAAATTTAATTTTCTTTTAATGCAATTAGAACTCTAAACTTCCAAGAGATGATGTTAGAGGCACCTTCAATTCTATCTTCGACCTTGAGACAGTTCACGATTTTTCTTAGATTTTGAGATAGACACACACAGATGAGAATAATGGAGAAGGATAATGCTGCTTAGAAAAGTCTGATCATGATCTTTTCTTAGACTCGCTCTAATACCATGTTAGTTTTTGGATCATAAATGAAAGCAATCAGAGAAGGCAACACATAAGACAATGAGCACAACAATATACCTTGGGAAAACCGTCGTACTCGAAGGAGAAAAAGCCATCAAATATATCGCTTATATATTCAAGGAATAAGAGAAGAAATCTGCTTGCAACTCAGGCCCAACACAATGTCGAATTTGATACAATGAATAATAACATCTCTCATAGATGGAAAGATACAAAATGAATATGTTTCTCCTTGAAATCAATCTACTGTAACAATATGATAAGTTGTTGCTCAAGATGATGATCTGTTGCGCAAGTGAGAACTTCTTCTAGTAATGTGATTATAACGAAATGAACTTGATGATCAAATGAAGAAGCATATACCTTGTAATAATATTATGAAATATCAATAAGGCCAACTTGCCTTTATGAAGATATATTTAATTTTATTTAGGGAAAACATTTCCCGCCGCTATAATCATTAACAAGGGGGGCTGGGGATGGCCGTATCCTCCTCCATAGAAGCCCTCTAGAGGTTGAGGTCTAGGGAACCCTTAGAGTTGAGTCTCAATGGGACTACTATCATATCTGGAAAGAATGAACCAAAAAGCGAAATAAAGAAGAACTAAAACATAGAAAATAAATCAATTAAAACAATCAAAGCACAAATGGTGCCATGGTAGCAAACCTCCATGGGGGAGGGCCCTGCCTCCCCCACACATCACCACTTTCAACACTCAGGCACGGTGAACGAAGCACTAGTTGCAGACCAATTCTAAGAATAGTTTTGGTTCTATATAAAAAGACTTATCACTTTCATTTTGACCTTACAACATACCTACTATCTTTGATATTTTGGTCTAATGAAGAGTGGAAATGTAATGAGTGGGACTGGTTTCTCAAATCTGGAGATGGGGGCCTCTTGGTTTATAGCTGTAAGAGATATGGAACCCTTTGAGTGATGAATCCATTGACCATGCAATTACAGTCTTGAAGATGCAAGGGTGACCAACAAAAGAAGGATTTTGTTCTACATGAAAAGATATCATGAGATGTGGTTGTGTGCATCAAGTTTGATTCAAATGAAAAGACCTGGCAGGTAATTGTTATTATTGGATGTCTTTATCTTTAAAAAAAGAAATTTTTTCTTTCGATTTATAGATCTGCAAAACAAAAATGAGAAATTAGAGACATTCACTTGGCTCAAAGAGTGAAAGGAAGTATGGCAATTACCTTTTTTCCAAACATTTTAGTGAAGAATAAAAAAATCTACTGTTTTTCTAAAAATGCGGCAGATGTGGGCATGCATAATCTGAAATGAAGATTGCAGTAGCAAGTTTGTTTATACTTTGGGGATGCCAGGTATAAAGCACCAGGCCCCTAAGAATTGTTATGTACAAAGGGGGAATGATAATGGTTTGTAAAAGTAAACCAATTACACATGCTTTGATTTTTTATGAGTTTGATGAGCTTGCCTTGCAGTAGAGATCTAGATATGAAGAAATTGTATCTCCCCATTATTGCCCCATTATTGTCTCCTAGAGAGATTTGTGTTGAGGGGTATTACATTTTGATAATTCAGAAATAAGAGGGCCATGTCAGCCATATAATTTCTATAAATATAAATACCGAGGAGCTGAAAGTATGGCCAGAAGTTCACCTGTTTATGTTCAATGTGGGGAACTTTCTATCAATACCACTAAGCTTTTGCCTATGCTGTCAGATTTTATTCTTATTAGCTTTTAGAGTTCCTCGATTGTATTTCCATTAGCCTTTTCCTTATTTAGTTATCTGTGGGCACCGGTGACCAATGAAATCTGTGTTGCTGCATAAATAAATGGCTGTATTAGTCCAAATATAAAAAAATATTTAAAAAACAACTAAAAATAAAAACCGTGTATATGGTTGAAGATATATGGGTTTTACAAACCATTGCCATTCTCCCGTTTACATAATGATTCCCAAGGCCCGGTGCATTATACCTTGCATCCCCAAAATATAATGAAACCGGCTATTGATATTTGCATTCAGATCATATGTACCCGCACCTGTTCCATCTTTAGAAAAGCAGTAGATTTTTTAATTCTCCACTAAAATGCTTGGACAAAAATTTATTGTCATACTTCCTTTCGTTCTTTGAGCCAAATAAAAGTCTCTAATTTCTCATCTATGTTTTGCAGATCTATAAATCAAAACAAAATTATTTTTTCTTACAAGATAAAGACATCCGATAATAACAATTATCTGATAAGTGTTTTCTTTTGAATGAAACTTGAGGGAATAGCGACATCGTCATGATATATTTTCATGTACAACGAAAACCTGCTTTTTTTTTTGTCACCTTTGCATCTTCGAGACTATGGGATTGCATGGTCAATGGATTCATTACTTGAAGGGATCCATATCTCTTACTGGAAGGGATTGCGTGGTCAATGGATTCACTAAATGTTTTCTTGAACCTTAACCTTCTATTGACATCAGAGAGATTGCCAGCCCATTAGAAGACCCACTTGTTTCATTGTAACGATCCATCAACAGCCACATTTGCATGTTACTCTGCTCCCACTCATTGTGAAAGTGATCAGAGCTATAAATAAGTTTGCCATGAGAATAAATGATTTGAAATTGGAAGAGAGTATGAAGGGGAAGTTTACAAAATATTACCCTCAAGATGTCCTCTGGAATATGATTTAAGCCATCCTCTCTCCATGGCTCAACTACCCTGATTACTCCGAGAGGCGTTCTACAGTGGCAGCGAAGAGTCTGTGTAAAGTTTTTGAAGTTGTATTTAAAATGACGTGCAGGTGGCAGTATTGGAAGAGGAGGAGGTAGGAAGTTTATCGTCGGTGCTGACAGCCGTTTCAAATCATCATGTGTAAGTTAATGCATCTTTGGGAGATAATCCCACTCGGTAATGGTTGGCAGCAAACCATTTTTCTTTCTGAAGAGTTTTTAATCACATACTGTGAAGAGTCACGGTGGCAGGGTAGTGGAAGAGAGGTGTTGAGTCTTTAAAAGAATTCAGCACTCAATAGCAGTAGGCTCTGTGCACGTTCTTCCCAGTGACCAATGCTATAACATGCGGTTATGTCTTCTTAGCGCCATTTTCGCTGCTCATACCCAAGTCTCACACTGCTATCAAGTTTGTGGTGTTCTTTCTGGATTTGGTAATGCCTCTGCTCTTTACATTTTTCAATTTCAGGACAAGATTCTGAAATCTTGATGTGGAAAAATAACAAGTTTATGAAAAAATGATAAAGATTGGAATGTTTTTCACTTAATTCAACATAGTTTTAACCTAGAAATTAATATAAGAGAGAGGGATGATGCAGGTAATGGTGGCGTTGGTGATGGCAAGAGCATCGACAGCAGCAACAATCGCATACGTTGGTCACAAGGGCAATTCCTATACTCAGTGGTTACTCATCTGTAATCCTTTTCACAGATTTTGCGATCTTCGCTATTTGGTGTGTAAAGATTTTAATTAGAACGATTGGAGTAGTTGCTACTGCTGCTTGTCTGAATGAAATTTCAAATCAAATTGTTTTAAATTTATTATTTTCGAAGTCTCTATTGTTTGATTTTAATAAGATGCAATGTTTTGAGTTATTGGTCTCTAGAATGGCTTTCAATACTTTCTCTGGATTTTTAATTATAAATATCAAGTAAGAATTTAACACTACAGTTAAAATTTGACAGTGGATTCGATAGGGCCGTAGAAAGTACTAGTAAACTCTGTCTTTTGTATGAATAATGTTCTGAAGAGCATTTCCATCCAAATAAATTCCAAAAGTTATTCGGTGGGTACAAATGAATCGATTTGCATGATAAAATCTTTCAAACAATTGATTGGACGAAGAGTAAAGATGATTGGCATTAGAAAGGTAACTATATGCAAGTAGAAAGAGAAAAGCACATGACTTCAGTGCATCATTTATTACCTACTTTTTCCATGCCTTGAGAATAAGGTTTAAGGAATGATTTTATATCTTGATAAGTAGCCTGTATTTTTGCAGTATATCAAACATATCCTGAGGTACATATTTTTCACAGGGAGCATGTGATAGGGAATGACAAGATTAGTTTCCATTATTACATATATTTGATATCTGTTCTGTTTATTCTTTTTGGTCTGTATATAGGATTCTTCCATGGTAGTGTACATTGAGTCTGCTCTGTTTTTCTGGTTGTATATCTACATTTTTGTTGGTTTATATGCTGAGTTTGGCCAAACACTTCCTTCTTGTGGCATCTCCAAGGGCACACAGTATTCATAAAAATGAAACTTTAGAAATGGTTTTGTCATCTTCTCAATTTTATATTTCATATTGCTTACATGCTGAAATTTGTACTTTCATAATACATATCTTAATTTGTCTGTGTAGGATTCATTGAGATTCCTTTAAGATCAAAGACTATAAGAGAATAGTTTTCTACATAATATTGTAGAATAGTGATTTTCAAAGCATTTTTTATATGAGTCAAAATATATATTATAATAAAATTATTATATTTATTTTATGCTTAAATTCATTATTTTCTGATTATATTTTATAATTTTCTTATTCTCAATATTATAATTACAGAGTTCATATCCTTTAATATTTTTAGATTGTAGATATAATTTGAAAACAAAAAAAGTGCAGAAAACAGTTGCCAAAGTTTTTTTGAACAAAACTTGTATAAAGGTTATTTAGAGAAGTGATGATATTGTTTGATTTCAAGTTATTTTATTGGAATTATTTGAAAATGTGTGCAAAATCAAGCCTGGCATGTTAGTTTTCATATCATTAATAAAAGGTTTAAAATAATTGCTGATATTGTTGTAGCATGTTATTTTTTTATCGATCTAATTTTGAGGCATAAACAATTATATTTTTTTTACTAAAAATTATTGTAAAGTTATTTCAAATATACATAAAAATATTTAGAAATAAATTATGGTGTAATCCAATGTTCATTTGAAAAAAAGAAAGAAACATTAAAAAAGAGAGGCTAAACTCTAAAATTTTACATTATAATTAATAAGATAACTATTGTAAATAAATCTCAAATTGACATGTTGATTCTCATATCATTAAGGAAAGGTTTAAAATAATTGCTTATATTGTTGTTGCATGTAATTTTTTATCAACCTAATTTTGAGGCATAAACAATTGTATTTGTTGATATTGATTTTGCATGTTATTTTCTATCAACCTAATTTTGAGGAATAAACAATTGTATTGTTTTAGCAATTATAATAATATACATATATTAAATATTAATATATATAAAAATAGACGCTTTGAAAAAATAACTTTGGACGTATTTTATATATATTAATATTTAATATATGTATACTAGTAAGTACACCACGAGGTATTGTATCAAGAAATATTCTGCATATTAAAATTGACGTCTTTGTTAAAGGTTGCTGTCATCCTCCATGCGGATAGTTACAATGAAATAATGCTCACTACCGGCAGTTACGACTGGCAAGGATGAACATTTACAAAGAGGTGTCACTGTTGTCACACCCATGACCTCTCTGACATGGTGCAACCAACTATAGCCTGGAATTACATGCAATCATAACGGCTACCATATTAACTGCTCAATAAGGAAGAGTAAATGGTTGGATTGATTTTGCTGCTAGAAATGAAGAATGTGCATGCAGAATCAATATTTTGCAATTTGTTTGTTCTATCTTTGCATATCTTGTGAAGCAATTTTGATCGGCTTAGGGGATCAACAGAGCAGAAGGCATTCCAAGTCAATGTCGTCCCATGAAGATATCGAAGTATGTATTGAGTTTTGGTGGATTTCATCAATTCTCTCTGTGTTGAGTTGTAGACTCAGCTATAAGTTAGTTTTCTATGCCTTCTCTTTGCAAATATTTATTATTTCCAACTTTACACTTACTGTTATGTTCAATTACTTGATGATTATGAACTTGCAAGTAAAATTAGATTGTTCATGATTGCTTCCCTTTAGACTGCATAAATAGCCCCTAGGTGCTTTGATCCCAAAATAAAGAAATAGTCTATACAAATCTTAGATAAAAATTACCTGCAACCCTTAAATAGGTGTAGATTTGTGATTTAAATAAGTTATTACAACTGTTTATTACCTTAATGTATCTAATGAACTTATTTTTTAGGGTGCGGTCACGAATTGTAGTACAATTGTTGAGAATAGAATGTATGATCTATTGAAGGATATGGCAATAGAAATCATTAGAATGGAGATTCCCCTTCGCTTTGCCTTCCGAACTAATAAAATGCTCTCCAAATGGACCAATTTTCACTGCAACAGGTGCAGAAGCATCATCATAAAGGTGCATAATACACTACAAAAAATGCCAATAATGTGAGCTACGGTGGTGACTAAAGCTAGGGCAAAAGGTGTGGTTCCAATGGTGGCGTTGGGTATAGACAGTGTGCCCACCGAGTTCAGAAATGCTAATAGCTAAGCATTTGGTCTCAGGGAAAAGCTTTATATGTTTCCAACAGCTCTTCAATGTAGTGCTAGACTATTAGTGCTTTTAATTTTCTTTCAATCATATGTTTTATTTAAAAAATTGATTTAGTTAATAGTTTTTAATTGAATAACGTATTCAATAGATCATATGAAGAAGATCGGAAGTCATATTAAAACATATAAATATAATTGAATGTAGGTAACTTGGAAAGGATCTTCATGGTGGCTCAACAACAATAGATTTCAATGCAATACCCATAAGGATTAAGATGCTAGAAATGATAGTTAGAGAATGGTCAATTACAGATATATGGAGCTATATGATTATCTTATAGCCACGTAGATTTTGAATTGCTTCAATGTTTCTTGCACACTATGCAATTACACGTTTCTTTTATAAACAAATAAATGAGTAGATTATAGCTTTTAATAAGATTTATAGATTAAACAATTTATTTTTTTAAACCAAGGCTTCCACCATCATAGCTAGATCTGACTAGCAATTAATTGCTTTATAATTTTAACCATTGAAATAATCAGAATCTATTTTGATAAATACTTCAGTAGCGAAAAACAAAGAAAACAAAAAGAAACCAAACTAGTCTATGAGATTGATACCATATTCACCACTCTAATCATTTCAATCCTTAATACATCTAGTGGTCAGTTACTAAAAATGTCTTAGTAATGTATATCCATCTTCATTGGATAGTTAATTAACACTTCCTCTCAGATACAGCTTTATAATCCACCCTTCATTTTGAGTAAGTATTAACCTTTCTGCATTAGATCTGGAGCTATAAGGGTGGACATTATAATGAGTAATTACAAAGGAGTGTGAGGGGTTGAATATTGGAGTATGATGTAATAAATAATTGTCTGCTCTATAAGGACTGATAAGGTTAATTTGACCCATTTAATCTTAATGGTGGATTAAATTATTTGATAATTGAATTAGTTTAATCATAGAGCATCACTAGGAACCCCTTATCAGTTTGTAAGTACAACGGTGACCACAAGAGTAGGAGGATCACATTATAATGGTATATCTTAGGAGTATGTTCTACCCACAAGAGGATCGCATTATAGTGGCTTATCTCACATAATGTGCATGTTAATACCACTTAATGGAATTAAAAATATCTGTCATATTTGGAGCAATTATTTTCTAAGTATAAGATTTCAATTTTTTTTTAAACTAATCTATTGAAAATAGAAATTAAAAAAAGGTATTTTTTAAAGTTGAGATTTCACTTTCTTATGCAGTAACATTTTTCTCAAATTGATAAGACCAATGAATTCATAAAAATAAAATTTGAAATTTCTATAAGATTGTGTCTGTCATGCCCATAATCTTTCACTAGAAAAACCCTGCAATTTTTTTTTTTTAAGTCTATTAATTAAGTTGATTAACACTGGTGTTTAAAATGTTATGCTAAACATGATAAAAGTTAGCTTCTTCTTTTTATGTTTGAAGTTGACAATATCACTTTATGCATTAACTCATCTCTCCAAAAATCATGATGACATTATCGTTTAACAAAAATTCAATAATGATAATAATGATATTTAATTAAATACATCACATATGTTATTTCTAATACCAAAACAATAAATGAAATGTAGGCTTACAATTTAGCCATCATAATACAACTTTCTCAATTTAACATTAATACAATTCTTTTATCTAACCAAGATAATACCAATAATATTTACTCCTAATTATAATAGTAATTTTAATATTATTTAATCAATTAACAATCACGCCATTTATTTATAAAATAATATTACGGAAATAATGTGTACCATTAATTTTATTCTATTACTATATCATCCTTTAGTATTTATAATTCACCAATTTTACCACTACTATTATTATTAATTCTTTCTATAATACTATTGTTTTACTCAAAATCCAAATCTTCTTTAATACCAATATTTAGCATTGGATATAGTTTTAATTTTGATTTTCATATTAGTTTCACCTTTTCACCTTTTAAATTTTATGTTTATTATTTCTCCATAATCAATGATATTATCATTCTCCTATATGGTATTATCACCAACATATAACTCTTAAAGTGACAACCATATTGTCCTTGTAATCACCAATTTAATCATTGGTAATATTATTAATTATCTCATAGAAACATTATAACTAAATCAATAACCTTATAATGATGATCATGTTTAATCCTAGATTAAACTATTTAATCATTGCCAATTAATCTTAAACAACAATTTAAACCATTTAATCATTATCATTATCAAGAAAATAGATTCACTTTTAACAAAAAAATATTTTATTTTTATTTTTATTCTCAATTTACCTTACTAAAATTACTTCCATTTAAATAAGAATAATAGCATCAAATAAGTAACCCGTAAATAATAATATTGACATTTACTCTCAAATTAACCTCTTAGTAATAACAATAATATTTACTCTCCTAATACAATAGTAATTTTATTACTACTAAAACCAACCATAGTAACAATATTTATAACACTAGTGAGGATTCCTTTTGTTTTGTAAATATTATATCACTTCAATTTAATACTACCTAAGAAATATTATTTACAATATGATTCTCTAAAATAATATTATAATTATGAATCATATTGTGTTTATAAGTTAATTATGACAGTAAAAAAAATAAAAATGTTATTACACAAGATTAACCAATAATGGTACATTTATAACTCTTATCACCATTTAACCAATATAAAAACTATTCAATTGCCATTACACAATGCTCCTATTACTATTATTTTATAATAAGAACAATGCTATTTATTTTCAGTTGTCAATAATAATATATATTGTTACTAAATCCCATGTTTACAAAATTAACATTATCATTATTATTATTTCTTAATTCCATATCATATCATATAATAAAATTATTAATAAATCGTGATATAGATGATTGGAGGTAAACTAAATTTAAATGTTTAAAATAGAAGCTCATAATTGATTAACATTTAATTTTTATTATGACAATATTTAACCCAAATAAAAATACTGATGCTCTATATTTAACTTACATAATTAACATAATTATCAATAATAATAATATTTAATTTTAATTTTAATTAATTTATCATGGTTAAATGTTCTTTTATTTAACACCAGAAATGCTAAATTAAATAGTTTGTGAGAAGGATTCATATTAAAATTTGCTAAGTTACTAGAACGTACGACAATATTATTACTAAACTCCATCATTATCTATCTACTGTAATTATCCAGAATACAAATTAAATTTGGATAAGCCTCTGTAGCTAATCTCATTTCTTTGACAGTATAAATATCTTGTAGATTAGTTTATATTAACATCAATATTTGTTTGAGGCTTTATTCCAGCATGGATATAAGGAATTTTAATATTAAAAGTGACACCCAATCCAAGGTTCCTCTCTACACCTCTGGATTCAAAAGAAATCAACGGTGAAATAATGGAAAAGGGCATTTGAGCAAACACAACCCTAATCTTCCCCAAAATGTAGGTATAGGAATTCAATCGTTTGTCAGATATTAAATTTTGCCAACAATACCTACTAAATTTTCTAGCCATACTTACGGTGAACAATAATGACTACTTACTAAATTTTTCAGTAATACTTACAATCAACATTAATGACATGACGTGTTATAGCAGATTTGAGAAATTCACGAGTATCAAAAGGGATTCTGGATGCAAGAGAGCTCAACTCTTTAACTCTCCTCTCTTTCTCTCTTATCTTTTTCTTTCTTTTACAGGCTTAAGGTTTAGAGAAGTTTAATGATGGCAGATTTTCTGCTGGCAGATTATTTTTTTTTATACCTTCTTGTTTTGGTTTATTCTGATATTTTTTTTTTTATCTAGATCTTTGTATTTGTCTGTATATATTCCTTTCAAATTTTAGTGTGCACAGAGATACATTCTGTCACCCAGACACTTCCCTTCACTTCCCTTTTATAAATTCATTCATTTATCTAACAGTTTCTTTTGCAGTAACTCCATCGAAATCCATTGCTTATTTGCTGGTAGCAACATACCATAAGTACAAGAATAACAATATGTTTTTTTTTTTGTTTTGAGGGTTTTTTTTTCTTCTCCTTTCAATTTCCACAGGCATAATTCCTTTCTTTTAACAGTTAATAAATACCCATCATATTTTAAAATGTTTGCTTGCAAATCACATTGTTCTTTCACACTATTTCTCTATCTCATTTCTTTCTATCTGTATTCATTTTCATTTTACATATAATAATGAAATGTATCTTTCCACATATGTAAATCTGAAAAGAGTATATTTTCTTAAATGCCAATTTCATGCAACAATTGAGCAACAAAAAGACCTCAAATCTTGTGGGTCACATTTAGAATAAAATTTGTCAAGATATTTTACTAGAAAGGAATTTATATTATTTCATTTATAATAAACTAACAACTCTCTTTTGCTGCACTTATGTTTTACTTCAGCCATGGTTTCTAAATAGGGACTGCCTACCTTTATCATTATAAATGCATATAAATATATATGTTTTTGGCAGCATAAAACAGAAAATTGTTTAACTTGTTCAACTTACATTACATTTCTTTCAATATAAAATGAAAACACTATTTTCTTTTATATACTTCTTTCATATATGTCCATAAAGTATTTCCTTCTCTTATTTATCATACGATTCATATTCTATAGGTAGACCTTCCATATTTCATCTTATACATAGAATGACACAAGTTGTATGCCGTTGAATAAGACTTATTATTTTATTTCTTTCATTTTATCACAACATATTAACTTCAATATTACAAGCAATATTTAAAAAAAATACAACGAAATACACACAAAGAACAAGGCTTGCTCTCCACCCTACTGTAATGGCATCATGAAACCTCGTGGGCTCTAGCCATACCCCCGAGCAAGAAATTTATGAACCCCGAGATGATAAATGGAATCCTCTCAAGATTTTACAAAAGAGTTAAATATAACATAACATCTAAGCTCTCCACTCACCATATTCAATGAATATCCTTACAAACATACTATCTTCTTACAACAATTAATGAATGGGGAATGGGAAAAGGAAAAAACTTATCTCTTTCCATTTGATGAGAGGATGAAATCTTCTACCCTTCTTGCCTCTCCAACCAAGCTCTCTTGCTCACTCTCATTTCTTCTTCTTATCCTTCCTTCTATCTCCACTAGAGTTCTCCATAAGGAGAAGTGGGTAACACCCCACTCATTCTTCTTCTTCCAAATATATAGAAGTTCCAACTTGCAACTCTTGGATGGGGATGTGTGGAGTGTACTTTCCTTCATAAATGAGGGTCTTTTCCTTATCAAATAAAATACATACTCTTGGACAACCCCTCCATCTTTCCACCACATCCTCTCCTCAAAATTCGTCGCTCATCATTATGAGGACTTTTCAGGGGTCAAATCATGTCTTTGGAGCATTATTGTATGCCTACTTGACCCCTACCACTATGGTATAGATCCTAGTGGGTTTATTTTTGCACCCTAACCCAAAAATTTGACCAACAACTCTCATTAAAAGCCTACTCAAGGTTCCATCCGAGTTTCAAACTTAGCTAGGGGTTTCCAAGACCTAATCCCCACTTACACCTCACATGAATCCCAACTAAATGCCCTCACACCCTTAGTCCTCCAATACATTAACTCCACTTGTTTCTAGGCCCTGAATGGGGTCAAATTTATATCCTCATGAAGTAGTCTTTTGATTCACTCTTGATGGTTCACCCTTCTCATGCTAACATGGTTGCCTTCTTGAAGTATATTTTTTTAAATGATAAAAAATATTAATTTTATTTTTTTAACTCATGATATAAATGAGAGAGGGTTTTTAAATTATCTCTTTGTATTTAAAATATACATGTTAATTTTATTTATTTATATTCATAATGGATTAATCAATATTTTATTTAATGATGATATAGTTTTGAAATACACTTGAGTTTCTAATAATTTTAATGAAATAGAATATTTTTATATAAATATTTAGAGTAAATAAATATATTAAGCAATAAATTTGATTTATCCCATATTTTTAAGGTATTTAGAGAAACATGGAAATAAAAAATAATAATATTTTTATATTTATATGTTGAAGAAAGATAGATAGATTTGAATGTGACATATGGACTAGCATACCTATATCTTTTTGGAGACACATCATTTATATGGTGCAAATTTAATTTAAAATAGGCACCTCTAGAAGGATATTAAGATTACAAATATGGTTATGGTTAACGTATAAAATCATAGCTAGGGTTAGAATTCTTAAACCTTTAAGTTTGTATTCAAAAATTTCTAAGGCCTATTCAACAAATCCATTTTGATCTTAAATTGCAACAATGGCTCATTGTCCTCTAGGTTGTTTCATTTCCTAGAGGCTTCAACCAAGTAGGCCTCATTTCATGTCCTTGCAATATTTTTTTTTATTTATTGTTGTCATGTCTTCCCAGTGTGACCACATTTCTTGAGCCATCTTGCCTAACGAGTCAAGTGTCTTGTGTCCACTTTCACACTTTCGCTTATCACATGCATTCATTAATTTTAAGATGAATGTGTATACCCTGATAATAAACCATGCATATATGCTAACATTATTACATAATTTGATACACTTCAAATCACCACCTTATTCATAATATCGAATCATGATATAGCATGTAGTGATGCCAACATTATTACATAATTTGATACACTTCAAATGGACACCGTATTCATAATATTGAATCATGATATAGCATGTAGTGATTGTCACATTTTATTGTTGATGCAGTCATTATCTTCTTTTAGTCATTATTTGGTTATTATTACTCCATGCAAATCATCTTGATGAATATTAAAAAAATCCTAATTGTTTCCAATTAATTTGATCTCTTTGGGATGTTCAAATAGTTACATACCTTGTCTGTGCTTATGCATTTTATGATAATGTTAACCAAAAGAGTTGCAAGGTCCATGGAATTTACATTTACACCTACTAATGCATTTACTCAAAAGCTTCCAACACCCATTCAACAAACCTAGATTCAATGTAACTTGCAATCAGTGCACTCCATACTAGGAAGGTTGTGGAATTTAACTTTACACCTTCGAATTGCATTTGCTAATAATATTTTAAAGTTTTACTCTATATCTATTTCAAAAATATCCAAGAGTTAAAAAGAATTCTTAAGTAAGCATTGGAATCTTAAATTATAATTAAAATTTGATTTTGTCCCCACCTTATCAACACCTATTACAAAATGATAAACATACATCAATAATTGGTTGCGATTAGGGAAAATGCTATTATAAGACAAATGAAACTATCTTCCACAAAAAAAATTGTAGGTTTCTGAACAACTATGGAATTTAGATTCATTGAATGTGGTTTCACTTCCATTCACTAGGGAGCTTTATCTGATGTCACATAAAACATAAACACAACAGCTAGAAATGAGAAGACTGTAACTATATACTTTGACTAATTATTGATGACTGTAAATCTATTTTGGCATAACTATATATTATTTATTAAGTGAATAGGCACCTTAAGATGGACATCTATAATATTTTTAATAAATATTATTAATAAATAATATATATATGCTAGTCATAAATGAAACCTAACCCTAATTAAATCCTAAGACTAATTAGATTGTAACCCTAACTGAATCCTAACCCTAATTGAACTCTAGCTTCAATTGTAACACCAACCCTATCCTTAACCATAATTGTAACCTTGATTAGAATTACTAATATTGTTAAAATATTATATATACATATGTGGTTATGTTAGGGTTAGAGTTAGAGTTGGAATTAGTGTTAGTTTTATGGTTAGGATGACAGATACAATTAATTTAATTTGTGTTAGTTTTAGAAATAGGGTTAGGGTTAGGGTTAGGGATAGCGTTAAAGTTAGAATTAGAGTTAGTGTTAGCATTAAAATATATGTGTTAATATTAGGATTAGTGTTAAGGTTAGGGTTAGGTTTAGGGTTAAATTTTGAATTACAATTAGGGGTAGGGTTAGAAATAGTGTTAGATTTAGAGTAAGAGTTACAATTACTCTTAGTTTTAGGGTTAGGGTTATAATTAGTGTTAGTTTAAAAAAGGGTTATGATGAGTTACTATCCAAACAATCCTGCAAGGAGCTTCCGAAGCCACACTGCTTCTCGAGTTGCCACACAGGCTATAATATACTTTGGATCTGTAATGCTTACTACCACTGAAGACTGCTTCTCGTGACACAAGGAAATCATAGCAGTTCCCAAATCAAATCAACAACTAGAGGCAATTTTCCAATCCGCTACATTCCTTGCCCAATCAAAATTAGAATATCCTTGTAACTGAATATCTACATCAAAATTAAATCTTAAGCCATATCCAACTGTGCCACACAAGTATCTCAAGATATGCTTAGCTGCAACTAGATGTATTTTCCTTGGTTCACTCATGAATTGACTAAGTGCACTAATTTTAGAGCAAATATTTGGTCTAGTATTGACTAGATACATAAATGATCCAATCAACTACCTATACATAGTGGGATCCACCAAATTCAAACTAGCTGCAAACTCAATCAACTTCTTCAAATTGGTTTCCATCGATGTAGACATGGATTTGCAATCCATCATACCAAATCTCTTGAAGATGTCTATACTATACTTCCCTTGACTTAGAATGATCTCATTAGGCCTCTTCCACATTTCTAATCCAAGGAAGTAATGCATGTATCTAAGATACTTCATCTCAAATTAAAAAGCTAACTCCTTCTTGCATTTGATAATGAGATTTTATTCTCTAGTAAGAAATATATGATCAACATAAAGAACCAAGATTAATGTCTCACCATTAACTACCTTGAAGTACAGGTTTAAATCAACATCACTCTTGGAGAAACCCAAGCTCATCGGTTATTGATAAATCCTCTCATACCAAGCATGACGAGCCTACTTAACGCCATACAAAGCCTTCTTCAATCTACAAAAATGAGACTGCTTCACATGAATTTAAAAGCCATCAAGTTGCTCAATGTATATCATTTCTTCAATCACACCATTTAAGGAATTTTTTCTTCATGTCCATTTGATGTAGCTTCCATCCCTTAGCTACTAAAATATCAATAATGATTTTGATGGATGTATAATGAAAAAATGGAGTGAAGGTTTCTGCATAGTCTATCCCCTCTTTCTGAGAGAAACCTTTGCCCAAAAATCTAGCTTTGTGCTTCTTAATGCTTCCATTAGCCACATGCTTAATCTTGAAAATCCATTTAGAAGATATAACAAATTTCCCTCTTGGTCCAGGTACAATATCCCAAACATCATTCATGATTATAGATTGATTTTCTTTGGCCATGACATCCTTCCATAGTTGTTCACTTGATGCTTCCTCAACACTAGAAGGCTCAGATTCTATGATATGACTCATTAATGAAACATAGCGTAGAAACTTGTGAGCACCCTAAATTTGCAAATAACTATAAACTCCAACACTCGTTATCATGGTGAGTTCAAAACTAAGCAAATAAACTAATGCTCCTATGAAATAACACATCATACCTCATAAATAAAATAACAAAATAAACTAATTGAAAGCATAAAAGAAGTAGAATTTATACCTATCCCATAGTGGATTGGTGCTACTCTTTGTGTGGAAAGTAGCCCTTTCCAGACCCTTGGCAAGCCAATGATGATGATACAATGGTATGACAATTGAAAAAAATAGCTCTTAGTGTGAAGAGAGTAACTTTGCATGATGTTGTGGATGATTGAAATGAAGGATAACCTCTCCATTTATACTATTAGAAATGAAAAGGTAGGTTGATTGTTTGATGAAGGCTCGTTTAAGGTATGGGGTAATTTTCATGGGAAAGACTCCTATTCTTAAGTATGTTTTAATGTCATGATACCGTGGATCACCTAGACCAATGAGTTCACACATAAATTCAGACTTTGGTACCACGAATGCGGGTATGAGAAGTTTCTCTATCAAGAATTATGGGTTTGGGATATTGAGCAAGATTTCCAAGAGTGATCCAATTGTAGCCATTACGTTTGCTGCTCTATGGTTTGCTCTAGTTAGTTGTTGAAATGTGATATCAATGAATTAATCTTTGAGGCTCTCGAGCAACTTTTTGTATGGAGTCAGTTTGTCATCCTTTGTCTGATATTCATTGTTTACCTGATTCATAATGAGCTGAGAATCCCCATATACCTTTAGAGACATGATCCGCCATTGTACTACAATCCTTATGCCTATGACGAGAGCCTCATACTTTTCTATGTTATTTGTTCATGGGAATGAAAACTTGTAATATTTAGGAATACAGTCTCCATAGGGAGTTATGAAGAAAATACTTGCTCCTGATCTGTGTTGTGTGTAAGTTCCATCAAAATACATCTTGCAATGGTTTGTAACACTTTGGTTGAAAATTGATTCATCAAGGAATTTTGAAATGAGTGGGTTTTGTACATAAGTAGGAGCCTTTGCTCGCTGATCTGCAATTAGTTGTCCCTTGATGGCCTTGCGCTCCACATATTCAATTTTGTGTTCTATTAATATCATAACCCACTTGGTTGTTCATCTTGTGAGAGTAGCTTTAGAAAGTAAGTACTTGAGAGGATATATCTTCGCGATAAACTTGATTTGATGAGCCAGCATATAGCATCTGAATTTACCTGTTATGAACAAAACTACCACAAAAACCTTTTCAATAGGAGTATATTTTAGCTCGTATCCAACCATGATTCTTTTTATATAGTATATTGCTCTCTCTCTTTCGTTTTCACCGTGTTGAGTAAGAGATTACCAAGAGCTACTATTGTTGCTGAAATGTATAGGATCAGTGGTTTTCCTGGGATTGGTGACATCAAAACTAGTGGCATGAGTAAGTATTGTTTGATTTTGTTAAATTACTGATCACATTTGTCATCCCACTTGTTTTCTACCCCCTTGTGGAGTAGATGAGAGTATGGGATATGTTTATTTGCTAGTTGCACTACAAATCTTTGGATGGATTGGAGCCTGCCTTGTAGACCTCTTAGTTTCTTTAGTGTCTTGGGTGCTTCCATGTTGAGGATCACCTTGAATTTGGTGGGATCCACCTCGATTCCTCTCATTGATACTAGATACCCCAGGAGCTTTCTTGATTGCACCCGAAAGACGTATTTCTTTGGGTTGAGATGAACCTTATATTTTTCCAATCTATCAAAAATAGAGCTCAAGACTACTATGTGGTCCTGTCTTTTTATGGATTTCGCCAATATGTCATCTACATAGTCTTCCACTATCTTATGAATCATATCGTGAAATATCAATATCATGGCTCTTTTTTATGTTGCACCTACAATCTTTAGCTTGAAAGGCATTATGTTCCAGCAATTGGTCCCACATGAACATGTGAATTCTATCTTGTGTTGATCCTCCTTTGCTACATGTGGGCACCCTAAATCTGCAAATAGCTATAAAATAATAAATAGTACACTTTTGTGTGAGTGGACTACATGTCCATTATTGAAAAAACATTATTCATAAGATTGACCCAAGCATTGAACACCATTCTATATGCTTCATATGTGCCTAACCTAATTATGATATAAGTATGAAATAAATTCATCAATCACATATTTTGCAACTCTTGGTTCCTCGTATTGCTTCGCATAATAAAGTTCTCTTAAAAAACCAAAGAACCCTGCAAATTTCTTGCATGTTCCATGTAATTTACAAGCAATGTCTTCCATGTCGTCAATCTCTTATCATTCTATTGCACCTGCAAGTAATGCAGCATCGTGGAGTTCAGTAATGATTTGTTTTGAGTGGTCTTCAATTGACGTGTACAACTTGTCTATTGGACTTGGCACATGTGTGTTTGAATTGATTGAGTCTTCATGGGATTCTATCCGGTGGACTGATGGTTCACTAAAAGGACATTCGTTTTGTGTGGCCATTATCTAAACAATAAATGAAACTCTAAACATAAGTAATAGGTTATAAAGATCGGTATCATTGTTAGCTATAGAATCTTAAATATATGATTTCCAATAGAATTTTCAAAGCTAACAAGACTACACTGAAAAGTGTAAGAAATTTTTTGTTATCAAATTTCCATAAATGTAGGGGTTTGGTGAGTTTGGGATAAAGATGGTAGTAGTGGTACTCATTTTATGAAAGCTTTATAAGGTACTTAATATTCATAGAAGTTTTGCAAAGGATTGCAATGTGAACATAGTTTTAGCACTTCAATTGCAATCTATGAGTATTTCCCAATGCAAGATGAATTCCTTTTAGTCAAAACTATTCATTTCAAATTTTTTTGCCACATCAAGGCATACATTTCATAGAGAAGTTGCATTTCACTTATTCATGGTGCGAGCGGAGTATCATCCTCGGACTCATCAGAACCTATCACAATTATTTCTGAGGGAGGTTGCACTGGTAGGTGCTCCTCATCATGTTTTTGTTTCTTAGGAGGATTATTCGAACTATTTTCACTTGGTATAGAATGGTTAGGGGGTAAATTCTTGTTCAAATCTGCTTGGATAGAAGCCTCTGCTTTCTCTGACCATTTAATTTTTGCCTTAACATACTAAATTCTCTCCATTGCATGAGTGAAGGTTTCATCGTCCTTCAGCCAACCTTCACCTTCTACATTTGTTCCTTTTACTGTTCTCATCAATGCGGTTTGCTCCTTTTTACATTGTAAATATTGAGCATTTCCAGCTATGGACTTATGTGCGGTCTGCTTCAAGTGCACCATGTCTGCCTTAGAAAGGTTCACATCAGTTGCATAAGCACGACTCTATATTTGCATACTTGACTCATCGGCCTTAGCATGCAACATGCAATGTGTGTGTTATATAGCACATGTGACAACCACATTATATCATGTGGTTAGATCTTATATAATTTGCTTGTCACATGGAAACAATGAAAAAGTTAAATTGTAACCCAATTGTAACCCTAATGCTAACACCAAATTTGAACCTCATATTGACCCCAAGATTCATCTTAGAACCCTAATTGAACCCTAATTTGAATTGACCCTCATCGAGTTTTATTTTGATCCTTCAATCTAAGGTTAATTATTATTATTTTCTACATTATTGGACTTGCTAGACCAAGAATTTGCAACTTGGAAAAAACTCAATAAATTAACAACTTGAAAAATACTGAATTGTGTTGAAAAATACATCAATTTTACACAAATATAGAATGCCCTACCCTTGTAGAAGAAAATATAGTAGCTCTTAGTTATAATTCAATAAAATAAGTTTTCACCCCTTTAACAACTTGATAAATACTGAACTGTGTTAAAAAATACATCAATTTTACACAAATATAGAATTTTTCTACCCTTGTCGAAGACAATATAGTAGCTGCTAGTTATAATTCAATAAAATACGTTTTAACCCCTTTAGATTACGGGGGGGATGTTAACATATTTATCATCGTGTTAATAAATATGTTGTAATAAATAATTGTCTGCTCTATAAGGACTGATAAGGTTAATTTGATGCAATTAACCTTAATGGTGGATTAAATTATTTGATAAATGAATTAGGTTAATCATAGAGCATTACTAGGAACCCCTTTATCAGTCTATAAGCACAATGGTGACCACAAGAGTAGGAGGATCACATTATAATGGTATATCTCAGGAGTATGTTCTGCCCACAAGAGGATCACTATCTGTCATTTGGAGCAATTATTTTCTAAGTATAAGATTTCAAATTTTTTTTTACCTAATCTATTAAAAATAGAAATTAAAAAAAGGTATTTTTTTAAGATGAGATTTCACTTTCTTATGCAGTAACATTTTTTTCAAATTGATGAGACCAACGAATTCATAAAAATAAATTTTGAAATTTCTATAAGATTGTGTCTTAATTTAGAAATTATCATGTAAGTGTTGAAAAGATATATTTAATAATAACAAGTTATTAAAAAATTATGCATGTTTCTATTGGTTTAGATAGTTTAAGTATATTTATTTAAATGATAAAAAATATTAATTTTATTTTTTTAACTCATGATATAAATGAGAGAGGGTTTTTAAATTATCTTTTTGTATTTAAAATATCGATGTTAATTTTATATATTTATATTCATAATCGATTAATTAATATTTTATTTAATGATGATACAGTTTTGAAAAACACTTGAGTTTTTAATAATTTTAATAAAATAGAATATATTTATATAAATATTTAGAGTAAATAAATATATTAAGCAATAAATTTTATTTATCCTATATTTATAAGGTATTTAGAGAAACATTGAAATAAAAAATAATAATATTTTTATATTTATATGTTGAAGAAAGATAGATAGATTTGAATGTGACATATATACTAGCATACCTATATCTTTTTGGAGACGTGTCATTTATATTTTGCAAATTTAATTTAAAATAGGCACCTCGAGAAGGATATTAAGATTTCAAATATGGTTATGGTTAAGGTATAAAATCATAGCTAGGGTTAGAATTCTGAAACCTTTAAGTTTGTATTCAAAAATTTCTAAGGCCTATTCAACAAATCCATTTTGATCTTAACTTGCAACAATGGCTCATTGTCTTCTAGCTTGTTTCATTTCCTAGATGCTTCAACCAAGTAGGCCTCATTTCATGTCCTTGCAATATTTCTTTTTATTTATTGTTGTCCTGTCTTCCAAGTGTGACCACATTTCTTGAGCCATCTTGCCTAACAATTCAAGTGTCTTGTATCCACTTTTGCTTATCACATGCATTCATTAATTTTAAGATGAATGTGTATACCCTGATAATGAACCATGCATATATGCCAACATTATTACATAATTTGATACACTTCAAATCACCACCTTATTCATAATATCGAATCATGATATAGCATGTAGTGATGCCATGATTATTACATAATTTGATACACTTCAAATTGAAGCTGTATTCATAATATTGAATCATGATATAGGATGTAGTGATTGTCACATTTTATTGTTGATGCAGTCATTATCTTCTTTTAGTCATTATTTGGTTATTATTACTCCATGCAAATAATCTTGATGAATTTTCAAAAAATCCTAATTGTTTCCAATTAATTTGATCTCTTTGGGATGTTCAAATAGTTACATACCTTGTCTATGCTTATGCATTTTATGATAATTTTAAACAAAAGAGTTGCAAGGGCCATGAAATTTGTATTTACACCTACTAATGCATTTACTCAAAAGCTTCCAACACCCATTCAACAAACCTAGATTAAATGTCACTTGCAATCAATGTACTCCATACTAGGAAGGTTGTGGAATTTAACTTTACACCTTCCAATTGCATTTGCTAATATTATTTTGAAGGTTTACTCTATATCTATTTCAAAAACATCCAAGAGTTAAAAAGAATTCTTAAGTAAGCATTGGCATCTTAAATTATAATTAAAATTTGATTTTGTCCCCACCTTATCAACAACTATTACAAAATGATAAACATGCATCAACAATTGGTTGCCATTAGGAAAAATGCTATTATAAGACCAATGAAACTAACTTCCACAAAAAAAAAATTAGGTTTCTGAACAACTATGGAATTTAGATTCATTGAATGTGGTTTCACTTTATTCACTAGGTAGCTTTATCTGATGTCACATAAAACATAAATGCAACAGCTAGAAATGAGAAGACTATAACTATATACTTGGACTAAATATTGATGACTGCAAATCTATTTTGGCATAACTATATATTATTTATTAAGTGAATAGGCACCTTAAGATGGACATCTGTAATCTTTTTAATAAATAATATATATATATATGCTAGTCATAATCCTAATTGAAACCTAACCCTAATTAAATCGTAAGACTAATTATACTGTAACCCTAAATGAATCCTAACCATAATTGAACTCTAGCTCCAATTGTAACACCAACCCTATCCTTAACCATAATCCTAACCTTGATTAGAATTACTAATATTGTTAAAATATTATATATACTTATGTGGTTATGATAGGGTTAGAGTTAGAGTTAGAATTAGTGTTAGTTTTAGAAATAGGGTTAGGGTTAGGGTTATAATGAGTGTTAGTTTAAAAAAGGGATAAGATGAGTTACTATCCAAACAATCCTACAAGGAGCTTTTGAAGCCACATTGCTTCTCAAGTTGCCACACAAGCTATAATATACTTTGCATCTGCAATGATTAGTGACACTGAAGACCGCTTCTCGCGACACAAGGAAATCATAGCAGATCCCAAATTAAAGCAACAACGAGAGGTAATTTTCCAATCTGCTACATTCCTTGCCCAATTAAAATTACAATATCCTTGTAACTGAATATCTACACCGGAAGTATATCTTAAGCCATATCCAATTGTGCCACACAAGTATCTCAAGATATGCTTATCTGCAACTAGATGTCTTTTCCTTGGTTCACTCATGAATTGACTAAGTGCACTCATTTTATAGCAAATATCTGGTCTTGTATTTTCTAGATACATCAATGATCCAATCAATTGCCTATACATAGTGGGATTCACCAAATTCAAACTAGCTGCAAACTCAATCAACTTCTTCAAATTGGTTTCCATCGATGTAGACATGGATTTGCAATCCATCATACCAAATATCTTCAAGATGTCTATACTATATTTCCCTTGACTTAGAATGATCTCATTAGGCCTCTTCCACATTTCTAATCCGAGGAAGTAATGCATGTATCTAAGATACTTCATCTCAAATTCAAAAGCTAACTCCTTCTTGCATTTGATAACGAGATGTTCTTCTCTAGTAAGAAATATATCATCAACATAAAGAACCAAGATTAATGCCTTACCATTAACTATCTTGAAGTACAGGTTTGAATCAACTTCATTCTTGGAGAAACCCAAGCTCATCAGGTATTAATAAATCCTCTCATACCAAGCATGAGGAGCCTACTTAAGGCCATACAAAGCCTTCTTCAATCTAGAAACATGAGACTCCTTCACATGAATCTAAAAACCATCAGGTTGCTCAATGTATACCATTTCTTCAATCACACCATTTAAGGAATGTTGTCTTCACGTCCATCTGATGTAGCTTCCATCCCTTAGCTACTAAAATATCAATAATAGTTTTGATGGATGTATAATGACAAACTGGAGCAAAGGTTTCTTCATAGTCTATCCCCTCTTTCTGAGAGAATCCTTTGGCCAAAAATCTAGCTTTGTGCTTCTCAATGCTTCCATTAGCCACATGCTTAATCTCGAAAATCCATTTAGAAGATACAAAAAATTTCCCTTTTGGTCTAGGTACAATATCCCAAACATCATTCCTGATTATAGATTGATTTTATTTGGCCATGACATCCATCCATAGTTGCCGACTTGATGCTTCCTCAATAATAGAAGGCTCAGATTCTATGATATGACTCATTAATGAAACATAGCCTAGAAACTTGTGACCACCCTATGACAATTGAAAAAAAAAGCTCTTAATGTGAAGAGAGTAACTTTGCATGATGTTGTGGATGATTGAAATGAAGGATAACCTCTCCATTTATACTGTTAGAAATAAATACCATTTTGTACCTAGGTTAAAGTAGTCAAGGCTTCCTCAGTGTTTAGGCAATGCAACAGGATTCCTTCAATGCTCCTATGATAAAGGGTTTCCCATAGGATGAACAAGAAGGTTGAATGTTTGATGAAGGTTCGTTTTAAGGTCTGGGGTAATTTTTGTGGGCAAGACTCCTATTCTTAAGTATCTTTTAATGTCATGATACCATGAATCACCAAGACGAATGAGTTCACACACAAATTCAAACTTTGGTACCGCGAATTCGGGTATGAGAAGTTTCTCTACCAAGAATTATGGCTTTGGGATATTGGGTGGAATTTCCAAGAGTGATCCAATTGTATCCATTACATTTTCTGCTCTGTTGTTTGCTCTAGCTAGTTGAAGAAATGTGATATCAATGAATGAATCTTTGAGGCTCTCGACCAAATTCTTTTATGCAGTTAGTTTTTCATCCTTTGTCTAATATTCATTGTTTACCTGATTCATAATGAGCTGAGAATCTCCATATACCTTTAGAGCCATGATCTTCCATTGTACTACAATCCTTATGCCTATGACGAGAGCCTCATACTTTGTTATGTTTTTTGTTCATGGGAATGAAAACTTGTAAGATTTGGGAATACAGTCTCCATGGGGAGTTATGAAGAAAATACCTGCTCCTGATCTGTGTTGTGTGTAAGTTCCATCAAAATACATCTTGCAATGGTTTGTAACACTTTGGTTGAAAATTGATTCATCAAGGAATTCTGAAATGAGTGGGTTTTCTGCATAAATAGGAGCGTTTGCTAGTTGATCTGCAATTGGTTGTCCCTTGATAGCCTTGCACTCCACATATTCAATTTCATGTTCTGTTAATATCATGACCCACTTGGTTGTTCATCTTGTGAGAGTAGCTTTAGAAAGTAAGTACTTGAGAGGATCTATCTTCGCGATAAACTTGATTCGATGAGCCAGCATATGGCGTCTGAATTTACATGTTGTGAACAAAACTACCACACAAACCTTTTCAATAGGAGTATATTTTAGCTCGTGTCCCACCACGGTTCTTTTGATATAGTATATTTTTCTCTCTTTTGTTTTCATCGTGTTGAGCTAATAGAGAACCAAGAGCTACTATTGTTGCTGAAATGTATAGGATCAGTGGTTTTCTTAGGATTGGTGACATCAAAACTAGTGGAATGCGTAAGTATTCTTTGATTTTGTTAAATTACTGATCACCTTTTTCATCCCACTTGTTTTCTACCCCCTTGTGGAGTAGATGAGAGTATGGGATTTGTTTATCTACTAGTTGCGCTACAAATCTACAGACGGACTGGAGCCTGCATTGTAGACCTCTTAGTTTCTTTAGTGTCTTGGGTGCTTCCATGTTGAGGATCACCTTGACTTTGGTGGGATCCACCTCGATTCCTCTCATTGATACTATATACCCCAGGAGCTTTCCTGATTGCACCCCAAAGATGTATTTCTTTGGGTTGAGATGAACCTTATATTTTTCCAATCTATCAAAAATAGAGCTCAAGACTGCTATGTGGTCCTGTATTTTTTATGGATTTAGCCAAAATATGTCATCTACATAGTCTTCCACTATCTTATATATCATATCGTGAAAGATCAATATTATGGCTCTTTTGTATGTTGCACCTACAATCTTTAACCTGAAAGGCATCATGTTCCAACAATTGGTCCCCCATGAACATGTGAATTCTATCTTGTGTTGATCCTCCTTTGCTACATGTGGGCACCCTAAATCTGCAAATAGCTATAAAATCCAACACTCATTATCATGGTGAGTTCATAACTAAGAAAATAAGCTAATGCTCCTATGAAATAACATACTATACCTCATAAACAAAATAACAAAATAAAATAATTGAAAGCATTAAAGAAGCATAGTGTATACCTATCCCATAGTGGATTGGTGCTACTCTTTGTGTGGAAAGTAGCCCTTTCCCAACCCTTGACAAGCCAATGATGATGATACAATGCTATGACAATGGAAAAAATCAGCTCTCAATGTGAAGAGAGTAACTATACATGATGTTGTGGATGATTGAAATGAAGGATAGACTCTCCATTTATAGAATATTTTAATGAGAGAAGATGAAAATGGGATGAATTTGGGATAAAAACCCAACCAATAGGAATAAGACACTTTTCACCATGTGAATCGGCCAAGGATGTGCAAGCTTTGATAAATGTGCCCAGAAATGCATAAATTTAAATTTTGAAAATGTTGAAATGACAAGGTGGAGGGAGAGTAAAATGGAGTAATGGCCACTTGGCTCAATGTAAAAGGAATTGTAAGGTGAAATAAATTCCTTGTTGGAAGGACTAAGTCCACTTTCTTTTGAATTCAAATTTGTGGGAATATTCTGTATTATGCCATGTTCAGGTAAATTAGAAGATTTAATAAATCAATTAAATGATTTTTTTGTGCAAGTAGGAAAACCTAGAGAATGTGACATGAGTTTAGATTAGGATTGGATTAATTTAATGAGGGTTTACATGATTGGACCTATTTAATTTAGATTTATTGATTAAAACAAATAAAAAAGGAGATGGAAAATGATTTAGACATACTTAAATAAATATTTTTATTTATTTAGCTAAAGGGGATGATGTTAGTATTAAAGATGTATTTGACCATCTTTTGCATGGATGGAAGAGCTCTGAAATAGAGGTGAGAAATTCTTCTATGCGAAAGCTCACTTGGATTAGTGGAGTTATGCAATAATACTTACATTGGATGAATGTAAAGCCTATAAAGACTCTCATGCAAAACACCAATCACTTGGGTTGTCTTGATGCTAGAGTTCTTCACCCATGCAAGAAATTTTCCTTCAAAAAATGCAACTTGATATCCATTTTCCTCCAAGGCTGAAATTGATACAAGGTTCCTCTTGATACCTGCTACGAACAACACATGACTCTAATGAAGAGAGATGTTGAAATATAGGTCAAGAGAGGAGGCTCCAACACCATTCAATGAATCACATGCATCATCTCCAATACTGACTTGAATGTTGGTATCTCTCTCCACCAAATCTGAAAGATGTTTTCTAAATCCAGTGATGTGACAAGAGGCACCGCTATCAATCAACCATGTGTTGTTCTTGGTTGGAACATTGCTTGATAGGTTCGAGATAAATAGAAATCCACTTGAATTGTCTCTTGAATCCTTTTGAGGAGATACCTCATCCACATCCATGGTAGTAGCATCTTGTTTTGGTCTTGTTGCACAATCTCTTGCACAGTGACCAAACTTGTCACATGTGAAGCATTGTAAATGAGAGAGATCTTTCTTCTACTTAGATTTTTGACCACCATTTGATCTTATATCCCTATTCCTTTTGAATTTTCTCTCTTTCTTTCTCTTCCTTTCTTCTTCGATGTTTGAGTAGAAATAATATGGTTGTATTCATTATTAGAACCTTGACCATTACCTCTTGCAGCCAATCTTGATTCCTCTTGTATATAATCTGCCCTAAGATGATCAAACTTTGGTAGCTTCAATATTCCACTGATAATTTGGATAAATGTCTCCCAAGATTGAGGAGACTATTAAGAGACAACATGACTAAATCTTTATCATCAACCATATTACCATTGGAACAAAGTTGATCTCTCAATTAAGTGATCTCCATGAAGAAAGACATGATTGAATCTCCTTTTTTAATCTTGATTTGATGTAGTTGTTGCCTCAATGCAAGAGCTTGGTTGGTATTATTAATCTCACCACTTCCAACAAACATGAACGGTGAAGGAAGCACCAGTTGTAGACCAATTCTAAGCATAGTTTTTTAGCCTCTCAACTCTTCACCTAATTAATGAATATGAGAAATATATTTTCATATTATTAACATTTCCCACTTTGATCAATACACTCATGATCACAATTTGATTTTATTTACTACATTTTTAAACACCATCATTCATTAAATAATAATTTTATTTGTGAACTCTATTATTTTAAAATAATTTTTACTATTATTTTATTTATTTTATTGTTTGTTATTTATCTAGTATACATAAAACGCTAATTCATGAAGAGTTTAACACTAAAGTTCTTGATAAAATAAAAATTGTAATTAATACTTTATGATAAGAGATGATTATGTAAACGATTTATGATTCTATTTTTTTTTTTTGTGTATATTGAGATTAACATTATTATTGACAATATTTATAATTATTGTATTGAAATATACTATATTCTTTAGATATTTTTTTTTTGAATACAACCCAAAATTAATACATGAGATTATGTGAAGAATTTACTAGTACTACTAATTTATAACTATTATATTAAAATAAACTATATTGTTAAGATTTTAATAATCAAATTTGTTAAAACAAATATTTATAACTATTTATATATTTAAGCAAACAAATATTTAAAATTAAAGAAACCTTTCACTTCAACCCAACCATTTCCCCATAAAAACACCACTTTTAATCTTGAATAATTTGTTTTAACAATGGAAATTGAAAAAGCACCTTCCTAGTGTTGTGTTGTGTACCATTGAACAACAAATGTTGGGAACTATGCACTAAAATATATCTTAATTCTCATTCTTCCTAGCACAATTAATTATTTAATTATTGTCTTAAGCCATACACTTCTATTAATTAAATAATTATAATTATTCAATTAATTCATTTCACCTTTTATTCTTTCTTAATTAATTAAATAAATAATATTTATTTAATTAAATTACTAATTAATCATTTCTCTCTATAATTAAATAATTTTCTATTTATTTAATTATTTTCATTTTCCTGCTACAATTAAATAATGATTTTTATTTTTTATTTATTCATTAGTTTTTTCTTCATTAAATAAATCTTATTTTATTTAATCATTTCCTACTTTTCTGTCTAAATAATTATGTTAAATTCTTTATTAATTTTCTTTTCTTCCATTTTCTAATTAAATGATTGGAAATTCACTTTCCCTCCAAGGACCTCCTTTTTTGTGGCAAATCTTATCTCTTATCTCAATTAATCTCCTCCCTTGATGAGGTTTTACTAACTTTTAATCTC
The DNA here is from genome assembly GCA_007115665.2 of Sequoiadendron giganteum. NCBI lineage: Eukaryota > Viridiplantae > Streptophyta > Pinopsida > Cupressales > Cupressaceae > Sequoiadendron > Sequoiadendron giganteum. The sequence continues at coordinate 670,679,604 of CM021101.1, forward strand.
CACTGTCCATCCTTAATTAAAACCTATTTTTGCCCTAACCCTATTTCCTTGCTTCTCAAAGTAATCTCATCCATTGATCTTCATCATTTAATCTTGGCCCTTCATTCAAATTCGGTTTTATATAAAAAGACCTATCACTTTCATTTTGACCTTACAACCATACCTTCTATCTTTGATATTTTGGTTTAATGAAGAGTGGAAATTCAATGAGTGGGTCTGGTTTCTCAAATCTGGAGATGGGGGCCTCTTGGTTTGTACTATAAGAGATATGGAACCCTTTGAGTTACGAATCGATTGACCATGCAATTACAGTCTTGAAGATGTAAGGGTGACCAACAAAAGAAGGATTTTGTTCTACATGAAAAGATGTCATGAGATGTGGTTGTGTGCATCAAGTTTGATTCAAGGGAAAAGACTTGTCAGGGAATTGTTATTATTGGATGTCTTTATCTTTAAAAAAAGAAATTTGTTCTCTGGATTTATATCTGCAAAATAGAAATGAGAAATTAGAGATGTTCACTTGGCTCAAAGAGTGAAAGGAAGTATGGCAATTAGCATTTTTCCAAACATTTTAGTGCAGAATAAAAAACTCTACTATTTTTCTAAAAATGGGGTAGATGTGGGCATGCATGACCTGAAATGAAGATTGCAATAGCAAGTTTGTTTATACTTTGGGGATGCCAGGTATAAAGCACTAGGCCCCTAAGAATTGTTATGTACAAAGGGGCAATGATAATGGTTTGTAAAAGTAAACCAATTACACATGCTTTGATTTTTTTTGTGTTTCATGAGCTTGCCTTGCAGTAGAGATCTAGATATGAAGAGATTGTATCGCCCCATTATTGTCTCCTAGAGCGATTTATGTTGAGGGGGATTACATTTTGATAATTTAGAAATAAGAGGGCCATGTCAGCCACGTAATTTCTATAGATATAAATACCGATGAGCTAAAAGTATGGCCAGAAGTTCACCTGTTTATGTTCAATGTTGGAACTTTCTGTCAATACCACTAAGCTTTTGCCTATGTTGTCAGATTTCATTCTTATTAGGTTTTAAGGTTCCTCGATTGTATTTCCATTGTCCTTTTCCTTATTTAGTTATCTGTGGGCACCGATGACCAATGAAATCTGTGTTGCTGCATAAATAAATGGCTATAATAGTCCAAATATAAAAAAATATTTAAAAAACAACTAAAAATAAAACTGTGTATATGGTTGAAGATATATGGGTTTTACAAACCATTACCATTCCCCCCTTTACATAACGATTCCCAAGGCCGGTACATTATACCTTGCATCCCCAAAATATAATGAAACTGGCTATTGATATTTGCATTCAGATCATACGTACCTGCACCTGCACCTGCTCCATCTTTAGAAAGGCAGTAGATTTTTTAATTCTCATCTATGTTTTGCAGATCTATAAATCAAAACAACATAATTCTTTTTTCTTACAAGATAAAGACATCAGATAATAACAATTATTTGATAAGTGTTTTCTTTTGGATGAACTTTCAGGGAACAATGACATTGTCGTGATATATTTTCATGTAGAACGAATTCCTGCTTTTTTTTTGGTCACCTTTGCATCTTCAAGAATATGGGATTGCGTGGTCAATGGATTCATTACTCGGAGCGATCCATATCTCTTACTCGAAGGGATTGCATGGTCAATGGATTCACTAAAGGTTTTCTTGAACCTTAACCTTCTATTGACATTAGAGAGATTGCAATCCCATTAGAAGACCCACTTGTTTCATCATATCCATCACCAGCCACATTTGTATGTTACTTTGCTCCCACTCATTGTGAAACTGATCAGAGCTATAAATAATTTTTCCATGAGAATAAATGATTTGAAATTGGAAGAGAGTATGAAGGGGAAGTTTACAAACTATTACCCTCAAGATGTCCTCTAGAATATGATTTAAGCCATCCACTCTCCATGGCTCAACTACCCTGATTATGTCGAGAGGCGTTCTACAGTGGCAGCCAAGAGTCTGTAAATTTTTTGAAGTTGTATTTAAAATGACATGCAGGTTGCAGTATTGGAAGAGGAGGAGGTAGGAAGTGAAAGCAATAATGCCCATTGCAGCCTTTCTTGAATTTACTGGCAGCCTTTTGTGACTTTGCTGCCTCTTATTAAATATTATATGGCTTTATGTTTTTATTAGTGTAGTTGGATTATGGTTGAATATGGTTGTGTGCCATAATGTAACCTCCTTTCTGAATATCTATATATTGATGCCCTGCCTCTTCTTCTCTATGGCAATTTGGGGCTTTTGCATATTTGTTTGTTTTGTGATTAGCAAATCATTGTTCTTGTTTATTTGCCTTCTTTTGGTATCAAAGCCAGTTCAAGAGAAATCCACCAGTCATTGTTAGATATTGAGAAGAGATCAAGGTGCAATTCATCTCAGTTGCGGTGAAGCCATTATTGGAAGTGCTGATTGAAGATTGTAGTAATATTGTTGTGCATGTTCTGTGTTGTCTGCAGGTTTAAAGGAGGTCCATTGTTGTGCGTGTTTTGTGCTTTCTGCAGGATGAAAGCAGGTTGAATGGAGGTCTGTGTGAAGAGGCGTATATGCTGCAACAAGAGTGTTGGTTGTAGGCTATTTGTATTTTTTGCCTATGTAAAAACATCATCCAAACTGCAGAAGAGGAGAGTAATGTGTGAAATTTACTTTCATTCCTCTGTTTCCAAGAAAAGTCTTCATTCTTTTTTTTTAAATTGCCCTCCTTTCTTATAAGCTATGTTAGGAAGAATTTAAAAGGGTTAATCTTTCTAAGGCCATGTGACAAGTAGGTTTTAATTTGAGAAAAGATTAAAAAAGGAGATCTCTATAAAATATTTTAAAAAGTAAAAATAAAAATTTAAATTATGATTTGAATTTTAATATTTTATTTTGAGATCTACTTTAATATTTGTATGAGAAAATGATGTATTGAAGAATACAAATTTTCTTATAGGTTTATCAAAAAAGTGTTGTTTCTTGTAAAGTGAATATTGAGTAATTAAGTGTATTATCGGTTGCAACCGACACTTAATCTTGAAAAATTGATATAATATAATTTTTTTTTTGGTGTGTGTTCTATTTGAAAGGACAGGGAGAGTATCCATTTGCAAATATCTTTCTAGGTTTTTGTGTTGAGTCATTGAGTTATTGTGCACATTACTCTTATGGAAAATATGGCAAAAAATGTTATGTCTAACATGCTAATTCTTGTATTTGAAGGAGACAACTTTACATATTGGTGTACTAGGATGCAAACCCTACTCAAATCCAAAGATTTGTGGGAAATTGTACAAGTAGGGTATGTAGAACTAGATACAAATGCTTTTATTGCATTAAATGATCAACAAAAAAGAGAATATAAAGCAAATGTGAAGAAGGATAATGAAGCCTTATTTCTGGTTCAATGTGCAATTAATCAAGCAATTTTTCCTAGGATAAGTGGTGCTAGTCATTCTCAGCAAGCATGGAAAATATTGAATAATGCATATCAAGGTGCACAAATTGCAAAATTACAAACAATGAGAAAAACTTTTGAAAATGTAAAGATGACTACTAGTGAATCTGTGAATGAATTTCTAACAAAGGTAGAAGCTCTAGTGAGTCAAATGAAAGTTTTAGGGGAAGATGTAGATGACAAGGATGTCATTGAGAAAATTTTAAGGAGTTTGATTTCTAAATTTGATGGTGTGGTTTCTACAATTGAGATTTCCAAAGATCTCACAACTATGCACATAGATGAACTAAGTGGAATATTGTTAACTATTGAAGAAATGATGAAAAGTAATGAAGAAGGTCTAGAACAAGCGTTTTCCTCTAAAGCAAGCATGAGAGGAAAAATAAACACATTTTTTAGGAATCAAAACAAAAATGAATACAAAGGTGAAACTAGCAATTTTAGAGGAAGAGGTAATAGTTTCAGAGGAAGAAGTAGCAACTTCAGAGGTACTGGAAGAGGAAGAGGTAGAAACAATGGGGGAGACTATGATAAAAAGAATATCCAATGCTTTATTGCAATAAGTTTGGACACTATGCATCAGAATGCTGGATTAAACAAGGTGAAACAGGAAAAGGAAATGCTCATAGTATTGTTGAAAATAAACAAAATTTGTTTATTTCTTGCTTTAATGCAAATGATAATGAAAATAATGTATGGTATATTGATTCTGGATGTTCTTCACATATGACATCTAATGAGCATTTATTTGTCAATTTGGATGAAAACCATCAAAGTACAGTAGTACTAGGAGATAATCAATCTCATGGAAGCAAAGGTAAAGGTACAATTGTAGTTACAATAGAATATGGTGAAGTTAAACATATCAATGAAACACTATTGGTTCCAGCCCTCAAAAAGAATTTGTTGTCCATTGGACAAATGCTAGAAAAAAATTATCAAGTGACTTTTGATAAGAATGAATGCATAATAAGAGACAAGTTAAAAAGGAATGTAGTTATTGCAAGAGAAAGGATGACAGGTGATCGGATGTTTCCTCTTCATTTCACTCATGGAAACCAAGCATTGAGGTCTAGTGAAATGAGTGAAAGTAAAATTTGGCACCAAAGATATGGTCATCTCAGTTTTAGTGGGTTAATCTTACTCAAGAGATTTAAAATGGTTGAAGGTATAAATAGGGTATGTAGAACTAGATACAAATGCTTTTAATGCATTAAATGATCAACAAAAATGAGAATATAAAACAAATGTGAAGAAGGATAATGAAGCCTTATTTCTAGTTCAAGGTGCAATTAATCAAGCAATTTTTCCTCGGATAAGTGGTGCTAGTCATTCTCAGCAAGCATGGCAAATACTAAATAATGCATATCGAGGTGCACAAACTGCAAAATTATAGACAATGAGAAAAACTTTTAAAAATGTAAAGATGATTACTAGTGAATCTGTGAATGAATTTCTAACAAAGGTAGAAGGTCTGGTGAGTCAAATGAAAGTTTTAGGGGAAGATGTAGATGACAAGGATGTCATTGAGAAAATTTTAAGGAGTTTGATTTCTAAATTTGATGGTGTGGTTTCTACAATTGAGATTTCCAAAGATCTCACAACTATGCACATAGATGAACTAAGTGGAATATTATTAACTATTGAAGAAAGGATGAAAAGTAATGAAGAAGGTCTAGAACAAGCATTTCCCTCTAAAGCAAGCATAAGAGAAAAATGAAACACATTTTTTAGGAATCAAAATAAAAATGAATACAAAGGTGAAACTAGCAATTTTAGAGGAAGAGGTAATAGTTTTAGAGGAAGCAGTAGCAACTTCAGAGGTACTGGAAGAGGAAGAGGTAGAAACAATGGGGGAGACTATGATAAAAAGAATATCCAATGCTTTCATTACAATAAGTTTGGACACTATGCATCAGAATGTTGGATTAAACAAGGTGAAACAGGAAAAGGAAATGCTCATATTATTGTTGAAAATAAATAAAATTTGTTTATTTCTTGCTTTAATGCAAATGCTAGTGAAAATAATGTATGGTATATTGATTCTGGATGTTCTTCACATATGACATCTAACGAGCATTTATTTGTCAATTTGGATGAAAAACATCAAAGTACAGTAGTACTAGGAGATAATCAATCTCATGGAAGCAAAGGTAAAGGTACAATTGCAATTATAATAGAATATGGTGAAGTTAAACATATCAATGAAACACTATTGGTTCCAGCCCTGAAAAAGAATTTGTTGTCAGCTGGACAAATGCTAGAACAAAATTATCAAGTGACTTTTGATAAGAATGAATGCATAATAAGAGACAAGTTAAAAAAGGAATGTAGTTATTGCAAGAGCAAGGATGACATGTGATAGGATGTTTCCTCTTCATTTCACTCATGGAAACCAAGCATTGAGGTCTCGTGAAATGAATGAAAGTAAAATTTGGCACCAAAGATATGGTCATCTCAATTTTAGTGGGTTAATCTTACTCAAGAGATTTAAAATGGTTGAAGGTCTACCTTTCATTGAAAATACAAAAGAAGTGTGTGAAGAATGTGTTGTCGACAAGCAACACAGAGCTAGCTTTCCAATTGGTAAATCTAGTAGAGCTAAGCATCATCTTGAGATAATCCATATGGATTTGTGTGGTCCTATGGAAACAACTTCTTTGAATAAATATAAGTATTTTCTAACCATCATTGATGATTACTCAAGAAAAACTTGGGTATATTGTTTGGTTTCAAAATTAGAAGTGTTTGACAAATTTGTAGAATTCAAGAGGTTGGTTGAATAACAAAGTTGTAAGTACATCAAAGTGATAAGGTCAGACAATGGAGGTGAGTACAAATCAAATCAGTTTCTAGATTTTTGCAAAAATCATGGAATCAAGAGAGAGTTCACTACTTCCTACACTCCACAACAAAATGGAGTTGCTGAAAGGAAGAATAGGACAATTGTTGAAATGGCAAGGAGCATGATGAAAGAGAAGAACTTAGATAAAAGTTATTGGGCAGAAGGAGTATGCACAATAGTGTATCTTCTAAATAGAAGTCCTACAAATGCAGTCAAAGGAATGACTCCTGAACAAGCATGGTCTAGGATAAAGCCAAGTGTTAATCACTTGAGACTATTTGGTTGTGTTGCTTATGCACACATACCAAAAGAAAAAAGTTCTAAGTTAGATGATAAAGGCCTAAAATGTATTTTCATTGGGTATGGATCAGAAAATAAAGCATATAGATTGTATGACCCAATAGGAAAGAAGCTTGTTATAAGTAGAGATGTGGTGTCACATATAGATTTTTCACTTACATATTTAAATGAAGACATTACTTGATTTTTCGAATTTAGATTATTTAATGATTATTTAAAAGATGGTTAAATTGAAATTCGAAATGAAATGAAGTAGAAATTGAAATGCAATTATTGTATTTATGTTTTTTTCGGGGTTTGTCATTACTGATGATAAATCAAGTGCAAGTGAATGTAGGAAAACAGGTGAACGAGGTTGAAGGCGAAAACAATGATCAGGTAGAGTTGTTTAGCCGATTGACGTATACAAATAGATGGGATCTCACACACTCACGTAGATTGATATTTTAATGGCTCGTCCATATATTATGTTTTCAAATTGAAAAATTTAGTTTGGTGTGATTTCTTAAAAAATTGCAAATTGCATTTTCATATATGATGATTTCATTAAATTATGAAATGTAATGTAATTTAAATAAAATAGATTGCTTGTTTAATATTTTATTCTTAATTTGTAAATTTGAAGTTGAAATTTTGAAAATTAAATGTAATATTGTTTTAAACTTGACTTTGATTAAATTTAGTTTAACAAAGTTATTTTTAAATTTAGTTAAATTGTGAAATGGAAACTGACTTTCGTTCAAAAATGCAAAATTGAAAATTGCAATCAAAATTGAACTCAGCTGATTTAAATATCTTAAAATATCTTTAACTAAGAGTTTGAAACTGATCTGAAGATCAATTGGAAAGAATGGTGGATCTGAGATATGCATGATGCATGAGGAAGAGATTTATATTTGATTGAAAATCCAAAATAAAAAAACACACAGGAAACTCAGACATTGTTCTTATTTTTGATTTGGAGATTTACATTAAAAATTGTGAGAAGAGGTAAGAGGAAGACACAACAACAAGGCAGAGTTCACACACCTCCTCCCATCTTCTTCCCACACTGCAGACTCATCCTCACTCCACTCACACCCACGTAGCAAGAAGGAACCAGTAAAGGTTTTGGTGTAGGGACTCTAGCTTCTTGCGCAGAAAAAGAAAGGAAGTGCGGCCAAGAGAAGGCACACACATACCTTCCCTTCCTCACACTCACCCACGCAGCTCCCTACTTCCTCCATGCGCCACTTCCATGCACAGGTAGTAAGGGAGACTCCCTCTCACTCCCAACTGCCATCTGCTAAACTCCTCTCACGTGCGGCCTAAGGGAGACTCCTCCACTAGCAGTCTACGCAGCAACATCTTCACTCCACGCACAAGGAGAAGAGCAGAGGTCTGGGGAGGAAAAGCAAGGTGCGGCCAAGGAGAGATAAGGTGCGGCCACAACAGGGAATAAAAGGAAAAAGAGGTCTTTAGTGCGCAGCAACAGGAAGTTCTATCTTCCAAAATCTCTTATCAGGAACACAAAGAGAATTTACCAAAGAGCAAACAACAAATTGGTTAGAATCAAAAAAGCCAGAGGAGAAAAGGCAAAGGAAATTTACCAGGTAGGAACTTGAAAATAAAATTGTAAATTAGATTTTCAAGTTTGTTTTCTATAAATTCTGTGAATGATTATTAGAATATATGAAAGATTATGATTGTTAAGAAATTAGGAAATAGACAATCAAAGAAAAAAAAACAATGACTGCCAAAAATAATACTTGCAATATGTCTGAACAGAAAACTGAAATAAAAATTGTATTGATTTCCAAAATTATAGACAAAAATTAGATTCAGATTAAATGGAAAACAATTAGATAAAATCTTTATGTCAGGAAAATTTCAACTGTGTTTTTATTTTCCAGAAAACCAGAAACGATTTGAAACAGAAATTTAATTTATTTATGCTGGGAATTAGATAAACTTGAATTAAATCACTCATAAAACAATGAACTGGAAATTAGAAAATCAATTTAAACTTGGAAACAAATTGACCATATTGAGAGAAACAAAATATGCTGATACAAATTAGTTGAATTATGTTGAGAGGAAACACAAATTGTTGATAACAAAAACACAAAAACACAAAAATAGAAAATTGTTTATTTTGCTCAGAATTTAGGATTTACTGATTTGAAATTATGCAGTAAACAGAGAAATGAAGTTTAGAAGAATCTATCAAATCTAGAAACGATGTTTAACATTTTAGAAAACTAAAATAATTATGAACAGAAAATAGATATATTTTGATGATTAAAAATAATGTTTGAAAATTGAAAATAAAAGATAGAATTAACTTCAAATTAGATTAATTGAAAACCTCCAGAATGACTTCGAAACAACATTAAATTAACGGGAGTATAAACAATTGAATGTGTACTCTTTTAAATTCTGTTTTTATATATAATTATTTAACATATTGGAGATACACCTTCATTTTTAAAACTTGTTGATTATTTCAAATGACTGAATTAAAATACTGATTTTATATCTTTTTGCGAATTGGAACAATAAAAAGTGGTAATTGATAAACTATTTCATTGTAAACAATGTTTTAAGTTAATGTTGAAAGATTGCGAAAGATTGTGTTTGACTATTTGAACCATGCATGAATGATAGATAATTCTGCATGTGTTGTTTTTGGGAAAGTTACCTTCCGGGACGGGTCCCGAATATGGGTAAATAGAGAGTGTAGTTTTGTTTTTTCCAAAACTACTTTTTATTGTCGTGCATGACATTTTACTTGGTCAATTAATTATTGTACCATTAAAATAGATGGATTATTTGAGCTCTCTACCATATCCTAGTATCGAACTTGATTATTTCTTAACTGAATTAGATAACTGAAAATGCTTGTGGATTACTAGTAGTACTAGACATGCACAAGATTCCATCTTTCCCATAGACTACTTTTTGCTAAGCAATTCATGCAGGGTCGGGTATTTCTTGATTGACTAAGAAATTTTGGGGAAGCGTAAGCTTCGAGGTTGGGCTGAAAAGCGCCCGATCCTTGTTCTCGTCTTCTTTAGAAGATTTGCTTATGGATGGAAGATCAACAGACTGAATCTTCTTTTTAATGCTTTATTATTCATGATGTATGTAATGACGAGCTTATGGCAACTGAATGCCTAAGTCTCAAATTTGTAAACTGGATATGTATCATCCTTTATAATTATTATTTGAAATGTGTATTTCGACACTTGTGAGATTTAGACTGATTATTAATGAAGATATCTTTTCGAATTTTATATTGTTGTATGTAATTGACTTGTTTTATGAATGAATGAATGAAAGAGATGACAAGTTTATTTGGAATATAATGGAATTTATTTTAAGTATTGTCGATTTGTTTTTTTGGAGTTTTCCGCTCTTTACATGTGGTATTCAATGAAACAACAGAATATAACAAGGATAATGAAACAAAGGGAAAAAAGATAATGATTGATGAGGTTGAAGAAGGAGAAGAAGATGAAAATGAACCCGAGTCTTCTAGTACAGGAGCAAGAAAGTATCAAAAATATCAAAGAAGGACAGAAAAGAATCATCCATCAACTCTTATATTGGATTCCAATTTTGAGAAAATGACAACAAGATCACAAGTAAAAGTGAATTATGCTTTGATGACTCAAATCATGGAAAGTAATGAACCACAAAAATTTGAGCAAGCTCAAGAAAAAGAAGAGTGGGTTGAAGCAATGCATAGTGAGATAGAAACAATTGAAAGGAATGACACATGGGATTTGGTTCAGCTATCTCCCAGTAAGGAAATTGTTGGTACAAGATGGGTGTATAAAACTAAGTATAAATCTGACGGAAGCATTGATAAGCATAAGGCTAGATTGGTAGCCAAAGGATACACTCAATAGGAAGGTATTGATTACACAGAAACATATGCACCTGTAACATGAATAGATACTATCAGATTGGTTTTGGCTTTAGCAGCTTAGCAGAGTTGGATAGTTTATCAAATGGATGTAAAGAGTGCTTTTTTGAATGGATATATTGATGAGGAAGTGTATGTTTCTCAACCTAGAGGTTTTGAAATACCCTCTAAAGAGCATTATGTTTATAGATTGAAGAAGGCCTTGTATGGTCTTAAGAAAGCACCAAGAGCATGGTATTCAAGGATAGACTCACACCTACTGTAGAAAGGTTTCTCAAAAAGTCAATTGGATCCAAATCTCTATATTAGGATCTCGGCTAAGGATATTTTTTTCTTAGTTCTCTATGTTGATGATCTTATCTATACTGGGAATAATCCAACTTTATTTGCAGAGTTTAGAGCAACTATGATTGCTGAATTTGAGATGACAGATTTGGGACAAATGCACTATTTTCTTGGTATAGAAGTATGGCAAAACAATGATGAAATATTTATGTCTTCGAAAAATAATGCTTCAGACATCCTACAGAAATTTCAGATGATTAGTTGCAAACCAGTTGCAACACCCATAGAAGTTGGACTTAAGTTGTCTAACTTAGATGTGTCAGATTCAGTGGACCCCACTATATACATATAGTTGATTGGTAGTTTAATCCACTTAGCTACTACTCGACCAAATATCACATATGTAGTGAGCTTGGTATCTAGGTTCATGTCCGACCATAAGCAAACACATTGGAATGCAACTAAGAAGATTCTTAGATATGTTCACGGAACATTGAGTTATGGCCTCAAATTTCAGCATTCAGAGGATAGTAAGTTGATTGGCTATACAGATTCAGATTGGGCGGATTCCATAGATGATCGAAAGTCTACTTCAGGGTATACTTTTAGTCTTGGTTCTACAGTATTCTCTTGGAAGTCCAGGAAACAACCTACCGTATCACTTTCTACAGCAGAGGCAGAGTATAAAGCTGCAACATTTGCAGCATGCCAAACAATGTGGTTGAGACGACTATTGGAGGATTTGCACCAGATATAGAATGGACCTACTTTGTTGTATTGTGACAACAAGAGTGCTATACAAATGACTAAGAATCCAGTGTTTCATAGCAGAACCAAACATATTGAGATTCAACATCACTTCATCAGAGAGTTGGTTCAACAGGGATTGATCAAGATTGTGTACTGTAGTCTTCACGAAGCCCCTAGCTCATGAAAGGTTCCAGCAACTTAGAGATCTACTTCATGTTCTTCCCAATGGTCATTATGGGGGAGAATGAAAGCAATAATGCCCAGTGCAGCCTTTCTTGACTTTACTGGCAGCCTTTTGTGACTTTGCTGCCTCTTATTAAATATTATGGTTGTATGTTTTTATTAATGTGGTTGGATTATGGTTGAATATGGTTGTGTGCCATAATGTAACCTCCTTTCTGAATATCTATATATTAATGCTCTGCCTCTTCTTCTCTAAGGCAATTTGGGGCTTTTGCATATTTGTTTGTTTTGTGATCAGTAGATCAATATTCTTCTTTATTTGCCTTCAGGAAGTTTATCGTCGGTGTTGACAGCCGTTTCAAATCATCATGTGGAAGTTAATGCATCTTTGGGAGATAATCCCACTCGGTAATGGTTGGCAGGAAACCGTTTTTCTTTCTGAACAGTTTTTAATCACATACTGTGAAGAGTCACGGTGGCAGGGTAGTGGAAGAGAGGTGTTGAGTCTTTACAAGAATTCAACATTCAATAGCAGTAGGCTCTGTGCAGGTTCTTCCCAGTGACCAATGCTATAACATGCGGGTATGTCTTCTTAGCGCCATTTTCGCTGCTCATACCCAAGTCTCACATTGCTATCAAGTTTGTGGTGTTCTTTCTGGATTTGGTAATGCCTCTGCTCTTTACATCTTTCTGGATTTGGTAATGCCTCTGCTCTTTACATTTTTCAATTTCAGAACAAGATTCTGAAATCTTGATGTGGAAAAATCACAGGTTTATGAAAAAATGAAAAAGATTGGAATGTTTTTAACTTAATTCAACATAGTTTTAACCTAGAAATTAATATAAGAGAGAGGGATGATGAAGGTAATGGTGGCGTTGGTGATGGCAAGAGCATGGACAGCAGCAACAATCGCATATGTTGGTCAGAAGGGCAATTCCTATACTCAGTGGTTACTCATCTGTAATCCTTTTCACAGATTTTGTGATGTTCGCTATTTGGTTTAAAGATTTTAATTAGAACGATTGGAGTAGTTGCTACTGCTGCTTGTCTCAATGAAATTTCAAATCAAATTGTTTTAAATTTACTATTTTCGAAGTTTCTATTGTTTGATTTTAATATGATGCAATGTTTTGAGTTATTGGTCTCTAGAATGGCTTTCAATACTTTCTCTGCATTTTTAATTTTAAATATCAAGTAAGAATTTAACACTACAGTTAAAATTTAGTATAGATAAAAAAATTTGACAGTGGATTCGATAGGGCCGTAGAAAGTACTAGTAAACTCTGTCTTTGGTATGAATAATGTTCTGAAGAGCATTTCCATCCAAATAAATTCCATAAGTTATTCGGTGGGTACAAATGAATCGATATGCATGATAAAATCTGTAAACAATTGGTTGGACGAAGAGTAAAGATGATTGGCATTAGAAAGGTAAGTATATGCAAGTAGAAAGAGAAAAGCACATGACTCCAGTGCATCATTTATTACCTCATTTTTCCATGCCTTGAGAATAAGGTTTAAGGAATGATAATTGTATCTTGATAAGTAGCCTGTATTTTTGCAGTGTATCAAACATATCCTGAGGTACATGTTTTTCACAGGGAGCATGTGATGTTAAGGAATGACAAGATTAGTTTCCATTATCACATATATTTGATATGTGTTCTATTTATTCTTTTTGGTCTGTATATAGGATTCTTCCATGGTAGTGTACATTGAGTCTGTTCTGTTCCTTTGCCATCTTCTCAATTTTATATTTCATATTGTTTACATGCTGAAATTTGTACTTTCATAATACATATCTTAATTCGTCTGTGTAGGATTCATTATAATAATAGAATTATTATATTTATTTTATGCTTAAATTCATTATTTTCTGATTATATTTTATAATTTTTATATTTTCAATATTATAATTACAAAACTGTTAATACAGTTCATATCTTTTAATATTTTTAGATTGTAGATATATTTTGAAAACAAAAAAAGTGCAGAAAACAGTTGTCAAAGGTTTTTTGAACAGAACTTGTATAAAGGTTATTTAGAGAAGCCATGATATTGTTTGATTTCAAGTTAATATCATTAAAAAAAGGTTTAAAATAATTGCTGATATTGTTGTAGCATGTTATTTTTTTGTTGATCTAATTTTGAGGCATAAACAATTGTATTTTTTTTACTCAAAATTATTATAAAATTATTTCAAATATACATAAAAATAATTAGAAATAAATTATGGTGTAATCCAATGTTCATTTGAAAAAAAAAAGAAACATTAAAAAAGAGAGGCTAAACTCTAAGATTTTACATTATAATTAATAAAGTAACTATTTTAAATAAATCTTAAATTGACATGTTGATTCTCATATCATTAAGGAAAGGTTTAAAATAATTGCTGATATTGTTGTTGCATGTAATTTTTTGTCAACCTAATTTTGAGGCATAAACAATTGTATTTGTTGATATTGTTTTTGCATGTTATTTTTTATCAAACTAATTTTGAGGTATAAACCATTGTATTTTTTTAGTAATTATAATAATATACATATATTAAATATTAATATATATAAAAATAGACGCCTTGAAAAAATAACTTTTAACGTATGATATATATATTAATATTTAATATATGTATGCCATGAGGTGTTGTATCAAGAAATATTCTACATATTAAAATTGACGTCTTTGTTAAAGGTTGTTGTCATTCTCCATGCAGACAATTACGATGAAATAATGCAGGTGTCACTATTGTCACACCCATGTTGTCTCTAACACAGTGCAGCCAACTATAGCCTGGAATGTGCATGTAGAATCAATATTTTGCAATTTTGTTTGTTCTATCTTTGCATATTTTGTGAAGCAAGTTTGATAGACTCAAGGGATCAACAAAGCAGAAGGCATTCCAAGTCAATATCGTCCCATGAAGATATCAAGGTATGTATTAAAGTTTGGTGGATTTCATCAATTCTCTCTACGTTGAGTTGTAGACTCGGCTATAAGTTAGTTTTCTATGCCTTCTCTTTGCAAGGATTTATTGTTTCCAACTTTACACTTACAATTATGTTCAATTACTTGATGATTATGAACTTGCGAGCAAAAACAGATTTTTCATGATTGCTTCCCTTTAGACTGCGTAAATAGCCCCTAGGTGCTTTGATCCCAAAATAAAGAAATAGTTTATACAAATCTTAGAGAAAAACTACCTGCAACCGTTAAATAGGTGTAGATTTGTGATTTAAATAAGTTATTACAACTATTGATTACCTTAATGTATCTAATGAACTTATTTTTAGGGTGAGGTTGTGAATTGCAATACAGTTGTTGAGAGAAGAATGTATGATCTATTGAATGATATGGCAATAGAAATCAACAGACTGGAGATTCCCCTTCGCTTTGCCTTCCCAACCAATAAAATGCTCTCCAAATGGACCTGTTTTCACTACAACAGGTGCAGAAGCATCGTCAAGTTGTGTAAAGGTGCATAATACACTACAAAAAATCCCAACAATGTGAGCTATAGTGGTGACTAAAGCTCGGGCAAAAGGTGCGGTTCCAATGGTGGTGCTGGGTATAGACAGTGTGCCCAATATAGCAGTTACAACATCGAGTTCGACAACACTAATAGCTAAGCATTTGGTCTTAGGGCAAAGCTTTATATGTTTCCAACAGCTCTTCAATATAGTGCTAGACTGTTAGTGCTTTTAATTTTCTTTCAATCATATGTTTTATGAGATAAATCGATTTAGTTAATAGTTTTTAATTGAATAATGTATTCATTAAATCATATGAAGAAGATGGGAAATCATATTGAAACATATAAATAAAACTGAATGTAGGTAACTTGGAAAGGATCTTCATGGTGGCTCAACAACAGCAAATTGCAATGCAATACCCATAAGGATTAAGATGCTAGAAATGAAAGTTAGAGAATGGTCAATTGCAGGTATATGGAGCTATATGATTATCTTATAGGTGCATCGATTTGCTGCGTCGATTTTGAATTCCTTCAACGTTTCTTGAACACTATATTTCGAATTGCTTCAATGTTTCTTGAACACTATGCGATTGTACATTTCTTTTATAAACAAACAAATTAATAGATTATAGCTTTTAATAAGATTTACAGATTAAACAAATTTTTTTTGTAGACCAAGACTTCCACTGTCATAGCTAGATCTCACTGGCAATTAATTGCTTTATAATTTTAACTACTAAAATAATTAGAGTCTATTTTGATGAATACTTCAACAGCAAAAAAAAACAAAACATAAAGAAACCAAACTAGCTCATGAGATTGATACCATATTCACCACTCTAATCATTTCAGTCCTTAATACATCCAATGGTCAGTTACTAAAAATGTCTTAGTAACAAAGATCCATCTGCATTGGATAGTTAATTAACACTTCCTCTGAGATACAACTTTATAATCCACCCTTCATTTTGACTAAGTATTAACCCTTCTGAATTAGATCCGGAGCTATAAGGATGGACATTATAATGAGTAATTACAAAGGAGTGCCAGGGGTTGAATATAAAGAGTAATTACATAGGAATATGATGTAATAAATAATTGTCTGCTCTATAAGGATTGATAAGGTTAATTTGATGCAACTAACCTTAATGGTGGATTAAATTATTTGATAAATGAATTACGTTAATCATAGAGCATTACTAGGAACCCCTTTATCAGTCTATAAGCACAATGGTGACCACAAGAGTAGGAGGATCACATTATAATGGTATATCATAGGAGTATGTTCTGCCCACAAGAGGATCACTATCTATCATTTGGAGCAATTATTTTGTAAGTATAAGATTTCAATTTTTTTTTTAACTAATCTATTGAAAATAGAAATTAAAAAAAGGTATTTTTTTAAGATGAGATTTCACTTTCTTATGCAGTAACATTTTTTTCAAACTGATGAGACCAACAAATTCATAAAAATAAAATTTGAAATTTCTATAAGATTGTGTCTTAATTTTGAAATTATCATGTAAGTGTTGAAAAGATATATTTAATAATAACAAGTTATTAAAATATTATGCATGTTTCTATTGGCTTAGATAGTTTAAGTATATTTATTTAAATGATAAAAAATATTAATTTTATTTTTTTAACTCATGATATAAATGAGAGAGGGTTTTTAAATTATCTCTATGTATTTAAAATATGGATGTTAATTTTATTTATTTATATTCATAATGGATTAATTAATATTTTATTTAATGATGATATAGTTTTGAAAAACACTTGAGTTTTTAATAATTTTAATGAAATAGAATATTTTTATATAAATATTTAGAGTAAATAAATATATTAAGCAATAAATTTGATTGATCCTATATTTTTAAGGTATTTAGAGAAACATTGAAATAAAAAATAATAATATTTTTATATTTATATGTTGAAGAAAGATAGATAGATTTGAATGTGACATATATACTAGCATACCTATATCTTTTTGGAGACGTGTCATTTATATGGTGCAAATTTAATTTAAAATAGGCACCTGAAGAAGGATATTAAGATTACAAATATGGTTATGGTTAAGGTATAAAATCACAGCTAGGGTTAGAATTCTTAAACCTTTAAGTTTGTATTCAAAAATTTCTAAGGCCTATTCAACAAATCCATTTTGATCTTAACTTGCAAGAATGGCTCCTTGTCTTCTAGCTTGTTTCATTTCCTAGAGGCTTCAACCAAGTAGGCCTCATTTCATGTCCTTGCAATATTTCTTTTTATTTATTGTTGTCATGTCTTCCAAGTGTGACCACATTTCTTGAGCCATCTTGCCTAACGAGTCAAGTGTCTTGTATCCACTTTCGCACTTTCGCTTATCACATGCATTCATTAATTCTCAGATGAACGTGTATACCCTGATAATGAACCATGCATATATGCCAACATTATTACATAATTTGATACACTTCAAATCACCACCTTATTCATAATATCGAATCATGATATAGCATGTAGTGATGCCAACATTATTACATAATTTGATACACATCAAATCGACACTATATTCATAATATTGTATCATGATATAGGATGTAGTGATTGTCACATTTTATTGTTGATGCAGTCATTATCTTCTTTTAGTCATTATTTGGTTATTATTACTCCATGCAAATCATCTTGATGAATTTTCAAAAATTCCTAATTGTTTCCAATTAATTTTATCTCTTTGGGATGTTCAAATAGTTACATACCTTGTCTATGCTTATGCATTTTAAGATAATGTTAACCAAAAGAGTTGCAAGGGCCATGAAATTTGCATTTACACTTACTAATGCATTTACTCAAAAGCTTCCAAACCCCATTCAACAAACCTAGATTCAATGTCACTTGCAATCAATGTACTCCATACTAGGAAGGTTGTGGAATTTAACTTTACACCTTCCAATTGCATTTGCTAATATTATTTTAAAGGTTTACTCTATATCTATTTCAAAAATATCCAAGAGTTAAAAAGAATTCTTAAGTAAGAATTGGCATCTTAAATTAAAATTAAAATTTGATATTGTCCCCACCTTATCAACAACTATTACAAAATGATAAACATGCATCAACAATTGGTTGACATTAGGAAAAATGCTATTATAAGACCAATGAAACTAACTTCCACAAAAAAAAAAAAAAGGTTTCTGAACAACTATGGAATTTAGATTCATTGAATGTGGTTTCACTTCCATTCACTAGGTAGCTTTATCTGATGTCACATAAAACATAAACGCAACAACTAGAAATCAGAAGACTATAACTATATACTTTGACTAAATATTGATGACTGCAAATCTATTTTGGCATAACTATATATTATTTATTAAGTGAATAGGCACCTTAAGATGGACATCTGTAATCTTTTTAATAAATAATATATATATATATATATATATATATGCTAGTCATAATCCTAATTGAAACCTAACCCTAATTAAATTGTAAGACTAATTAGACTATAACCCTAACTAAATCCTAACCCTAAATGAACTCTAGCTCCAATTGTAACACTAACCCTATCCTTTTCCATAATCGTAACCTTGATTAGAATTACTAATATTGTTAAAATTTTATATATACTTATGTGGTTATGTTAGGGTTAGAGTTAGAGTTAGAATTAGTATTAGTTTTAGAAATAGGGTTAGGGTTAGGGTTAGGGCTAGCGTTAAAGTCAGAATTAGAGTTAGTGTTAGTATTAAAATATATGTGTTAATATTAGGATTAGTGTTAAGGTTAGGGTTAGGGTTAGGGCTAAATTTAGAATTACAATTAGGGGTAGGGTTATAAATAGTGTTAGATTTAGAGTAAGAGTTACAATTACTCTTAGTTTTTGGGTTAGGGTTATAATGAGTGTTACTTTAAAAAAAGGTTAAGATGAGTTACTATCCAAACAATCCTGCAAGGAGCTTCCGAAGCCACACTACTTCTCAAGTTGCCACACAAGCTATAATATACTTTGCATCTGCAATGCTTAGTGCCACTGAAGACTGCTTCTCACGACACAAGGAAATCATAGCAGATCACAAATTAAAGCAACAACTAGAGGCAATTTTCAGATCTGCTACATTCCTTGTCCAATTAAAATTAGAATATCCTTGTAACTGAATATCTACACTGGAAGTATATCTTAAGCCATATCCAATTGTGCCACACAAGTATCTCAAAATATGCTTAGCTGCAACTAGATGTGTTTTCCTTGGTTCACTCATGAATTGACTAAGTGCACTCATTTTATAGCAAATATTTGGTCTAGTATTTCCTAGATACATCAATGATCCAATCAACTACCTATACATAGTGGGATCCACCAAATTCAAACTAGTTGGAAACTCAATCAACTTGTTCAAATTGGTTTCCATCGATGTAGACATGGATTTGCAATCGATCATACCAAATCTCTTCAAGATGTCTATACTATACTTCCCTTGACTTAGAATGATCTCATTAGGCCTCTTCCACATTTCTAATCTGATGAAGTAATGCATGTATCCAAGATACTTCATCTCAAATTCAAAAGCTAACTCCTTCTTGCATTTGATAATGGGATGTTCTTCTCTAGTAAGAAATATATCATCAACATAAAGAACCAAGATTACTGCCTTACCATTAACTACCTTGAAGTACAAGTTTGAATCAACATCATTCTTGGAGAAACCCAAGCTCATCAGGTATTGATAAATCCTCTCATACCAAACATGAGGAGCCTACTTAAGGCCATACAAAGCCTTCTTCAATCTAGAAAAATGAGACTCCTTCACATGAATCTGAAAGGCATGAGTTTGATCAATGTATACCATTTCTTCAATCACACCATTTAAGGAATGTTGTCTTCACGTCCATCTGATGTAGCTTCCATCCCTTAGCTACTAAAATATCAATAATGGTTTTGATGGATGTATAATGACAAATGAGAGAAAAAGTTTCTTCATAGTCTATCCCCTCTTTCTGAGAGAATCCTTTGGCCAAAAATCTAGCTTTGCGCTTCTCAATGCTTCCATTAGCCACATGCTTAATCTTGAAAATCCATTTAGAAGATACAACAAATTTCCCTTTTGGTCTAGGTACAATATCCCAAACATCATTCCTGATTATAGATTGATTTTATTTGGCCATGACATCCTTCCATAGTTGCTGACTTGATGCTTGCTCAACACTAGAAGGCTTAGATTCTAAGATATGACTCATTAATGAAACATAGCCTAGAAACTTGTGAGCACCCTATGACAATTGAAAAAAATAGCTCTTAATGTGAAGAGAGTAACTTTGAATGATGTTGTGGATGATTGAAATGAAGGATAACCTCTCCATTTATACTGTTAGAAATAAATACCATTGTGTACCTAGGTTAAAGTAGTTAGGGGTTCCTTCAATGCTCCTACGATAAAGGGTTTCCCATAGGATGAACAAGAAGGTTGATTGTTTGATGAAGGCTCGTTTAAGGTCTGGGGTAATTTCCACGGGAAAGACTCCTATTCTTAAGTATGTTTTAATGTCATGATATAGTGAATCACTAGGACCAATGAGTTCACACACAAATTCAAACTTTGGTATTGCGAATGCGGGTACGAGAAGTTTCTCTACCAAGAATTATGGCTTTGGGATATTGCGCAGAATTTCCAAGAGTGATCCAATTATAGCCATTACATTTTCTACTTCGTTGTTTGCTCTAGTTATTTGTTGAAATGTGATATCAATGAATGAATCTTTGAGGCTCTCGACCAAATTCTTGTATGGAGTCAGTTTGTCATCCTTTGTCTGATATTCATTCTTTACCTGATTCATAATGTGCTGAGAATCCCTATATACCTTTAGAGCCATGATCTGCCATTGTACTACAATCCTTATGCCTATGACGAGAGCCTCATACTTTGCTATGTTTTTTGTTCATGGGAATGAAAACTTGTAAGATTTCGGAATACAGTCTCCATCGGGAGTTATGAAGAAAATCCTTGCTCCTGATCTATGTTGTGTGTAAGTTCCATCAAAATACATCTTGCAATGGTTTGTAACACTTTGGTTGAAAATTGATTCATCAAGGAATTCTAAAATGAGTGGGTTTTCTGCATAAATAGGAGCCTTTGCTAGTTGATCTGCAATTGGTTGTCCCTTGATGGCCTTGTGCTCCAAATATTCAATTTCGTGTTCCGTTAATATCATGACCCACTTGGTTTTTCTACTTGTGAGAGTAGCTTTAGAAAGTAAGTACTTGAGAGGAACTATCTTCGCAATAAACTTGATTTGATGAGCCAACATATAGCATCTAAATTTACATGTTGTGAACAAAACTACCACACAAACCTTTTCAATAGGAGTATATTTTAGCTTGTGTCCCACCACGGTTCTTTTCATATAGTATACTGCTCTCTCTCTTTCGTTTTCACCATGTTGAGCTAATAGAGCAATAAGAGCTACTATTGTTTTTGAAATGTATAGGATCAATGGTTTTCCTGGGATTGGTGACATCAAAACTAGTGGCATGAGTAAGTGTTCTTTGATTTTGTTAAATTAACGATCACATTTTTCATCCCACTTGTTTTCTACCCCGTTGTGGAGTAGATGAGATTATGGGATGTGTTTATCTACTATTTGCGCTACAAATCTGTGGATGGATTGGAGCCTGCCTTGTAGGCCTCTCAGTTTCTTTAGTGTCTTGGGTGCTTCCATGTTGAGGATCACCTTGACTTTGGTGGGATCCACCTTGATTCATCTCATTGATATTGTAGACACATAAAACTAACATCATGCATCTCGCTCTAATTAACATTCAATTATGCTATTAATCAGTCAAAACAATTTATTGATTAAGTCCCTAAGGTTCATCATATTTAATTAAATAAATCAAATTATTTAATTAAGTCCTAAAGTTCTTCTTATTTGATTCAATAAATCAAATCGATTTAAATCAAATATCAAATCCCTAAAATCCGCCAAGTTAATTAATCTAAATTAATTAACTTCTAATCGTAATTAGCATTCTCTAGCTTTTGACTCAACTAGAGTCAAATCTAAACTCTCAACTAACCCACCCACTTGCACCAATAAATCAATTATTTTATTTATCAATTCTTCTAATTACTTTCGAAAGGGCATCAAGATGGAATATTCTTCCAATTTGAATCTTCCCTCCACATGACTTGTCCCTTCCAACAAAGCATTAAATGCTCTTACACATCTCTTGCACAAGTCAAACTTGGCATTTATTGCACCTTTCATCCCCCTTAAACATGTCTTTTCATACAAATTCAAATTTGAAATTGGCACATTGGCCAAGACTAGCACATTCCTCACCCTCTCACACCTTGACAAGTGTCATCTCGTCATTGGCTTTTTGAATGATCCCACATTCATTCAAAATCTCTCAATCTCCTACCCTTGAATCTATAAAATCAAGGCACAACAACACAATTTGGGAACACATTTTTATGCAAGGTTACTCTCTACATGTGAGAACTAATCTTGCTTTTCATCACAACATCACTATCATCTTGGCATCATCTTGCTTATCATGGATTGGGAAAGGGTTGCATCCTATATGACAAAGTGGCACCAATCCACTATGAGATAGTTGTTAATCATGTTTGCATATGCTTTTTTTTATCTTGCATTGTTTTTATTAGTTGCATTGTTTAACATGGTTAAATATTTCATAGGGATGTTTAAGTTTGTTGATTTAAACTAACTTTTGTGCTAAGAACATGAAATTGTTTAAGTCCCATTTGCAGATTTTGATGTCCACAAAATGGCGCTAGAACGAGGGCATGAAAACTGACTCTTTTGAATCACTTTGGTTTTGAATATGAATATCATTTTTTATGAAGAATATTAAATAACGTGAACTTTTTGCTATGCTCAGATTTACTAGAATACTGACTTTTATCATTATCTTATTCTTGCGGTAGATATTACATAAACTATCAGGAGTCTTATAATTGAGTTTGCTTTCACTTTTGGTTTTCACTTGTTTTCTACCCCCTTGTGGAGTAGATGAGAGTATGGGATGTGTTTATCTGCTAGTTTCGCTACAAATCTGAGGATGGAATGGAGCCTACCTTGTAGACCTCTCAGGTTCTTTAGTGTATTGGGTGCTTGCATGTTGAGGATCACCTTGACTTTGGTGGGATCCACCTCGATTCCTCTCATTGATACTATATACCCCAGGAGCTTTCCTGATTGCACCCCAAAGACGTATTTCTTTGGGTTGAATGAACCTTATATTTTCCAATCTATCAAAAATAGAGCTCAAGACTGCTATGTGGTCCTATCTTTTTATGGATCTAGCCAATATGTCATCTACATATTCTTCCACTATCTTATGAATCATGTCGTGAAAGATCAAAATCATGGCTCTTTTGTATGTTGCACATACAATCTTTAACATGAAAGGCATCATGTTCCAGCAATAGGTCCCCCATGAACATGTGAATTCTATCTCGTGTTGATCCTCCTTTGCTACATGTAGGCACCCTAACTGTGCAAATAGCTATAAAATCCAACACTCGTTGTCATGGTGAATTCATAACTAATAAAATAAGCTAATGCTCCTATGAAATAACACATTATACCTCATAAACAAAATAATAAAATAAAATAATTGAAAGCATTAAAGAAGCACAATGTATACCTATCCCATAGTGGATTTGTGCTACTCTTTGTGTGGAAAGTAGCCCTTTCCCAACCCTTGACAAGCCAATGATGATGATACAATGCTACGACAATGGAAAAAATCAGCTCTCAATGTGAAGAGAGTAACTTTGCATGATGTTGTGGATGATTGAAATGAAGGATAGCCTCTCCATTTATAGAAGATCTTGCTAAGAGAAGATGAAAATGGGATGAATTTGGGATAAAAACCCAACCAATAGGAATAAGACACTTGTCACCATGTGAATGGGCCAAGAATGTGCAAGTTTTGATGAACTTGCCCATAAATCCATAAATTTAAATTTTGAAATAGTTGAAATGACAAGGTGGAGGGAGAGTAAAATGGAGTAATGGCCACTTGGCTCAATGCAAAAGGACTTGTAAGGTGAAATAAATGCCTTGTTGGAAGGACTAAGTCCACATTCTTTTGAATTCAAATTTATGGGAATATTCTGTATTATGCCATGTTGAGGTAAATTAGAAGATTTAATAAATCAATTAAATGACTTTTTTGTGCAAGTGGGAAAACCTAGAGAATGTGACATGAGTTTAGATTAAATTAATTAGGATTGGATTAATTTAATGAGGGTTTACATGATTTGACCTATTTAATTTAGATTTATCGATTGAAACAAATAAAAAAGGAGATGGAAAATGATTTAGACATTGTTAAGTAAATATTTTTATTTATTTAGCTAAAGGGGATGATGTTAGTATTAAAGATGTATTTGACCATCTTTTGCATGGATGGAAGAGCTTTGAAATGGAGGTGAGAAAGTCTTCTATGCCAAAACTCACTTGGATTAGTGGAGTCATGCAATAATGCTTGCATTGGATGAATGTAAAGCCTATAAAGACTCTCATGCCAAACACCAATCACTTGGGTTGTCTTGATGCTAGAGTTCTTCACCCACGCAAGAAGTTTTCCTTCAAAAAATGCAACTTGATATCCATTTTCCTTCAAGGCTGAAATTGATACAAGGCTCCTCTTGATACCTGCTATGAACACCACATGACTCTAATGAAAAGAGATGTTGGAATCTAGGTGAAGAGAGGAGGCTCCAACACCATTCAGTGAATAGCATGCATCATCTCCAATAATGACTTGAATGTTGGTATCTCTCTCCACCAAATCTGAAAGATGTTTTCTAAATCCAATGATGTGATGAGAGGCACCACTATCAATCAACCATGTGTTGTTCTTGGTTGGAATATTGCTTTATAGGGCTGAGATAAATAGAAATCCACTTGAATTGTCTCTTGAATCTTTCTAAGGAGATACCTCATCCACATCCATGGTAGTAGCATCTTGTTTTGGTCTTGTTGCACAATCTCTTGCACAGTGACCAAACTTGTCACATCTGAAGCATTGTAAATGAGAGAGATCTTTCTTCTTCTTAGATTCAGGACCACCATTTGATCTTATATCCCTATTCCTCTTGAATTTTTCTTTCTTTCTTTCTCTTCCTTTTTTCTTCAATGTTTGATTAGAAATAACATGGTTGTATTCATTATTAGAACCTTGACCACTACCTCTTGCAACCAATCTTGATTCCTCTTGTATATAATATGCCCTAAGATGATCAAACTTTGGTAGCTTCAATCTTCCACTGATAATTTGGATAAATGTCTCCCAAGATTGAGGGAGAATATTAAGAGCCAACATGACTAAATCTTTATCATCAACCATATTACCAATGGAACAAAGTTGATCTCTCAATTAAGTGATCTCCATGAAGAAAGACATGATTGAATCTCCTTTTTCAAGCTTGATTTTATGTAGTTGTTGCCTCAATGCAAAATCTCGGTTGGTATTATTAATCTCACCACTTCCAACAAATAGGCACAATGTTCCTGTTACTTCTCAACATCGGTATCAATGTTCGTGTTACTGTGCACCACTTCTTTCTTACCCATTTCAGCAATCTTAGCACCCATTTCCTCGATCTTACTTTGCAGGGCCGAGTTTTTAATTTTAAAGCTCATTGATTTTAGAGAAGGTCCAATCTAGGAGTTTAGAATGGGACTCAGAATTTGTTTTAGCAAAGTAGAGATAATCAAGGGAGGGCTCTTTTCTAGTGTTAACAGGGGAAATATCAACAATGTGTATGTGCGGTAAAGGGTCCACACAACGCTCAAAGATGTTGGTATCAGCTTCCTCTGACTCAGAGGAATCTTCAGTGTAAGAAACAGGGCTTTTAGCCTGGGTAGTCTTGCCAGCAAGGCTAATCTTAGGAGGAGGACAGTTAGGCTCAAGCTCAATCCGGATTTTACCCAATTCCCTGGAAGGGCCAGCATGCAAACTAGGGGCTTATGGACCTGGGCTAGGGTTAGGAAAATACTCCGAGCCACTGGGCTCAGTATCATCACTCTCATCATCAGGGTTGGTTTCCAAAGTAGTAGGGGCAGGCACATGCAGATGTTCAACAATAAGCCTAATTAACCTAGTATGAAGAATAGGAAATCTTTTGGGGTTTTTTTTATTGTCCTCCAAACTTTTCTTCAAAGAGCAGAAGAGATAATAGGGGATAGAGACCCTTACCTTGTGACAGAAATGGTTAAGGAGAGTGAAGTGGTAACTATAGACTTTAGTAAAATGCCCGTCCACCGTGATATACTCCATAATGGCCCGAAGAACCTTTCTCCATATAGATTTTATGGAGTCAACATCAAATTAACTGTTAGCAATTTTGACCAAGCTTTTCTTTTCCTTGTCCTTTTTGTGGAATCTGATAACAACTTCATTAGAGTAAGCCCTGTCCCTAAAAAACTTCTTCCCATTAGTGGGTAATTCCGTAACTTTGGCAATAAGATTTTCATTGAGCTCCACATTCCTACCGAACAGAGTCAAGTTACCATCATGCCAATTTTTGGCGAAGAGATTCATAGCCTCCTGATCAGAACCACCAAGCTTCTCCAGGAAAGGAATAAGACCTCCACTTTTAATCTTGTTCCAAACCTTAGCATTTTTCATATGGGTTTCATAGCTATCCGGCTTAGTTCACTTTCTGTCTCCTCCCATATCGGCTGACACAGTGAGGTAGATCCAAACACAAGCCTTTCTAAAATTGGCCCCTCCAAATCTTAGAACCCTCAAAGCGTGCGGAGTTATCCCGCAAATTACTCCACTGGGCTCGGTCCCAAACAATCTAATGATTGTGATGTGAGAGATCCAACCTATCCTCATTAAAGGGATAACACATTGCCTTACCATGTAATTTATCATAATTTAATAGGGCACAGACTTTAATATTTAGATCGCTATTATTTAGCCAGGTACACACTTCTTTGCTCTTAACTCCTTCATTAGCAAAAAAGTCCACAACAGCATTGGCTTCTCTATAGGCGTGTGATATTTTAACTTTTTCAAACTTGACTAGTTTCAATTTAGCTTCATCAATCCATGAGTTGATGGTCCACGAGGGAGGAGACTTGCCACGGAGGCAATCAATTATGTTTTTGGAGTCTCCTTCAAGCCATAAATTTTTAATGTTGATACTTTGGGCTAAATTTATGATATGGTAAGCACCAGTCGCCTCTGCCAAGTGATTAGCTTGAGAGCCAAGAGGAGAGGCAATTACACCTATGATGTTGCCATTGGAATCCCTTATAACTCCTCCACAGTCCACCACCCTCGGATTGCCTTTAGCCGCACCATCAAAGTTAGCTTTGATCCACCCGTTAGGCGGAAAAGTCCAGCAAACTCCCTCTCTGTCCTTTTTAGCCTTCAAAGTAAAGCTAGATAAAATAGGATTTATGTTCCATTCCTTAGCAACACAAAGATCATAGTTTGAAAACTCTGCATTCAAGGTCTTCCTATCCTTCTAGGCCACGACACTGAAGTTTTCCTTCAGAGATCTAACAATTTTATCAAAAACATAATCCATAGAGGCTTCTTTGTCCCTAAAAATTCTATTGTTGTGTTCTTTCGAGAGGCCCCAAGCAATATGAGGGAAGGATAAATCCCAAAAAAATCTAAGTAAAGAATTCCTTGTTTTGGTTTTCCATTGAGAAAAGAGATCTTCAATGAGCATCAGGAAAACCCAAGAAAGGTTCCATAATCTGATAAATTTTTCCCAAAGAGAAGCAGCAAAAGAGCAATGAAGGAATAAATGATTTATAGATTCAGCATCCATCTTACAAAGATAGCATCTATTAGGGATTTGAAATCCACATTTACACAGGTTATCAATTGTAAGCAACTTATTTTGGAGCAAGATCCAAAAGAAGATGTTAATTTTAGGTATCAGATTATTGCACCAAGCTTTAGACCAAAAGGGAGGATGATCCAGAGATGAGGTGAGCTTAGCAAAAGTAGAAGACAAAAAAATTACTAGAGGGATCATCAATCTAGACTGCACAGTCCTCCAGCTGCTCCGAGCTAAGTCTAACTGCCAACAACGTAGTCTGGATGGGGACCAAAGCCTGACCGACTCTGCCCAAGTCCACCCAATTACCATTCACTCTGTAATCTTTAACATAAGTTCCAAACCTAGCCTTGCAATTCTCAACCCAATCTCTTAAGGGGTTGATATTTATCAAGGCTTCCTTAAAAAGCCATCTATCTTCCCAGAATCTGGTACTATTACCATTTCTCATTTGCCAACCAATGCCTTCCTCCACAATCTTTTTTCCAATAATTAAATTGTTCCAGCATATATATCCTCTTGAAAGAAGGTGGGGGTCCTTCTTAATAATGGAAGAGCAATTGTTTTCTAAATATTTGCTAGCCAGAATATCTATCCACTCCCCGGAGGAGGAGAAGATTCTCCAAATTTGCTTAGCCAAGAGGATTTTATTAATAGTTCTAATTCTTCTTAACCCAAGTCCGCTATTCTTTTTAGGTCTATAGACCAGATTCCAGTCAATTAAGGGAATTCTTTTATTTTCCTCAACACCCGACCAAAGAAATCTTTTTTGAATTTTTTCAATTGTATCGGCATATTTGGCAGGGATCTTAAAGAGGCTCAGGGCGTAGATAGGGAGATTCTGAAGGGAGGCTTTGAGGAGCTGAAGCTTTCTAGCTTGGCTAAGCAGAGCACCTTTCCAACCCACAAGCTTCTTACTAAATCTATCCACCAACGATATCCAGAAGAAATCGAGAGGTTTCATACTTAAAGGAAGACCCAGGTAGGTGGTAGGAAGGGATTCTACCTTACAATCCAGAATTCTGGCAATTTTGGTCTGTCGATGAGCTGGAGTATTGAAAAAGAACAGCGCACTTTTTTGATTGTTGATCAACTGTCCTGAAGCTCTCCCATACTTGTCAAGCAGTTGTTTAATAGATTTAGCTTCAGACATAGAAGCTTGACCCATGAGTATAGTGTCATCAACGAATTGTTGATGAGAGCACACCAAGTTGCCCGAGGAAGGTCTAAGCCCAGAGATAACTTTAGAGTCAACCAGATTTTTCAAGTTCCTGCCTAAGCTTTCAGCCATAATAGTGAATAAAATAGGATTGATAGGATCACCCTACTTGAGTCCTCTAGTACTCTGAAAAAAGGAGGTCGGGGAACCATTGACCATAATCGATATGGAAGCTGTGGACACAAGTTGTTCCACCATTTGAACCAACCTATTATTAAAGCCAAAGGCATTCAAAATTTTAAATAAAAAATTCCAGTCAACTCTGTCATAGTCTTTTGATATGTCAAGCTTTAATAGGAAACCTTCAGTCTTCGATTTAACACTAAAGTTCTTGATAAAAGAAAAATTGTAATTACTACTTTGTGATAAGAGATAATTATGTAAATGATTTATGATTCTCTTTTTTTAGTGTATATTGAGATTAACATTATTATTAACAATATTTATAATTATTGTATTGAAATATACTATATTCTTTAGTATGGCAATTAGCTTTTTTCCAAACATTTTAGTGCAGAATATAAAAATCTACTGTTTTTCTAAAAATGGGGAAGATGTGGGCATGCATGATCTAAAATGAAGATTGCAATAGCAAGTTTGTTTATACTTTGGGGATGCCAGGTATAAAGCACCAGGCCCCTAAGAATTGTTATGTACAAAGGGGGAATGATAATGGTTTGTAAAAGTAAACCAATTACACATGCTTTGATTATTTATGAGTTTGATGAGCTTGCCTTGCAGTAGAGATCTAGATATGAAGAAATTGTATCACCCCATTATTGTCTCCTAGAGCGATTTGTGTTGAGGGGGATTACATTTTGATAATTCAGAAATAAGAGGGCCAGGTCAGCCACATAATTTCTATAGATATAAATACCGCGGAGCTGAAAGTATGGCCAGAAGTTCACCTGTTTATGTTCAATGTGGGGAACTTTCTATCAGTACCACTAAGCTTTTGCCTATGCTGTCAGATTTCATTCTTATTAACTTTTAGGGTTCCTTGATTGTATTTCCATTGTCCTTTGCCTTATTTAGTTATCTGTGGGCACCGGTGACCAATGAAATCTGTGTTGCTGCATAAATAAATGGCTGTATTAGTCCAAATATAAAAAAATATTTAAAAAACAACTAAAAATAAAACAGTGTATATGGTTGAAGATATATGGGTTTTACAAACCATTACCATTCTCCCCTTTACATAACGATTCCCAAGGCCCGGTGCATTATACCTTGCATCCCCAAAATATAATGAAACCGGCTATTGATATTTGCATTCAGATCATACGTACCCGCACCTGCTCCATCTTTAGAAAAGCAGTAGATTTTTTAATTCTGCACTAAAATGTTTGGACAAAAATTAATTGTCATACTTCCTTTCGCTCTTTGAACCAAATAAACGTCTCTAATTTCTCATCTATGTTTTGAATGAAACTTGAGGGAACAGCGACATCGTCATGATATATTTTCATGCAGAACGAAATCCTGCTTTTTTTTGGTCACCTTTGCATCTTCAAGACTATGGGATTGCATGGTCAATGGATTCATTACCTGAAGGGATCCATATCTCTTAATCGAAGCGATTGCGTGGTCAATGGATTCACTAAAGGTTTTCTTGAACCTTAACCTTCTATTGACATCAGAGAGATTGCGATCCATCACCAGCCACATTTGCATGTTACTCTGCTCCCACTCATTGTGAAAGTGATTAGACCTATAAATAAATTTGCCATGAGAATAAATGATTTGAAATTGGAAGAGAGTATGAAGGGGAAGTTTACAAAATATTACCCTCAAGATGTCCTCTGGAATATGATTTAAGCCATCCTCTCTCCATGGCTCAACTACCCTGATTACGTCGAGAGGCGTTCTACAGTGGCAGCCAAGAGTCTGTGTAAAGTTTTTGAAGGTGTATTTAAAATGACGTGCAGGTGGCAGTATTGGAAGAGGAGGAGGTAGGAAGTTTATCGTCGGTGCTGACAGCCGCTTCAAATCATCATGTGGAAGTTAATGCATCTTTGGGAGATAATCCCAGTCGGTAATGGTTGGCAGGAAACCGTTTTTTATTCTGAACAGTTTTTAATCACATACTGTGAAGAGTCACGGTGGCAGGGTAGTGGGAGAGTGGTGTCGAGTCTTTAAAAGAATTCAACATTCAATAGCAGTAGGCTCTGTGCAGGTTCTTCCCAGTGACCAATGCTATAACATGCGGGTATGTCTTCTTAGCGCCATTTTCGCTGCTCATACCCAATTCTCACACTGCTATCAAGTTTGTGGTGTTCTTTCTGGATTTGGTAATGCCTCTGCTCTTTACATTTTTCAATTTCAGGACAAGATTCTGAAATCTTGATGTGGAAAAATCACAGGTTTATGAAAAAATGATAAAGATTGGAATGTTTTTCACTTCATTCAACATAGTTTTAACCTAGAAATTAATATAAGAGAGAGGGATGATGCAGGTAATGGTGGCGTTCTTGATGGCAAGAGCATCGACAGCAGCAACAATCGCATATGTTGGTCACAAGGGCAATTCCTATACTCGATGATTACTCATCTGTAATCCTTTTCACAGATTTTGTGAAATTCGCTATTTGGCGTAAAGATTTTAATTAGAACGATTGGAGTAGTTGCTACTGCTGTTTGTCTCAATGAAATTTCAAATCAAATTGTTTTAAATTTATTATTTTCGAAGTCTCTATTGTTTGATTTTAATATGATGCAATGTTTTGAGTTATTGGTCTCTAGAATGGCTTTCAATACTTTCTCTGGATTTTTAATTATAAATATCAAGTAAGAATTTATCACTACAGTTAAAATTTAGTATAGATAAAAAATTTTTGACAGTGGATTCGATAGGGCCGTAGAAAGTACTAGTAAACTCTGTCTTTGGTATGAATAATGTTCTGAAGAGCATTTCCATCCAAATAAATTCCAAAAGTTATTCGGTGGGTACAAATGAATCGATATGCATGATAAAATCTGTCAAACAATTGATTGGACGAAGAGTAAAGATGATTGGCATTAGAAAGGTAAGTATATGCAAGTAGAAAGAGAAAAGCACATGACTACAGTGCATCATTTATTACCTCATTTTTCCATGCCTTGAGAATAAGGTTTAAGGAATGATTTTATATCTTTATAAGTAGCCTGTATTTTTGCAGTGTATCAAACATATCCTGAGGTACATGTTTTTCACAGGGAGCATGTGATGTTAGGGAATGACAAG
Organism: Sequoiadendron giganteum; assembly: GCA_007115665.2. Taxonomy (NCBI): domain Eukaryota; kingdom Viridiplantae; phylum Streptophyta; class Pinopsida; order Cupressales; family Cupressaceae; genus Sequoiadendron; species Sequoiadendron giganteum. The sequence continues at coordinate 670,712,083 of CM021101.1, forward strand.
ATTAGTTTCCATTATCACATATATTTTATATGTGTTCTGTTTATTCATTTTTGTCTGTATATAGGATTCTTCCATGGTAGTGTACATTGAGTCTGTCTGTTCCTCTGGTTGTATATCTACATTTTTGTTGGTTTATATGCTGAGTTTGGCCAAACACTTCCCTGTTGTGGCATCTCCAAGGGCACACAGTATTCATAAAAATGAAACTTTAGAAATGGTTTTGTCATCTTCTCAATTTTATATTTCATATTGCTTACATGCTGAAATTTGTACTTTCAGAATGCATATCTTAATTCGTCTGTGTAGGATTGATTGAGATTCCTGTAAGATCAAAGACTATAAGAGAATAGTTTTCTACATAATATTGTAGAATAGTGATTTTCAAAGCATTTTTTATATGAGTCAAAATATATATTATAATAAAATTATTATATTTATTTTATGCTTAAATTCATTATTTTCTGATATTGTTGTAGCATGTTATTGTTTTATGGATCTAATTTTGAGGCATAAACAATTCTGTTTTTTTAATAAAAATTATTGTAAAATTATTTCAAATATACATAAAAATATTTAAAAATAAATTATGGTGTAATCCAATCTTCATTTGAAAAAAAAAAAGAAACATTAAAAAAGAGAGGCTAAACTCTAAGATTTTACATTATAATTAATAAGGTAACTATTGTAAATAAAGCTCAAATTGACATGTTGATTCTCATATCATTAAGGAAAGGTTTAAAATAATTGCTGATATTGTTGTTGCATGTAATTTTTTATCAACCTAATTTTGAAGCATAAACAATTGTATTTTTTGATATTGTTTTTGCATGTTATTTTTTATCAACCTAATTTTGAGACATAAACAATTGTATTTTTTTAGTAATTATAATAATATACATATATTAAATATTAATATATATAAAAATAGACGCCTTGAAAAATAAATTTCGACCTATTTAATATATATTAATATTTAATATATGTATGCCGTGGGGTGTTGTATCAAGAAATATTTTGCATATTAAAATTGACGTCTTTGTTAAAGGTTGTTGTCAGCCCTCACAATGCAAGGGATGATAATTATAACGCTACTAATCCATCGAGTATGAAGATAAATTGTTGATTTATTTTTAGTTTTATCAAAGATAGTTAATTTGATGCTTAACACTTCCTCTGAGATACAGCTTTATAATCTACCCTTCATTTTGACTAACCCTTCTGGATTAGATCCGGAGCTATAAAGGTGGACATTATAATGAGTAATTACAAAGGAGTGCGAGGGGTTGAATATAAAGAGTAATTACATAGGAGTAGGAAGCAATAAATAATTGTCTCCTCTATAAGGACTGATAAGGTTAATTTGATGCAATTAACCTTAATGGTGGATTAAATTATTTGATAAATGAATTAGGTTAATCATAGAGCATTACTAGGAACCCCTTATCAGTCTGTAAGCACAACGGTGACCACAAGAGTAGGAGGATCACATTATAATGGTATATCTCAGGAGTATGTTCTGCCCACAAGAGGATCACATTATAGTGGCGTATCTCACATAATTTGCATGTTAACATCACTTAATGGAATTAAAAATATCTGTCATATTTGGAGCAATTATTTTCTAAGTATAAGATTTGAATTTTTTTTTTTAACTAATCTATTGAAAATAGAAATAAAAAAAAGGTATTTTTTTTTAAGATGAGATTTCACTTTCTTATGCAAGTAACATTTTTCTCAAATTGATGAGACCAAGGAATTCATAAAAATAAATTTTGAAATTTCTATAAGACTGCGTCTTAATTTTGAAATTATCATGTAAGTGTTGAAAAGATATATTTAATAATAACAAGTTATTAAAAAATTATGCATGTTTCTATTGGTTTAGATAGTTTAAGTATATTTATTTAAATGATAAAAAATATTAATTTTATTTTTTTAACTCACATGATATAAATGAGAGAGAGTTTTTAATTTTACTGAGATTCATAATGGATTAATTAATATTTTATTTAATTGATGATATAGTTTGAAAATACACTTGAGTTTCTAATACTCCATTGAAGAATATTTTTATATAATTATTTAGAGTAAATAAATATATTAAGCAATAAATTTGATTTATCCTATATTTTTAAGGTATTTAGAGACATATTGAAATAAAAAATAATAATATTTTTATATTTATATGTTGAAGTAAGATAGATAGATTTGAATGTGACATATATACTAGCATACCTATATCTTTTTGGAGATGCGTCATTTATATGGTGCAAATTTAATTTAAAATAGGCACCTCAAGAAGGATATTAAGATTACAAATATGGTTATGGTTAAGGTATAAAATCACAGCTAGAGTTAGAATTCTTAAACCTTTAATTTTTTATTCAAAAATTTCTAAGGCCTATTCAACAAATCCATTTTGATCTTAACGTGCAACAATGGCTCATTGTCTTCTAGCTTGTTTCATTTCCTAGAGGCTTCAACCAAGTAGGCCTCATTTCATGTCCTTGCAATATTTCTTTTTATTTTGCTTATCACATGCATTCATTAATTTTAAGATGAATGTGTATACCCTAATATTGAATCATGATATAGCATGTAGTGATTGTCACATTTTATTGTTGATGCAGTCATTATCTTCTTTTAGTCATTATTTGGTTATTATTACTCCATGCAAATCATTTTGATGAATATTCAAAAAATCCTAATTGTTTCCAATTAATTTGATATCTATGGGATGTTCAAATAGTTACATACCTTGTCTATGCTTATGCATTTTATGATAATGTTAACCAAAAGAGTTGCAAGGGCCATGGAATTTACATTTACACCTACTAACGCATTTACTCAAAAGCTTCCAACACCCATTCAACAAATATAGATTCAATGTAACTTGCAATCAGTGTACTCCATACTGGGACAGTTGTGGAATTTAGCTTTACACCTTCCAATTGCATTTGCTAATATTATTTTAAAGTTTTACTCTATATCTATTTCAAACAGGTAGAAATGAGAAGACTATAACTATATACTTTGACTAATTATTGATGACTGTAAATCTATTTTGGCACAACTATATATTATTTATTAAGAGAATAGGCACGTTAAGATGGACATCTATAATATTTTTAATAAATATTATTAATAAATAATATATATATATATGCTAGTCATAAACCTAATTGAAACCTAACCCTAATTAAATCCTAAGACTAATTAGACTATAACCCTAACTGAATCCTAACCCTAATTGAACTCTAGCTCCAATTGTAACACCGACCCTATCCTTAACCATAATTGTAACCTTGATTAGAATTACTAATATTGTTCAAATATTATATATACTTATGTGGTTATGTTAGGATTAGAGTTAGAGTTAGAATTTGTGTTAGTTTTAGAAATAGGGTTTGGGTTAGGGTTAGGGCTAGCATTAAAGTTAGAATTAGAGTTAGTGTTAACATTAAAATATATGTGTTAATATTAGGATTAGTGTTAAGGTTAGGGTTAGGTTTAGGGTTAAGTTTAGAATTACAATTAGGGGTAGGGTTGGAAATAGTGTTAGATTTAGAGTAAGAGTTACAATTACTCTTAGTTTTAGGGTTAGGGTTATAATGAGTGTTAGTTTAAAAAAGGGTTAAGATGAGTTACTATCTGAACAATCCTGCAAGGAGCTTTCGAAGCCACATTGCTTCTCAAGTTGCCACACAAGCTTTAATATACTTTGCATCTACAGTGCTTAGTGCCACTAAAGACTGCTTCCCACGACACAAGGAAATCATAGAAGATCCCAAATTAAAGCAACAACTAGAGGCAATTTTTTGATCCGCTACATTCCTTGCCCAATCAAAATTAGAATATCCTTGTAACTGAATATCTACACTGGAAGTATATCTTAAGCCATATCCAACTATGCCACGCAAGTATATCAAGATATGCTTAGCTGCAACTAGATGTATTTTCCTTTGTTGACTCATGAATTGACTAAGTGCACTCATTTTATAGCAAATATCTATGCTAGTATTGACTAGATACATCAATGATCCAATCAACTACCTATACATAGTGGGATCCACCAAATTCAAACTAGCTGCAAACTCAATCAACTTCATCAAATTGGTTTCCATCGATGTAGACATGTATTTGCAATCCATCATACCAAATCTCTTCAAGATGTCTATACTATACTTCCCTTTACTTAGAATGATCTCATTAGGCCTCTTCTACACTTCTAATCCTAGGAAGTAATGCATGTATCTAAGATACTTCATCTCAAATTAAAAAGCTAACTCCTTCTTGCATTTGATAATGAGATGTTCTTCTGTAGTAAGAAATATATCATCAACATAAAGAAACAAGATTAATGCCTCACCATTAACTACCTTGAAGTACAGGTTTGAATCAACATCATTCTTGGAGAAACCCAAGCTCATCAGGTATTGATAAATCCTCTCATACCATGCATGAGGAGCCTACTTAAGGCCATACAAAGCCTTCTTCAATCTACAAACATGAGACTCAATCCCATGAATCTAAATACGGTGTCGATTTGAAGTGTATCAAATTATGTAATAATGTTGGCATCACTACATGCTATATCATGATTTGATATTATGAATAAGGTAGTGATTTGAAGTGTATCAAATTATGTAATAATGTTGGCATATATGCATGGTTCATTATTAGGGTATACACATTCATCTTAAAATTAACAGATGTATTATTTTTTATTTCAATGTTTCTCTAAATACCTTAAAAATATAGGATAAATCAAATTTATTGCTTAATATATTTATTTACTCTAAATATTTATATAAAAATATTCTATTTCATTAAAATTATTAAAAATTCAAGTGTATTTCAAAACTATATCATCATTAAATAAAATATTAATTAATCCATTATGAATATAAATACATAAAATTAACATGGATATTTTAAATACAAAGAGATAATCTAAAAACCCTCTCTCATTTATATCATGAGTTAAAAAAAAAAAATTAATAATTTTTATCATTTAAATAAATATACTTAAACTATCTAAACCAATAGAAACATGCATAATTTTTTAATAACTTGTTATTATTAAATATATCTTTTCAACACTTACATGATAGTTTCAAAATTAAGATGCGCCATTAAGGTTAATTGCATCGAATTAACCTTATCAGTCCTTATAGAGCAGACAATTATTTATTACATCATACTCCTATGTAATTACTCATTATAGTAATTGACCACTGGATGTATTAAGGACTGAAATGATTAGAGTGGTGAATATGGTATCAATCTCACGGGCTAGTTTGGTTTCTTTTTATTTTCTTTGTTTTTTGCTGCTGAAGTATTCACCAAAATAGACTGATTATTTCAGTGGTTAAACTTATAAAGCAATTAATTGCTAGTCAGATCTAGCTATGACGGTGGAAGTCTTGGTTTACAAAATAAAATTTGTTTAATCTGTCAATCTTATTAAAAGCTATAATCTATTCATTTTTTTGTTTATAAAAGAAACGTGCAATTGCATAGTGTTCAAGAAACATTGAAGGAATTCAAAATCTACGCGGCTTCTTATATAGCTCCACATACCTGCAATTGGCCATTCTCTAACTATCATTTCTAGCATCTTAATCCTTATGGGTATTGAATTGCAATCTGCTGTTGTTGAGCCACCATGAAGACGTACATTCAGTTATATTTATATGTTTCAATATGATTTCCAATCTTCTTCATATGATTTATTGAATACGTTATTCAATTAAAAACTATTAATGAAATTCATCAAAATAGACTCTAATTATTTTAGTAGTTAAAATTATAAAGCAATTAATTTCCAGTGAGATCTAACTATGACGGTGGAAGTCTTGGTCTACAAAAAAAATTTGTTTAATCTATAAATCTTATTAAAAGCTATAATCTATTAATTTGTTTGTTTATAAAAGAAATGTACAATCGCATAGTGTTCAAGAAACATTGAAGCAATTTGAAATATAGTGTTCAAGAAACATTGAAGGAATTCAAAATCGACACAGCAAATCGATGCAGCTATAAGATAATCATATAGCTCCATATACCTGTAATTGGCCATTCTCTAACTTTCATTTCTAGCATCTTAATCCTTATGGGTATTGCATTGCAATTTGCTGTTGTTGAGCCACCATGAAGATCCTTTCCAAGTTACCTACATTCAGTTTTATTTATATGTTTCAATATGATTTCTGATCTTCTTCATATGATTTAATGAATACGTTATTCAATTAAAAACTATTAACTAAATCGATTTATCTCATAAAACATATGATTGAAAGAAAATTAAAAGCACTAGTAGTCTAGCACTATATTGAAGAGCTGTTAAAAAGATATAAAGCTTTTCCCTGAGACCAAAAGCTTAGCTATTAGCATTGCCGAACTCAGTGTTGTAACTAACATATTGGACACACTGTCTATACCCAGTGCCACCATTGGAACCACACCTTTTTCTCGAGCTTTAGTCACAACCGTAGCTTGCATTGTTGGCACTTTGTGTAGTGTATTATGCACCTTTACACAACTTGACGATGCTTCTGCACCTATTGCAGTGAAAAATGGTCCATTTGGAGAGCATTTTATTAGTTACGAAGGCAAAGCAAAGGGGAATCTCCAGTCTGTTGATTTCTATTGCCATATCCTTAAATAGATCATACATTCTTCTCTCAACAACTTTACTGCAATTCATGCCCGGACCCTAAAAATAAGTTCATTAGATACATTACGTTAATAAACAGTTGTAATAACTTAATTAAATCACAAATCTACATATATTTAAGGGTTGCAGGTAATTTTTTCCGGTAATTTTTATCTAAGATTTGTATAAACTATTTCTTTATTTTGGAATCAAAGCACCTAGGGGCTATTTACGTAGTCTAAAGGGAAGCAATAATGAAGGATTTAATTTTACTCGCAAGTTCATAATCATCAAGTAATTGAACATAATAGTAAGTGTAAGGTTGGAAACAATAAATCCTTGCAAAGAGAACATGTAGAAAACTAACTTATAGCTGAGCTACAACTCAACTCAGTACATACCTTGATATCTTCATGGAACGATATTGACTTGGAATGCCTTCTACTCTGTTGATCCCGTGAATCGATCAAACTTAAGAGAGAACAAACAAAATTGCAAAATATTGATTATGCATGCACATTTTTCATTTGTAGTAGAAAAATCAATCCAACCATTTACTCTTCCTTACTCGGCAGTTAATATCGTAGCCATTATAATTGCATGTAATTCTAGGCTATAGTTGGCTGCACCATGTCAAAGAGGTCATGGGTGTGACAACAGTGACACCTCTTTGTAAACATTCATCCTTGCTAGTCGTAACTTCCAGCAGCCAGCATTATTTCATCGTAACTGTCAGCATGGAGGACGACAGCAACCCTTAACAAAGACGTCAATTTTAATATGCAAAATTTTTCTTGATACAACACTTGCGGCATAATTATCAGGGTAGTTGAGCCAAGGAGAGAAGATGGCTTAAATCATATTCCAGAGGACATCTTGAGTGTAATATTTTGTAAACTTCCCCTTCATACTCTCTTCCAATTTCACATCATTTATTCTCATGGAAAACTTATATATAGCTCTGAGCACTTTCACAATGAGTGGAAGTAGAGTAACATGCAAATGTGGCTGGTGATGGATTGTTACGATGATAAAAGTGGGTCTTCTAATGGGCTTGCAATCTCTTTGATGTCAATAGAAGGTTAAGGTTCAAGAAAACCTTTAGTGAAGAGTGGAAATGCAATGAGTCGGAATGATTTCTTAGACCTGAAGATGGGGCCTCTTGGTTTATAGCTGTAAGAGATATGGATCCCTTTGAGTAATGAATCCATTGACCATGCAATCCCATAGTCTTGAAGATGCAAAGGTGACCAAAAAATGTAGGATTTCATTCTCCATGAAAAGATATCATGACGATGTCATTGTTTCCTCAAATTTCATTCAAAAGAAAACACTTATTAGATAATTGTTATTATTGGATGTCTTTATCTTCTAAGAAAAAAGAATTATGTATGTTGTTTTGATTTATAGATCTGCAAAACATAGATGAGAAATTAGAGACGTTTATTTGGCTCAAAAAGTTAAAGGAAGTATGACAATTAACTTTTGTCCAAGCATTTTAGTGCAGAATTAAAAAATCTACTGCATTTCTAAAGATGGAGTAGGTGCAGGTACGTATGATCTGAATGCAAATATCAATAGCTGGTTTCATTATATTTTGAGGATGCAAGCTTTGGGAATCGTTATGTAAAGGGGAGAATGGTAATGGTTTGTAAAACCCATATATCTTCAACCATATACATGGTTTTACTTTTAGTTGTTTTTTAAATATTTTTTTATATTTGGACTAATACAGCCATTTATTGATACAGCAACACATATTTCATTGGTCACCAGTGCTCACAAATAACTAAATAAGGCAAAGGACAATGGAAATACAATCGAAGAACCCTAAAAGCTAATAAGAATGAAATTTGATAGCATAGGCAAAAGCTTAGTGGCATTGATAGAATGTTCCCCACATTGAACATAAATAGGTGAAATTTTGGCCATAATTTCAGCTACTAGTATTTATATCTATAGAAATTATATGGCTGACATGGCCCTCTTATTTCTGAATTATCAAAACATAATCCCCCTCAACACAAATGGCTTTACGAGACAATAATGGGGCAATACAATTTCTTCAGATTGAGATCTCTACTACAAGGCAAGCTCATCAAACTCATAAAAAATCAAAGCATGTGTAATTGGTTTACTTTTACAAACCATTATCATTCCCCCTTTGTACATAACAATTCTTAGGGGCCTAGTGCTTTATACCTGGCATCCCCAAAGTATAAACAAACTTGCTATTGCAATCTTCATTTCAGATCATGCATGCCCACATCTGCCCCATTTTTAGAAAAACAGTGGATTTTTTTATTCCACACTAAAAAGTTTGGAAAAAATCTAATTGTCACACTTCCTTTCACTCTTTGTGTCAAGTGAACATCTCTAATTTCTCATTTCTATTTTGCAGATCTATAAATCAAAAGAACAAGTTTCTTCTTTTAAAGATAAAGACATCCAATAATAATAATTACCTGACAAGTCTTTTCCTTTGAATCAAACTTGATACACACAACCACATCTCATGATATCTTTTCATGTAGAACAAAATCCTTCTTTTGTTGGTCACCCTTGCATCTTCAAGACTGTAATTGCATGGTCAATGGATTCATCACTCAAAGGGTTCCATATCTCTTACAGCTATAAATCAAGAGCCCCCCATCTCCAGATTTGAGAAACTAGTCCCACTCATTGCATTTCCACTCTTCATTAAACCAAAATATCAAAGATAGTAGGTATGGTTGTAAGGTAAAAATGAAAGTGATAGGTATTTTTATATAAAACCAAATTTGAATGAAGAGCCAAGATTAAATGATGAAGATCAATGGATGAGATCACTTTGAGAAGCAAGGAAATAGGGCTAGGGAAAAAATAGTGTTTAATTAAGGATGGACAGTGGAGATTAAAAGTTAGTAAAACCTTCTCAAGGGAGGAGATTAATTGAGATAAGAGATAAGATTTGGGACAAGAAAGGAGGTGCTTGGAGGGAAAGTGAATTTCCAAATTTGTAATTTGAATATGGAAGAAAAGCAAATTAATAAATAATTTAACATAATTATTTGGAGGGAAAAGTAGGAAATGATTAAATAAAATAAGATTTATTTATGAAGATAAAACTAATGAATAATTAAAAAATTAAAATCATTAATTAATTGTAGTAGAAAAATGAAAATAATTAAATAAATAGAAAATTATTTAATTATAGAGAAATGATCAATTAGTAATGTAATTAAATAAATATTAATTTATTTAATTAATTGAGATAGAATAAAAGGTGAAATGAATTAATTGGTGGTGACGTGTGGGGGAGTTAGGGCCCTCCCCCATGGAGGTTTGATACCGTGGCACCATTTGTGCTTTGATTGTTTTAATTGATTTATTTTATGTGTTTTAGTTCTTATTTATTCTGCTTTTTTGTTCATTCTTTCCAGATATGATAGTAGTCCCATTGAGACTCAGCTCTGAGGGTTCCTTAGACCTCGACCCCTAGAGGGATTCTATGGAGGAGGATAAAAATATCCCCAACCCTCTTTGCTGATGATTATAGTGGCGGGAATTGTATCCCTAAATAAAATTAAATATATCTTCATAAAGGAAGGTTGGCCTTATTGATATTTCATTATATTATTACAAGTTATATGCTTATTCATTTGATTATCAAGTTCATTTCGTCATAATCACATTACTAGAAGAGGTTCGCACTTGAGCAACAAACCATCATCTTGAGCAACAAATTATCATATTGTTACAGTAGATTGATTTCAAGGAGAAACATATATTCATTTTGCATCTTCGCATATGGGAGAGGTGTTATTATTAATTGTATCAAATTTGAGATTGTGTTGGGCTTGAGTTTTAAGAAGATTTCTTCTCTTATTCCTTGGATATATAAGCAATATATTTGATGGGTTTTTCTCCCTCGAGTATGAGAGTTTTCCCAAGGTATCTTGTTGTGTTCATTGTCTTATGTGTTGCATTCTCTGATTGTCTAAGAAAATATCATGATCAAACTTTTATAAGCAACATTATCCTTCTCCATTATTCTCATCTATGTATGTCTATCTTAAACTCTATGAAAATGGTTAACTGTCTCAAGGTCGAAGATAGAATTGAAGGTGCCTCTAACATCATGTCTTGGAATTTTAGAGTTTTGATTGCATTGGAAGAAAATGAAATTTTGGAGTTCATGGAGGGCAAAGTACTCAAGCCTTCCAATGAGAATTAGAAGACACAACGGAGGAAGAATGGAACAAAGGCCAAGAATATATTGATTGATTATGTGAAGGATCACCTTGTGTCTATTATCTCCAAGTTTCGGACAACAAGTGATATATTCAAAAATTTGGAGGGATTGTATGAGATTAATACCAACCAAGCTCTTGCATTGAGGCAACAACTACATCAAATCAAGAATGAAAAAGGAGATTCAATAATGTCTTTCTTCATGAAGATCACTTAATTGAGAGATCAAATTTGTTTAATTGGTAATATAGTTGATGATAAAGATTTAGTCATGTTGGCTCTTAATGGTCTCCCTCAACCTTGGGATCCATTTATCCAAATTATTAGTGGAATATTGAAGCTACCAAAGTTTGATCATCTTAGGGCAGATTATATTAAAGAGGAATCAAGATTGGCAGCAAGAGGTAATGGTCAAGGTTCTAATAATTAATACAACCATGTTATTTCTACTCAAACATCGAAGAAGAAAGGAAGAGAAAGAAAGAATATAAATTTCAAGAGAAATAGGGATATAAGATCAAATGGTGGTCCGAAATCTAACAAGAAGAAAGGTCTCTCTCATTTACAATGCTTCAGATGCGACAAATTTGGTCACTGAGCAAGAGATTGTGCAACAAGACCAAAACAAGATGCTATTACCATGGATGTGGATGAGGTCTCTCCTTAGAAGGATTCGAGAGACAATTCAAGTGGATTTGTATTTATCTTGGCCCTATCAAGCAATGTTCCAACCGAGAACAATACATGGTTGACTGATAGTGGTGCCTCTCATCACGTCACTGGATTTAGAGAAAATATTTCAGATTTGGTGGAGAGAGATACCAACATTCAAGTCATTATTGGAGATGATGCATGATATTCCCTAAAAGGTGTTCGAGCCTCCTCTCTTCACCTAGTTTCCAACATCTCTCTTCATTAGAGTGATGTGTTGTTTGTACCAGGTATCAAAACGAACCATGTATCAATTTTAGCCTTCGAGGAAAATGGATATCAAGTTGCATTTTTTGAAGGAAAAGTTCTTGCGTGGGTGAATAACTCTAGCATCAAGACAACCCATGTGATCGGTGTTTGGCATGAGAGTATTTATAGGCTTTACATTCACCCAATGCAAGAATTATTGCATGACTCCACCAATCCAAGTGAGCTTTGGCATATAAAAATTTCTCATCTCCATTTTAGAGCTCTTCCATCCATGCAAAAGATGGTCAAATACATTTTTATACTAACATAATCCCCTTTAGCTAAATAAATAAACATATTTATTTAACTATGTCTAAATATTTATACTAAGATGGTCAAATGCATTGAGCCAAGTGGCCATTACTCCATTTGACTCTCCCTCCACCTTGTCATTTCAACAATTTCAAAATTTAAATTTATGCATTTATGGGCACATTTATCAAAACTTGCACATCCATGGCCCATTGACAGGGTGACAAGTGTCTTCTTCCTATTGGTTGGGTTCTTATCCCACATTCCCATTTTCTTCTTCTCTCATCAAAAAATTCTATAAATGGAGAGGCTATCCTTCATTTCAATCATCCACAACATCATGCAAAGTTACTCTCTTCACATTGAGAGCTAATTTTTCCCATTGTCATAGCAATGTATGTCTATCATTGGCTTGTCAAGGGTTGGGAAAGAGCTACTTTCCACACAAAGAGTAGCACCAATCCACTATGGGATAGTTATATATTGTGCTTCTTTAATGCTTTCAATTAGTTTATTTTGTTATGTTGTTTATGAGGTATAATGTGTTATTTCATAGGAGCATTAGCTTATTTTCTTAGTTATGAACTTACCATGATAACTAGTGTTGGATTTTATAGCTATTTTCAGATTTAGGGTGCCCACATGTAGCAAAGGAGGATCAACACAAGATAGAATTCACGTGTTCATGGGGGACCTATTGATGGAACATGATGCCTTGCAGGTTAAATAATGTAGGTACAACATACCAAAGAGCCATGGTACTGATCTTTCACGATATGATTCATAAGACAGTGGAAGACTACGTAGATGAAATATTGGCTAAATCTATAAAAAGACAAGAGCACATAGCAGTCTTGATCTCTATTTTTGATAGATTGGAAAAATATAAGGTTCATCTCAACCCAAAGAAATATGTCTTTGTGGTGCAATCATGAAAGCTCTTGGGGTATATAAAATCAATGAGAGGAATCAAGGTGGATCCTACCAAAGTCATGGTGATCCTCCACATGGAAGCACCCAAGACACTAAAGAAACTAAGAGGTCTACAAGGAAGGCTCCAGTCCATCCGCAGATTTGTAGTGCAACTAGCAGATAAACAAATCCCATACTCTCATGTACTCCACAAGGGGGTAGCAAACAAGTGGGATGACAAATGTGATTAGTAATTTAACAGAATTAAAGTATACTTACTCATGCCACTAGTTTTGATGTCACCAAGGCTAGGAAAACCACTGATCCTATACATTTTAGCAACAATAGTAGCTCTTGGTGCTCTATTAGCTCAACACGGTGAAAATGAAAGAGAGAGAGAAATATACTATATCAAAAGAACCATGGTGGGACATGAGCTAAAATATACTCCTATTGAAAAGGTTTTTTTGGAAGTTGTGTTCACAACACATAAATTAAGATGCTCTATGCTGGCTTATCAAATCAAGTTGATCACGAAGATAGATCCTCTCAAGTACTTACGCTGTAAAGCTACTCTCATAGAATGAACAACGAAGTGGGTCATGATACTAACAGAACACGACACTGAATATCTAGAACGCAAGGCCTTTAAGGGACAACCAATTGTAGATCAACTAGCAAAGGCTCCTATTGATGCAAAAAACCCACTCATTTAAGAATTCCCTGATGAATCAATTTTCAATGAAACTATTGCAAACCATTCGAAGATGTATTTTGATTGATCTTACACACAACACACATCAGGATCAGGTATTTTCTTCATAACACTACACTCAGACTGTATTCCCAAATCTTACTAGTTTTCATTCCCATTCACGAATAACATAGCAAAGTATGAGGCTCTCATCATAGGCTTAAGGATTGCAGTACAATGGCGGATCATGACTCTAAAGGTATATGGGGATTCTCAGCTCAATATGAATAGGTAAAAAATGAATATCAGACAAAGGATGACAAACTGACACCATACAAGAAGTTGGTCGAGAGCCTCAAAGATTCGTTCATTGATATCACAGCTCAAAAACTGACTAGAGAAAACAACAGAGCAACATATGTAATGGCTACAATTGGATCACTATTGGAAATCCCGTGTAATATCCCAAAGCCAAAATTTTTGGTAGAGAAACTTATCATACCATCATTCATAGTACCAGAGTTTGAATTTGTGTGTGAACTCATTGGTCCTAGTGATCCATGGTATCATGAAATAAAAAAATACTTAAGAATAGGAGTCTTGCCCACTGAAATTATCCCAGACCTTAAACAAGCCTTCATCAAACAATCAACCTCCTTTTTCATCCTATGGGAAACCCTTTATTGTAGGAGCATTGAAGCAGCCTTCTTGCATTTCCTAAACACTAACGAAGCCCTAACTACTTTGAGCGAGGTACACAATGGTATTTATTTCTAATAGTATAAATGGAGAGATTAGCCTTCAATTCAATCATCCACAACATCATCCAAAAGTATTCCCTTCACACTGAGAGCTAATTTTTTCCATTTTCATAGAATTGTATCATCATCATTGGCTTGTCAAGGGTCTTGAAATTGCTACTTTCCACACCAAGAGTAGCACCAATCCCCTATGGGATAGGTATACATTCTACTTCTTTTATGCTTTCAATTAGTTTATTTTTTTTATTTTGTTTATGAGGTATGATGTATTATTTCATAGGAGCATTTGTTTATTTGCTTAGTTTTGAACTCACCATGATAAAGAGTGTTGGAGTTTATAGCTATTTTAAAATTTAGGGTGCTGACAATGTTTTAGGCTATGTTTCATTAATGAGTCATATCATAGGATCTAAGCATTCTAGTGTTGAGGAAGAATCAAGTCAGCAAGTATGAAAGGATGTCATGGCCGAAGAAAATCAATCTATAATTAGGAATGATGTTTGAGATATCGTACCTAGACCAAAAGGAAAATTTGTTGTATCTTCTAAATGGATTTTCAAGATTAAGCATGTGGCTAATGGAAGCATTGAGAAGCACAAAGCTAGATTTTTGGCCAAAGGATTCTCTCAGAAAGAGGGAATAGACTATGAAGAAACCTTTTCTCCAGTTTCTCATTATACATCCATCAAAACCATTATTGATATTTTAGCAGCTAAGGGATGGAAGCTACATTAGATGGATGTGAGGACAACATTCCTTAAATGGTGTGATTGAATAAATGTTATACATTGAGCAACCTGATGGCTTCGAGATTAATGGGAAGGAGTCTCATGTTTGTAGATTGAAGGAGGCTTTGTATGGCCTTAAGTAGGCTCCTCATGCTTGGTATGAGAGGATTGATCAATACTTGAGAGCTTGGGTTTCTCCAAGAATGATGTTGATTCAAACCTGTACTTCAAGGTAGTTAATGGTGAGGCATTAATCTTGGTTCTTTATGTTGACGATATATTTCTTACTAGAGAAGAATGTCTCATTATCAAACGCAAGGAGTTAGCTTGTGAATTTGAGATGGAGGATCTTAGATAGATGCATTACTTCCTAGGATTAGAAGTGTGGAAGAGGCCTAATGAGATCATTCTAAGTAAAGGGACGTATAGTATAGACATCTTGAAGAGATTTGGTATGATGGATTGAAAATCCATGTCTACATCGATGGAAACCAATTTGAAGAAGTTGATTGAGTTTGCAGCTAATTTTCTTTTGGTGGATCCCACTATGTATAGGCAGTTGATTGGATCATTGATGTATCTAGTCAATACTAGACCAAATATTTTCTTTAAAATGAGTGCACTTAGTCAATTCATGAGTGAACGAAGGAAAATACATCTAGTTGCAGCTAAGCATATCTTGAGATACTTACGTGGTACAGTTGGATATGGCTTAAGATATACTTCCTATGTAGATATTCAATTACAAGGATACTCTAATTTTGATTGGGTAGGGAGTGTAGCAGATGAGAAAATTACCTCTAGTTGTTGTTTTAATTTGGGATATGCTATGATTTCCTAGTGTAGCAGGAAGCAGTGTTTAGTGGCACTAAGCACTGCAGAGGCAGAGTATATTACAGCTTGTGTGGCAACTCGAGAAGTAGTGTGGCTTTAGAAGCTCCTTAGAGGATTCTTTGGACAGTAACTCATCTTAACCCTTTCTTAAACTAGCAATAATTATAACCATAACCCTAAAACTAATAGTAATTGTAACTCTTATTCTAAATGTAACACTATTTCTAACCCTACCCCTAATTTTAATTCTAAATTTAAACCTAACAGTAACCCTAACCTTAACACTAATCCTTATATTAACACATATATTCTAATGCTAACACTAACTCTAATTCTAACTTTAATGCTAGCCATAACCCTAACCCTAACCGTATCTCTAAAACAAACACAAATTAAATTAATTGTATCTGTAATCCTAATCATAAAACTAACACTAATTCTAACTCTAACTCTAACCCTAACATAACCACATAAGTATATATAATATTTTGACAATATTATTAATTCTAATCAATGTTACAATTATGGTTAAGGATAGCATTGGTGTTTAAATTGGAGCTAGAGTTCAATTAGGTTTATAGTCTAATTAGTCTTAAGATTTAACTAGGGTTAGGTTTCATTTAGGATTATGACTAGCACATATATATATTATTTATTAATAATATTTATTAAAAATATTAGAGATGTCCATCTTAAGGTGCCTATTCACTTAATAAATAATATATAGTTATGCCAACATAGATTTGCAGTCATCAATACTTAGTCAAAGTATATAGTTATAGTCTTCTCATTTCTAGCTATTGTGTTTATGTCTTATGTGACATTAGATAAACCTACCTAGTGAATAGAAGTGAAACCACATTCAATGAATCTAAATTCCATAGTTGTTCATAAACCTATAATTTTTTTTGTGGAAGGTAGTTTCATTGGTCTTATAATAGCATTTTTCCTAATGGTAACCAATTTTTGATGGATTTTTATCATTTTGTAATAGTTGTTGATAAGGTGGGGACAAAATCAGTTTTTATTTATAATTTAAGATGTGTGGACATCAAAATATGCAAATGGTTAGCACAAGTCCAATATAATCTTAGAATAATACAACATTCTTCAAAATAAATGACAAAATTAATCCAAGCATGCAAAGAAGACATGAAGTATATCTATTCTATGGTGGATTGGTTATATTTTTTGTGTAGAAGATAGCCCTTTCCCAACCCTTCATAATCCAATGAGATGATAGACAATGAGATTCTAAATGAGCTTAAGTTGCCTATAATGAGGATGCTCAAATTGTAGATGAAAAATGAGATAAAATGCATTAAAATTATAGGAGAAGTTGAGAGAGGAGAGGCCAAGATTGAGAAATGTAGGACTAAAAACCAACAAATAAGAGAGAGCCACTTGTCTCAATGTGATTGGCCCATGGTTGAGCAAGTTTTAGCCAATACAGCCATTTGAAATTTGAAAATGGCAATAAATGAATATGGTTGAGGGTTTTGGGGGGAATTGTGTTTGGACAAAAAAGTCGAATAAGGGAGTTAATGAGGGCATATTCCTTGGGAATATGCCATGTGAGGAAAATAGGTGTTTTAATAAATCAAATTAAATGATTTATTGTGCAAGTGGATGGGACATTGGTTAGTCTTCGCATTAAATAGGGATTTTGACTAATTAAGCTAGTGATTAGGTGGTGTGACGTTTGATTTGAATTTTTTGATTTGTTTTAAATCAAATGAGAGGAAAATGAATATTAGTATTTTAATTAAATACCTTTGATTTAATTAAGTTAAGAGACTTTAGGTGATTAATTAATTAATTTGATTTAATTAATTCAGAATAAAATGATCAACTATGATGTTTAATCAATAATGTTGATTTTGCATGTCTACATTTTCCCCCTGTTTGAAGAAATTTACTCATTGCATTGGTTGAAAGAATGATGCTGCTGACATCGAAGTTAAAAAAATTTCTGATTTTTTTGGATGCCCCAACGAAAAGAAGTATGTTAGTACATTTCCCGCTCGAGAGATTGAGTGAAAAGATTCGATTTGAGGTTGATCTCATGACAAAGAGGTTCAAAATAGATATATGGATGGCTAAACTATAGATCTATATGATATAATGATGATGTAAATGAGATGTTTGGAAGATGCTTAGAATAAAAAATTTACATTATCCTAAACAACTTAAATGATTATGCAATGCATGTGAGATAGATGATATGGATGGTTGTCCTATGATGATATGACGTGATTATGCAAGATGCAATATGGATGTAGGATGGATGCATTGTTAGCGCAAAAGAGGATAGAAGAATGAGAGGGATCAAGCCTTGAATCCAAGAAGATGTAGAAGTTCAACAAGACAACTTTGTTAGAAATGATGATGAATGATAATGATGTATTGCTTATCCAGGGATGGGAGAGATAGATAGAATAACCTTCTTTATGTTTGATAAAAAACATAGGTACGATGCATCAAGGTACTAAGAACTAGGATGGTGTTCTTCCTAGTGTGATGGACCTTTACTCATCAAACATATAGGAGTACTCTTGTTCACACTTGACAAACAAAACATTATTCAGAATGCAGTTCAAATATTCTAAACATCTCAGGTCGAAACATAAAAAGGAAATCCTTCTTATGTGGTCAACAAGACACCTAAAACATCCTTCCTACAAACAAAACAAAGTACGCATGATGAAGTTATTTTACAAGAATATGTAATAAGCACAACAGATAAAAAGATAAGTCTTAACAAGACCAAGATAAAGTAAACAAACAAGCTAATGTTCTTCGTACCACTAGCCAAGGCTAAACTACTGTGAGATACCTGATGTTTATGTCCATCGTGGGAAGGATACATCCTAGAACATGTAGTCATCAGGGTTTTGATGAGATTGATTTGGGTGATAAGGTATTGATACTCCAAGTTGACCAACTTGCTTGCTTATTGACTTAGGCTTAAGACTCTAATGATTAGGTGTTAACTTTGGAACCTGCTAAACTTGCTTCTGATTGACTCACCAAAGGGTGAAGGCGACGATTGAATTTATTATGAGTGATGACAAATCATGGGTGAAAGCAAGATGAAATGGGTGCACCATTTTGGATTTTTCAGATATTTGGATGTTTTTGATATATTTTGAAATGTTGTGAAATGTTTTGAGGCTGTTTTAATTTTTGTTTTTTCTAATATTTTTGGGTTTTGTGTCTTGGGGGCCGATCAAGGATGAACTTCTCTACATTTAATCTCAAAGACGACATAGTTTAAATGAAAACTAACTTGACTGATGATGAGATAGACAGGTAAACAGATTGTCATTGCAACAGAAGCCTGAAGGACTAACCTAAAATGTAAATAGATGGGAAAATGGATTGCCAATGTGATGGGCACCTAAAGGACTGACCTAAATGTAAATAGATGGGCAAATGGATTCCCAATGCAACTGATGCCTAAAGGATTGACCTAAATGTAAACTGGATGGGCAAACAAATTGCCAATGTGATGGATGCCTAAAGGACTGACCTAAGATGTCTCGGGGGATGATCAAAGATCAACCTTGCCTACGTTCAAGCTCAGAGACAACGTAGTTTGGCAAGATGAAAGACTGAAAATACTTAATGATGGTTTTTTTGAATATTTTTTGAGATTTTAACATGTTTTTTGATTTTTGAATCATTTGGATTTTTTTGAATTTTTTATTTTCTAAATGTTTTTGAATTTTGATTTTCCTTTTTTTTTTTGAATTTTTGATGAATTTTTTGAATGTTTTTGGATTTTTCGCATGATTTTGATGATTTGGATATGGATATGATATCAGTGCTCTGTTTTGAGATTTTGTTGAAAACCAAGCTTAATGTTGATTGATCAGATTGATGGATTGATAGTTTGAATAAGTGTGTTAAGTCAAACAAAAGAGATAATGCACTCGTAAACTTTAGGAAGTTGTGTTATCCCAAAGTAAACTCATACAAGAGGTTAGTTTGACTAAGAGGTTTAAGTCAAACAAGGTGGTTTTGGATTTGATAATTTGGCTAAGTGTGTTAAGCCAAACAATGATGATAATGAATTTGTAAACCCAAGGAAGTTGTGTTATCCTAGAGTAAATCCGTGCACAAGATGATAGTTTGACTAAGTGTGTTAAGTCAAACAAGGTGATAATTGATTGGATTCGATTGATCAAGATTGATGAAGCTTGATTTGGAACAAAATCGATTTGATGATTTGAAGTGACGTTGACATGTGCATTAAATGCAACTGATATGAATTGTTTGGATTGATGTTCGATGAAAGATACAACTTGATAAGGAACATCGTCTTGTCAAAATATGCCATGGGCTAGTGATTTGGATTCGTGATCACAAATGCTTTGACTAGTTTGATTTCATGTTTTCCAATGCTCAGATCACCACATAAGCTAGAGGATATAGATCAAGATTTATTCCTGAAGTAAGATGTGAATATCTTCCCCCAATGTCTAGCAATGTATGGATTCTTGGATCAGTATAGGCAGATAGATACTGTAAGCTTGCAAAAGGATGCAAATCAATTATCTTGTGAGAAGATAAGGTGTTCGAACAAAGGATGCTCATTTGGATAATGCTTCAAGTCTTAAACAACGTTGGCTAGGATGGCATTAGTGATAATGACCCATGTCAAGATGTTTACCATAAACACGTGTGAAGTCTGTACCAAAATTTATCACGATCAATATAAGGTAGATAGATGGTAATGGGTTGGAATGTTGGCTTTATTATGGATGTGATAAGATTTTTTCTCCTGAGCTAGCGCACGTAGATGCTCTATTCTACACATGACGCCTATTTTCCAAGTTTTCATCATGGTACCTATCCAAAGTGCCATCATAGTGGTTTTCACTAGAAGATGATTTTTTTCTTTACTGTTTTGAAATCCTTTTTCTGATTTTTTGGATGTTTTTATTTTTTCATTTTTTTGTATTTTTTGAGAGATTTTAAGGTGATGTTGAATCACCTAGTCCTGATGACATTAATGCTTTTTTCATTATGTTCCATCGATATCCTTCTTGAAGAAGCTGCTTTGCCAAGATACGTGCACTTGAAAGCCAATTTTGAAAAATCTGTTTTGCTTTGCTGATACCAAGGTTAACACTGTCATTATGCGCACATAATGATAGAGTGCCTTCTGAATCCTTATGATGAAGGTTCATTGCCAATACATGGTCAATGTAGGAATTGAATATCATGTGTGGTAGCATGGATGGAGTGTGTTTAGGAATAAAATATGGATTGGTTGACATTTTGGAACTTTTGACTCTCCAAACTTGGGAAGATGAGCAATGATGGGTGGATATGGAAGTGTGTGTGGAATTAAAACTAACAACTTGATACACTTTGTATGTCACTTGAGAAGCCTTATTTTTCTTTTATGGACATATTTGATGGACACTTTTTCCTTGTTTATTTTTGTAGACATGAAAATCTGCAAATGGTTAGTAGAATGACAAAACAACATTAACATAAATTTATGTCCCTATGAAATAATACTCCATGATTCAAATGCAACCAAATAAAAAAGATAAGAAAAGCATTTAAAACATGAAATATATCTATCCCATATTGGATTGGTGCTCTTTGAATATGTGAAAGAGCCTTTTCCCAATCCTTGATTAAGCTTAGTGAGATAGACAATGAGTTGCTATGAGCTCAAGTTGCCTATAGTGTAGATGCTTTCAAATGTGTGTGTAGATTGTAGATTGTAGATGATGAAGAGCAAGATTGATTCTCAAATGAAGAGAGTAACCTTGCATCAAGATGTGTTGTTTTCAAATTGTGTGTTGTGATGAGCAAGATTGATTCTCCAATGAAGAGAGTAACCTTGCAAATGAGAATGTGTTCTTTTGAATGAGAGAAGAGAGGCCAAGATTAGGCAATGTGGGACTAAATCTCATCCAATAGGATATAGACACTTGTCATAATGGGATTGGCCAAAGCTTGTGCAAGTTTTGGTCAATGTGCCCATTCAAATTTGAAAAATATCAATAAATGCATGTTGTTGAGGGTTTTGGGGGGAATTATCTGTCCAAAAAAGTCAAAGATAAGAGTTATTGAGGGAAAATGAGTCTTTTTAATAAATCAATTAAATTGATTTATTGGTGCAAGTGGATGAATCTAGAAGATTCATGTAGTTAGGATTAAACTAATCAGGATTTGATTAATCTAATAGGAATTGGGTGATTTTGACTTTTGACTTATATTTTAGGATTAAAATAAATCAAAGTGAGAAGAAAATGATTTTAGATTTAATTAAATAAAGGTTTGTTTTATTTAATCAAAGATGATGATGTTAATTGTTAAATCAAATAAAGGTGAATTTATTTAATTTAAGTGGATGACTTTAGGAGATTTATGATTTAATTAAATAAAATTTGATTTATTTAATCAAAAGATGAATATTGGCGATGATGTCAAATCTGCATGTCTACATTTTGCCCCTCTTTGAAGCAATGTACTTGTTGCATTGGTTCAAAGAATGATGTTGTTGACATCGAAATTAAAAAATAATTCAGATTTTTCGGATGCCCCAGCGAAAATAAGTATGTTAGTACATTGCCCCCTCGAGAGATCGAGCGAAAAGATTCAATTTGAGGTGGATCTCACGACAAAGAGGTTCAAAATGAATGTATGGATGGTTAGACTATATGATAATGATGATGTAAATGAGATGTTTGGAAGATGCTTAAAATAACAAATCTATATTATCTTAAACATCTTAAATGATTATGCAATGCATGTGAGATGGATGAGATGGATGATGTTGTCCTATAATGATATTACGTGATTATGCAAGATGAGAGGATAAATGCAGCATGGATGCAACATGGATGCATTGTTAGCGCGAAAGAGGATAGAAGAAATGAGAGGGATCAATCCTTAAATTCAAGAAGATGAAGAAGTCCAACAAGTCCTCTAGTCATCGAGACTTTATTGGATATGATGATGAATGATGATGATGTATTGCTTATCAAGGATGGGAAAAGAGCATACCTTTCTTTATGTTTGATAACACACGTAGGTGTGATGCATCAAGGTATTAAGAACCAGGATGGTGTTGCGCCTAGTGTGATGGAATTTGACTCTACAATCAGATAGGAGTGCTCTTGTTCACACTTGACATATTGAAAACTTTCTAGGATGGACCCAACAAAGCAAGTATTTGCCAAGTTATTTTACAAAAACATCCAACAAGCACAACAGATAAAAAGATAATGATCATTGCCCCATTCCTTTCTCTCTAAACCTGTTTTGTTTAGGCATCATCGAGAGGTCCTTGGAATGAGCGCAAAATAAGATAAGTCTAAAAAGACCAACAAGCTAATGTTCTTCGTACCGCTAGCCAAGGCTAAACTATTGTGGGGTACCTGATGCTTATGTCCATCGTGGGAAAGCTTCATCCTAGGACATGTAGTGATCAGGGTTTTGGTGAGACTGATTGGGTGATAAGCTATTGATACTCCGAGTTGACCAACTTGCTGACTTATTGACTTAGACCTTCGAGACTTTGATGATTAGGGAGTTCACTTCGGAACCTGCTAGACTTGCTTCTAATTGACTCACCAAAGGGTGAGTGGGACGATTGATTTATTATGAGTGATGAAAATCACAGGTGAAAGCGAGATGAAATGGATGCACCATTTTGGTTTTTTCAAATGTTTTGAGGCTGTTTTTGGAATTTTTGAGATGTTTACAAATGTTTTTGGTATTTTCAAGATTTATGAAT
>CM021101.1:670735979-670819709 GCA_007115665.2 Sequoiadendron giganteum
CTCCCTCTCCCTCTCCCTCTCTCCCAATCTCCCTCTCACTCTCACTCTCCCTCCCACTCCCTCTCCCTCTCCCTCTCTCCCACTCCCTACCAATAACCTTTACGTGTATGTGTGTACAAATCAGATATCCAATTTGTGAAACTTCATTGTGCAGAGGTGATATCTTACCATTGCAAAACATGTTTTACAAATTAGATATCCGATTTTATCAGATATCGGATTTGTGGGCCATAGAAAAACCCCATGTGGGTCATTTTTGTGCATTCCAACAGACCCTACATTCTGTTTGCAACACTTTGCAGGTGAAAAACGCGTGGTTTCAGATAGGAAGAGACAAAGATAACTTTTTGGAGCATCTTGTACTCAAATTTGTCATACATAATGATTTTTTAGCATCTTTTATTTGGTATAGTGGGGAGCAAGACTCGTCGGAAGCAAAAACATAAGAGAAAGCTGACAAAAGAACAAATTGAAGGATATAGACAAAGAGATAGAGAAGGTCATAGGAAGAAAAGACAAGGTATGTTAAAAATTGGTGAACCTGAGCCCTATGGTCTTTCAAGTGAAGAGGAAATTGAATATGTTCAAGTTGAAAATGTAGAACATGATATTGAAATTGGGAATGAAAATGTTCAAATTGATAATGAAAATTTTCAAGGTGAAAATGTTGGAATTGAAGATGTTGAACATGATATTGAAATTGGGAATGAAAATATTGAAATTGATAATGAAAATGTTGTAATTGAAGATGTTGAACATGATATTGAAATTGGAAATGAAAATATTTAAATTGATAATAAAAATGTTGGAATTGAAGATGTTGAACATGATATTGAAAATGTGAAAATGTGAAAATGTTGGAAATGAAGATGTTGAACATAATATTGAAGCAAGCATAAATTATGTTTCACCAGATTACATGAGAAATGAAGAACCTTGTATGGAAGAAAGACGTATTCCAATTTCAAGACCTTCAAGGACCCCTAAATGGTTAGTTGAAATTGATGATAACATTATAAACAATTTTGAAGGCAAGAGGTCAACACGAACTATTCGGTTGTGGGCTAGAATACTTTTCAACCAATATTTTAGCGATAAGACATTGACCGAGCAATGCCAACTTTTTGTACAATTGCTAAAGATGCAAAAGATGAGACCTTTGCTAGCCAAATTGAAGATTCATCTGAACAAGAAGACCGGAAAATATTCTATTATTGTCAAATATATTTTTAATGCTCTCAAGTATATTGGAAAAATAACAAGGAAAAAGATAAGAGAGCTTCTCAGAGAGTCATTACCACCGCCCTAGTAAGACATCAATTGAAAAAGGCTCACTTTATGAGACAAACATGTATTGATTTTGACTTAACTCGTAAAACTTTGGATATAGCACTTGCAAGAAGAGAAAGAATACATGATCCTCTTCAAAATGATACATGGGATTTTTCCAGAAGGCTTACACATGTTGATAAGAAGCTAACCGATAATGTAAAGCAGGCAATTCAACAATTTTGGCATGATAACTCTAGAGTATCACCCAATGCAAAGGATGTTTTAAAGTTAAGAATTGGCAATTGAGACCGTACACTGCATCCTAAACATTTATTGGATTCAAGACAAACAATGTTGTTCAACAAATTTATTCAAACACATCCAAATATGGAAATCTCGCAAAGAACTTTTGAAGGTTTGAAGCCATTTTATTGTGTGCCTCTTAAGATTCGTAATACTTGTTGTTGCAAATACCATGTGGAGTTTTCAATGTACCATGAACTATTATGATATATCCATTCTACTTTGCAAACTAATGAAATGTTACAGGAGTGTGGTGCAATGCATCTTTTGAAATCATCAAGGGACTTGCTAGATCTATTTTTATGTTCTAGGGATGATGGTTCCTTTTTCTATAGAAATGATTGTTTAAATGCGAAGTTCTCACAATGTGGTCGCTTGTCAAAGTTTGTTCAATCCTTTCATGAGGGTTCCGAACATGAATTTGGAAAGAATATTGTTGAGAAAAAGCGATATGAGATAGTGAAATATACTTTGCAGAGTGGAGGTGAAGGTTCTAGATGCAAGTTGGTTACAAAAGAATGCAGTGTTGCTGATTTTATTTCAGATTTTAAGGACAATCTTTTCTACAAATATGCAAGGTATAGTCTTAGGTCTCAGTGGTCGGATCAACAATTTAGGATATGTAAGGACTCTTTTCTGATTGGAACTATTATATCAGTGGTTGATTTTGCTGAAAACTACACATTGTAACCACAAAACGAGGTACAATCTCAGTATTACAATTCCATTCAGATTGCTATTTTTGTCCACATAATGTTTAGACATGCACCTAATAGTACAGAGGAGGATTGAAAGATAATCAAAGAGTATCATTTTTATATGAGTGATGATAGATCTCACTCGTCCAAGTATGTCCAACATTGTTTTGATAATTTTTTTGAGTTCTTGCAAGAGCATGATATTGCAGTGGGCCAACATCTCATTTGGTCAGATAAGTGTACAGGTCAATTCAAGAATGCTCGTATGTTTTATTGGTTGAGTAGAATGCATGTAGAGAGAGGTGTACCTAATATTTGGACTTTTTTTGAAGCTAGGCATGGGAAAGGGGAGCATGATGGAGTAGGTGCATGTGTAAAGAGAGCTCTAGTTAAGGAGCAATTGAAGATTTTAGGATAAAAATTCAGTGATGCACGTTCTATTGTTGATTGGTGTAGTTCACCATTGTCATAGGGAGGGAAACTTGATTCAATAGTGCACAAATTCTTTTGGTTGGTTGAGGAGGGTATAGTGAGAGGTAGATTGGATTGTCATACAATCAAAGATTCTTCAAAGATGCATTCGTTTCGAAGCTCAAATGCAAGCACATGGACCATTTGGACACGACAGTTGGCTTGTTTTTATCAGAGTTGTATTCAGTGCGAGTGGGATCAATGCGAGTCAAGTGAGTGGGTGGATACATGGGTTCCATAGTATCTAACTCCTTTATCTCAAACTATATCCATGACAAATTACACAATGGAAAGTTCACTTGATGACGACCGGCTTTCATATCTACTACATCCAAGACATGTTTTTGCAATTTTTGCACCGCAGAGGAATGAAGAAAGATCAAAATATTGGTTGGATTGATGTGTGTGGGTAAAGCACAAGCTAACACAATCGATGGAAGATGATGATGGGTTTGTGTATCCTATAGGTTCAGTTGTGGTTGCGGGAACTTGGTTGCGAACATACATGATTAGAAAGAATGGCATACCTGCATTTGAAGACTACGAGAAACACAAAACCATTCTCATGTATTCACACCTTGTTATAGAAACAAATGTTAAGTTGTTGAAGCATCATGCCAAACCAAAGACAAAACAACTATGGACACTTAGTAATGCTGATCACGAAGCAATATTGGATACTATTAAGCAAAGAGATGACCCTTCGGGCACACTTGAATAGCATATTCAAGAATGGAAAGTGCAATGCTTAAGCCTCTTTTTTGTTGTGACAATATAGATATGTTATTTGACAAATTTTGTGATATTATTGGCACGATTGATCATGGATATGCTGCAACAATAACCAACTCTGATCCTTTCAAAGAGGTATGTGACATATTACAATAATATAGATTGGCTATTCAAAGCATCTTTTATAGTTTGCATTACCAATTCATCATCATTTAGGTTGTTTAGATTAATATAGATTTGTTAGTCTAAGCATATTTTTTGTTTTTACAATATAGATTTATCATTTGACAAATTTTGTGATATTCCTGACACAATTGATCATGGACCTATTGCAACAATAGGCAACTTTGATCCTTTCATAGAGGTATGTGACAAATTACAATAATATTGATTGGTTATTCTAAGCATATTTTCTATTGTATGTAGTTTAACTACTATCTTGATGGTTTGTACAGGTGCTTGTCACTCCAAAATGTCAACATACTACTCTTGTGGAAGACTATGCCCTGAATGCCTCAAATAGGCAAATTTTGTAAAAATTGAATTTTGAAATGTGAAACAATGTAAAAAGTTCATAACTGTGTATAGGCATAATCTATATCCAGTGATGTTTTTTGAAATACAGTTCAAATGTCTAGCATTATATAAAGGGTATGTTTAAAATGTAAAATGATTTTTGTACTTAATCGAGCTACAACCGGAGGTTTTCTTCTTGGTTCTTTCCTGTCGGTATGCTCGTTTGAACCAAGTTTTGTAATATCTCCGATTTATTTATAAAAAATTACAGTGGCTTGCCACCTTTTTGAAAAACAAAAAGGTAAAAATTTCATTGTGAATTTCATTTCCCATGTAATTGATTCAAGTTAATTGGGTAAGAGTTTTCTGATGCAAGAGCTAGAACTTGCAAAATCTTGATCCAACCTTAAATATTTTTTCCCCCACATTTCATTGAAATTAGCACTTTGGACTCTTAAGAGAAATAGTCCATCAAAGATTGCTGCCTTTTAGCACTTCAACGTATTTGGGTGCAAAAGAGAACCATACCTAGTGTAAACGTACCCATCTGAACATGTTGGAACAGTCTGTTGGGTCGTACAAGTTTGAGAATGAAAGTTGCACCACTTTGCAACTTTACACTGCTTGCATTTGGCAACTTTTCCCTCAACTGAAAACTCATCACCATGGGAAAACGCCTTCGAGATAAAAAAAACCAAGAGAGGTTATTGTATATGGTCTCAACACAATCCCATATCCTCAGACGAAGAGTCTATAAGCATCACGGTTTCCAAGAAATAGTCTGTCAAATATTGTTGTCTTTTAGCACTTTGGACTGTTAAGGGAAACTGCCAGTCCAATGCAGCTCAGAGCAATTCAGCATATTTGGGTGCAAAAGAGAACCATACCTAGTGTAAACATACCTATCTGAATGTGTTGGAATAGTTTGCTAGGTCGTACGAGTTTGAGAATGAAAGTTGCACCACTTTGCAACTTCGCACTACTTGCATTTGACAACTTTTCCCTCAACTGAAAACTCATCACCATGGGAAAACGCCTTTGAGATAGTGAAAAATGAGAGAGATTATTGTAGATGGTCTCAACACAATCCCATATCCTTAGACAAAGATTTTGTAAGCATCACGGTTTTCGAGAAATAGTCTGTCAAAGATTATTGTCTTTTAGTACTTTGGACTCTTAAGGGAAAACGTTGCTCCAATGTAGCTCAAAGCGATTCGGTGTATTTGGGTACAAAAAGGAACTATACATAACATTAACATACCCATCCAGACATGTTGGAACAGTCCGTTGGTTCGTATGATTTTGAGAATGAAAGTTGCACTACTTTGCAACTTTACACTACTTGCAACTGACAACTTTTCCCTCAACTAAAAACTCATCACCACGGGAAAACGCCTTCGAGATAGAAAACATTGAGAGAGGTTATTGTAGATGGTCACAACACAATCCCATATCCTCAGACAAAGAGTCTGTAAGCATCACGGTTTCTTAGAAATAGTCCGTCAAAGATTGCTACCTTTTAGCACTTTGGACTCTTAAGGGAAAACGCCACTCCAATGCAGCTTGGAGCGATTCGACGTATTTGGGTGCAAAAGAGAACAATACCTAGCATAAACGTACCCATCCGGATGTGTTGGAACAGTTCGTTGGGTCGTACGAGTTCGAGAATGAAAGTTGCACCACTTTGCAACTTTACACTACCTGCATCTGGCAATTTTTCCCTCAACTAAAAAATCATCACCACAGAAAAATGCCTTGGAGATAGCAAAAACCGAGAAAGATTATTGTAGATGGTCTCAATATGATCCCATATCCTCAGACGAAGAGTCTGTAAGCATCACGGTTTCCGAGAAATAGTCCGTCAAAGATTGCTACCTTTTAGCACTTTGGACTCTTAAGGGAAAATGTCGCTCCAATGCAGCTTGGAGTGATTCGTCGTATTTGGGTGCAAAAGATAACCATACCTAGCATAAACGTACCCATCTAGACGTGTAGGAATAGTCTGTTCGGTCATATGAGTTTGAGAATGAAAGTTGCACCACTTTGTAACTTTACACTACTTGCATCTACCAACTTTTCCCTCAACTGAAAACTCATCACCACGAGAAAAATCCTTCGAGATAGAAAAAACCGAGAGAGGTTATTGTAGATGGTTTCAACACGATCCCATATCCTCAGACGAAGAGTCTGTAAGCGTCATGATTTCCAAGAAATAGTCTATCAAAGATTGTTGTCTTTTAGCAATTTGGACTATTAAGGGAAAACATCGGTCCAATGCAGCTCGAAACTATTCAGCGTATTTGGGTGCAAAATAGAACCATACCTAATGTAAATGTACCCATCTAGACGTGTTGGAACAGTCCGTTGGGTCGTAGGAGTTCGAGAATGATAGTTGCACCACTTTGCAACTTTACACCTCTATAGCGATTTAGGGATGTCCTCTTCAGATCACTCTATTCTAAATAGGTTTACGGAGCTACCAATGTTAAATCCAAGTTGATTGACCTTGAGAAAATCATATCCCAGTAAACACAATAGAGGTCCCACTTCTTCTTGAATGCAGGAGCACCATCTAACCCTTTATCTCCATTCCTCTTGAGGCATCTTTTCTTTCCTCCTTTTCCTTCCTTCTTCGAGGATTGAGCGGAAAGAACATGAATGTATTCATTTGTAGGGATTCCTCCAATACCTCTCACAACCAACCTTGACTCCTCTTGAATACAATCAGCCCTCAACCAATCAAACTTGGGAAGTTTCGATCTCACGCTGATTCCTTGAATGTAAGACTCCCAAGATGAAGGAAGACCATTAAGAGCCAATATAGTGAAATCTTTGTCATCAATAATATGACCATTTCTCTCGCTATCTTCAACTTAGAGATCAGATAATACAACTGAAAGAACTCAAAAAATGAAACACATAAGACAATAAACACAACAAGAAATTTTCTTCCAACTCAAGCCCAGCTCATGGCTGAATTTGATACAATGAATAATAGCACCTCTCACAGATGCAAAGATACAATCGAATATGCTTCTCCTTGAAATTGGCCTGTTGTTGCAAGATGAAGCACTGCTGCTCAAGTGCAAACTTTTGCTTGGATTGCAAATTATGCTGAATGAACTTGATTGAGGAAATGAACAAACATCACCTCGTATTTATACAAAATAAGGTGACTCTTCAAGGAGGTTGGCCTCTCTTGAAAATAATAAATTACAAAATAATATAAAGGAAGGTTGGCCTCATCCATTTAAATAAAATGAGTATAAATTAAATAGCCATAGGCTATCATTTAATTAATTACAACTTAATGTGATCACTATCATGTGTGAAAAATGTGGTAGCGTAAACAAGGCAGTGGACTATTTGAAAAAAAGATTCAAAGAAATGCGGTCTCATAGAATTCAATCACAAACAAATGCAATTGACAACTACTCATAGTTTTTAGTTATGCAATGTGAAGTAATTGCATAAATGCTTAGGTTGACTTTGTAAGAACTATATTGTAATTGAAATTTTTTCATCTATAAACATCTAGTTGTTAGTTATGCAATGTGAAGTAATGATTTGAGTTTGAAAGATGTGTAATGCAATGTAATTAGCGATATAAATATAAACTACATAATATAACCATTCAATTTTAAGCTATTGTAGATTGATATTTAACCATTGCTCAAGATAAAAATTTTAAAGAGTTTAATCATGCACATGAGGAACAAATTAAATTTCAATTGTCAACTTCTATATATGAAATTATCCAATAATCAAGTGTATGTCCATATACAAAAATGACATCAACGCCAACTCAAACAAAGTTTTACAAAATGTGGCATATGCCATCTCAATATGTATTCAAAATTTACATGCCAAAATGTCTATCTCATCCTAAACTACTGGTGGATCATCAAAATGGAGCCTCTTTGAAGCACTTGTTGGCTCTGAAGGTAGCTGCACAAGAAAAATTCAAACCACAATTGAGATTAGTTATAATATATAATTTAAAATCGAATAATTAACATAAAAATCAATATACATTGAATTTTAATTGAACTCTAAAATTAAAATCTTGATTACCTGAAATATACGTCTCTTCAAAGGGTCAAGAGTCCTAGAATATACCAAATCAACTTTTGAAATGCCAATCTATATATGTGAACAAAAACATAAAATTGATCCAAGTTAGCATACGATTATTGGTAATAGGAACTTATTTACCAAACACAAAATAAAATAAGCACATACCTCTTTAGGTTGATCTTTTTCTTTATCTCCTTCAGGTGTTTCGACACCTCTTCCTCGAGGTGTTTCAACACCTACTCCTTGAGGTGTTCCAATAACTACTCCTTTAGGCAGTGTGTCCCTTGTCATCATATCTGTATAGCTCATAATTGCCTGTACATAAAATTGACAAGTACATATGAAACTACCAATCTATGTCGACATATGTATAATCAATATAAGATCTTAAAAATCTTAATTCAATCCAATTTGAGTTCAATTACCTTCCCCTTATCTAGATTTGTGCCTCCATAGTCTGGACGAGGCTACAACTCACTCGCACTAGGTATTTCCTACAGGAGGAAAACAAGATAAACATATAAGTTATTATATAATTTCATTAATGACAATTCAAATGAAAAGCAAGTATATAATATAAAATGTAAACGAGTGAGTGTGAAAATATATACTGTGTGTGTGTCCAAGCCAAATCAAATTTCCCTAAGGGTGCTATCAGTCATTTGTGTGAGCTCTTCCTCAGACATCAACTGTTAAATAGACCATGTAAATAAATATTAGTACTTGATACTATCTCTTATTAATATTCATTTAAAAACAAATGCAAGTTATGAAATTACAACTTAAATCTTACCTGTGTCACTATTCTAGCATCTCCCTCTCTAGCAGGAGAGGACTCTGTAGGTTGCGTTCCACTCCCCTGTGACTGATCTATAATGTCCACATCATGGAGGTCATAATCAAAAGTGTTCAAGGGATGCTCAACGGGCTGTACAAGAGGACCCAAGCATATCTGGCGGCACATAGTGCAAGTATGTGGCACACAAATATGTGGACCTGAGGAGGATGATGCAGTAGCACTCAAGCCTTCGCCAACATCACCAAAATGTGGCTGAGCTACTGTAGAAGCATGCGAAACCAAATAACCACTCAAAGAGTGAATAGCCTGAATAGTCTGTGTGGATGCATCCTAGATAATCTCTAGATGATATATTGGAGGTGGTGGAGGAAGGGGAGGAAGGGGAACATTTGGGCACAGGACTACTCTAATTGCCTCTGGTCTATCTTGGGGCATACCTCCATCGACGCTCTGGAAGGGTTTAATGTCAAAGTAATTGACATGATGCCCTAACACAAACTCAGCATATAATTTTTTAATAAAATAAAATGGTGTATCGGAATTATTGTTCGGCGGTTTATCAAAAACCATACACCAAGGATCCCAAAAGTTAGCTACAATGTCCCTATGCATGCACCATTTTATGGAAATTTTTGTTTTATTACAATTCACTGGCAAACCGGTGTGGGGGTCAATGAATAAAGAGGCTATTTAGGCTTTGGTTATTTGGAGATCTTTCACATCATCATAATACAATCCACATCGATAATATTCCCTCATGTCTTCTCGCCGTGAATAAAAGGAATTATGTTGGGTGGAGAGGGTTTCTATATTTTTAATTATTTCCCTCAATGTGTTTGTCATATCTCTCAATCGAGACATTGTCTGATAAATTTCACAAATGCCCCTCAATTGCCCCAATTTTTCACCAATTAAGTCTTCAATTGGTGGCTGCGGAGGTGGTGGAGCGTTTGGCATTTGTGGATTTTCATTCGTAGCCATAATACCTAATTAAAGTTAAAAACTAATTAAACTAATTGAAATTACACAATATAAATGAAATTATTGTAAAAAAACCCTAGTTTTTAATAAAAATCCAAAAAAACCATACTTTTTCCCAAAAATCAATAACAAACTCTAATTTTTGATAAAAGTACATCAACAACACTAATTTTTAATCAAGATCCATTTCAAAACATTAATTTTTAATAAAAAATCAATGTAAACTCTAGTTTTTTTTTTTAAATCAATAGAAAACCCTATTTTTGAAAAACATTTAATAAAACCTACTTAAACTTAAGAGAATCTACTTGAAAAATGGATTACAAGATTGAAAAAACCAAATACTTACCTTTGAAA
Source organism: Sequoiadendron giganteum (assembly GCA_007115665.2). Lineage (NCBI taxonomy): Eukaryota > Viridiplantae > Streptophyta > Pinopsida > Cupressales > Cupressaceae > Sequoiadendron > Sequoiadendron giganteum. The sequence goes on from CM021101.1 coordinate 670,746,186, forward strand.
TTGGATATCTGATCGAAGCGGATCTCGGATTTTGGTTTTTCCTTGTGCGCCCGCGTGCAAATTGTGAGAAATGAAGTTGAAAGAGTCAGTTGTTTTTTATATACTATTTCTAGAAATCGGATATCTGATTTGTTGAAACTCGGTTTGGTTTTTGGTTTGGGTGAATCAACTAACATCTGAACCTAGAAAAGCCAACTCGACATTTCCGCATTTTTGAGTCGATCCAAAAGGTGATTTTTTCTCATTGCCACTTTTTGGCCCATCATGATCCTGCACATACCCATTGCCTTTAATTTTGTATTTAGTTTTTGGTGGCCAAAAAACTTCTATATGATGGCATGTTTGTAATTTTTGTTGATAGAAGATGAATATGAAAATTGCTCTGAAGTAGAAAATATTTTTTGTTGTTTTGTGTTAATGTTTATGAGTATAATATATCAATTTTATTTTTCTGCTCTCTGCCTATTCCTTCACGTGGTATCAGATCCTAAGGTCATTTGTAGAGACTCTGTAAATCATGGCAGCAAGCACAAGCTTGAGTAATCCCCAAATTCCATAGCTAAATCGAAAAAATTATGACTACTGGTCTATAACACTGAGGGCATTGTTATGTTCACAAGACTTATGGGAGTTTATAGAGAATGGGTTTCCAGAGCCTGTAGATGTAGTAGCATATAATGCTCTAACTCAAGTAGAGAAAGATTTACTAAAAGATAATAAGAAGAAGGATTCAAAGACACTTTTTTTTATTCTACAAGGAGTACATGAAAGCATTTTTCCAAGAATTTCAGCCACAACCAAGTCCAAGAAAGTATGGGACATTTTACAAATTTCTTATCAAGGAATGAACAAAGTTAAAACTGCAAAGTTGCAAATACTGAGAAGAGAGTTTGAGAATCTGTATATGAAATATAATGAGTCTATAGATTCATATTTTACTCAGATAATGGGACTGGTAAACCAAATGAGAACGCATGGACAAACACTAGAAGATGTCAAAGTTGTAGAAAATATTTTAAGTTTACCCACAAGATTTGAATCAATTTCAATCACTATAGAGGAGACAAAGGACCTCACATAATATTCAGTTGATGATATTTATGCTTCACTTATTTATCATGAGCACAAACTCAGAAGAATAAAAAATATGTCATTGGAGCATGCATTCAAGTCACAAGCTTCAATTAACCAAGGAAGAGGCAGAGGTAGAGCGAATTTCAAAGCAAGAGGAAGAGGCTTCAATAGAGGTAAAAGAAATAACCAGTCAAGTTCAAGTGGCAGAAGCAACAGCCAAAACCCATCTCAAAACTTTCCTCAAGGTCAAAGGTATGATAAATCTCAGGTCCAATGCCATTATTGTAAAAAGTTTGGACATTACATGAATGAGTGTAGGAAGAAGCAATATGATATGGGTAGACAAAATGTAAAGTTTACTAAAGAGAGTCAAGACCATAGACCAGATAAAATCACAATGTTTTTAGCTTGTAATGTAGCAAAAACTAGTGAGAAATAAGTTTGGTTTTTAGACTCAGGCTGTAGTAATGATATGAAAGGGAATTTAGAGTTGTTTACAAGTCTAGATGAGAATATTAAGTCAGATGTCACCCTGGGTAATGACAAAAAAGTGTTAGTCAAAGGAAAGGGAGATGTTAATATTCTAACCAAGCAGGGGGAGCAAAAATATATCTCAGATGTTTATTTTGTGCTAGGTCTGAAACACAATTTGATGAGTGTAGACATTTAGTTCAAAAAGGTTATATAGTGACTTTTAAAAATGGGTTGTGCACTATTTTCGATAAATTCCCAAGTAGCCAGTTGATAGCTAAATTCAATATGACAAATAATAGAATGTTTCCTTTGAGAATTCAGCCAGCTTTGAGCACAAACTTTGCAAAAGCACAAGAGGTGTCAACTGTGATACAGATTGTCTTTCAGGCAGAAGTGAAGGATGAAAATTGGCTATGGCATTTAAGATTTGGTCATTTAAATTTTGGTGGTCTAAATTTGCTTCATAGGAAGAGCATGGTAAAAGGAATTCCATTAATTGAAAATCTTGAGAGAATTTTTGAAGGTTACATTCTAGGAAAGCAACATAGAGAGTCTTTCCCAGCAGGGAAATCCACAAGAGAAAATACCCCATTAGAAATTGTTCATTCAGACTTGTGTGGCCCAATGCAGACACCTTCAATAGGTGGTAGTTATTATTTTCTGACTTTCATAGCTGATTATTCAAGGAAGACATGGGTCTATTTCTTAAAACAAAAAAGTGAAGTGTTTAATTTCTTTTGTTAGTTTAAATCTCTTGCTAAAAAACAAAGTGGTAATTTTATCAAAGTGCTGAGAATAGATAGAGGAGGTGAATACATATCAAGAGAATTTTTAAATTTCTACAAAGAGCATGGAATACACAAATAGTTCACAACAAGATATACACCACAACATAATGAGGTAGCTGAGAGAATAAACAAAACCATAATGGAGATGGCTAGAATTATGTTGAAAGCCAAGCATTTAACAAATGAGTTTTTGGCTGAAGCTTTTTCATGTGCCGCAATATCATGAATAGATTCCCAACAAAAAGTGTGATGAATATTATTCTCGAGGAAGCATGGACTGGTAAAAAGATCAGTGTGTCTCAAATGAGAGTTTTTGGAATATGCACATGTATGATGAATTAAGAAGAAAACTTGACAACAAAGGAGAGAAATGCATTTTTGATATTGTGATGAATCCAAAGCATATAAAATGTTCAATCCAACAACTAAGAAGGTTACAATCACCAAGATGTTCAATTTGTTGAAGATGAAGCATGGGATGGAAGTAGAGAGAACACTGTTAATGTTACAGTCAATAAAGAAGAAAATGAAATTTTAGTTCCAACTAATGTACCTATTGTTCCAGTTCAACCTCAGACAAGTGGTCAACAACTAACACCAGCAAGCAATATAAGAGCAGCAATAAGAGGGATGCAGATGCCAACCACAACAAGAACCTCTAGCGCTGGACCTTAAAGTCCACATTCTATAAATTCAATTGATCATTCAAATCCAAATTTAGCAAGCATGAGAAGACAAAAAATCAAAAGTATGAGTGATATTTATAATCAGAATGAAGGTGAGAATGATTCGGAGCAATTTACACTTTTTGCATTTTATTCTCAAGCTGAAGATCCAATTAATTATGAAGATGAAATCAAAGAAGAAAAGTGGATAACAATAATGGATGATGAGATTGATTCAATTGAAAAAAATCAGACATGAGAGTTGCAGAGTCTTCCAAAAGACAAAGATGTCATAGGTGTTAAATGGATTTATAAGACAAAAATAAATGCAAATGGAGAAGTGCAGAAGCATAAAGAAAGACTAGATGTAAAAGGTTATGCACACTAACTTGAAATATATTATAATGAAACTTTTGCACCTGTAGCACACCTTGACACAGTCAAAATTTTATTGGCTTTAGCAGCACAGAATGGTTGGTTAGTTCACCAAATGGATGTGAAGTCAACTTTTCTCAATGGCTATCTTGAAGAGGAAGTATACATTGAACAACCACCTAGTTATGAAATATTGGGACAAGAAGATAAAGTTTACAAACTGAAGAAAGCTTTGTATGGTTTGAAACAAGCCCCAAGAGCTTGGTATAGTAGAATAAACAGTTATTCACAAATAATGGTTTTACCAGATGCAATAGTGAACCAAAATTGTACACTAAAGTGAATGAATATGGTAAAATTTTAATTATTTGTTTGTATGTAAATGATTTAATCTTAACTGGAAATCTGTCAATTGAATTTTTCAAACCAACAATGATGAAAGAGTTTGAAATGACAGACTTAGGTCTGATGAAGTATTTTCTGGGCATTGAGGTAACACAAAATGAAAATGGAATTTTTATTTCTTAGGAAAAGTATGCCAAAGATGTTTTGAAGAGATTTAATATGGTGAATTGTAAGTCAACACCCACTCCAATGGTCACTGGTCTGAAGCTTATTAAAGAAGATAAAGGTTGAGATGTGAATTCAACTTTTTATAAGCAACTAGTAGGGAGTCTGATGTATCTAACAACCACAAGGCCTGATATAATGTTTTCAATTAGTTTAATCTCTAGATTCATGGAAGCACCAAAAGAGTCACATTGGATGGCTAGAAAGAGAATTTTGAGATACATCAATGAACAAAACATTTTGGCATTTAGTAGTCCAGATCAGAAGAATTTAAATTGGTTGGCTATATAGAAAGTGATTGTGCTAGAAGTGTTGATCACAGAAAAAGCGCATCAAGCTATGTCTTTCATTTTGGTAGTGGAGTAGTTGCATGGGCTTCTAAAAAACAACCAATTGTTACTTTGTCTTCAGCTGAAGCTGAATATGTTGCAGCTACGAGTGCTTCATGCCAAACTGTGTGGATGAGAAAAGTATTGAAGGAACATTGGATTGAACAGGTTGAGCCTACAAAAATATTTTGTGATAATAACTCTGCAATTTCCCTCTCAAAGAATCTTGTGTTTCACAAGTGGAGTAAGCACATTGATACACAGTTTCATTTCATCTGAGAGGTGATCAACAATGGAGAAATCACTTTGGAGTTTTGCAGGTCGGACGAGCAGCAAGTAGACATAATTACCAAAGCATTGGGCAGACATTAATTCATATATAAGAGAAACCGACTGGGCCTTAAAGACTACGGGAGTTGTGATAAAGAGGGAGTGTTTGAATTTATCCGAACTCCTACACATGATTCTGACCTTCACCGCACAACCACGCCATCTGCCACTCCTCATGGTTTAGTGACATCTACTAGGCTACCGTGACCCTTCTCTCTCTTGTCTACAGTCTGGAGGTTGTCGTTCTTGCTGTCTACCTCATTATCGCAAACTAACTGCATGATGCCTGCAGCAATGCGGTTAACCGTCGTCCCGCAATTACCCTCCTGACTACGTGCAATGGCATGGTGACCGTTGCCACTCCATGCTCAGTCTGTTTCCTAACCGCCTCGAAGCTGGTACCTCTGTCTCGCAATCTCTTTGCTAACTACTCGCGGTGGCGAGGTAACCACCTTCACACCACGATCATCTTTCTTCTTGACTGCAGTAGTGCGGGCTAGCTATTTGTTGTCTGAGTTTGATTGCCACCGCCATCCCACGGTCTTCCTTCTTACCCATCATGATGGAGCAGTGTTCATCATGTTACCGCTAGTGCTTACTCATTCATCCACGATAGCATGGGTTGGTGTCTTTTAGTTGGCGGCTGTTAGTGGATTATGTGCTCGTGTTTCTAAAGGACGTATATTTATGTCAAAGGACATTATGTTTAATTTTTTTTTGGATGTGTTTTGCTGGCATATGTTATTTCCTTTAATTTTGTATTTAAATTTTTGGTGGCCAAAAAACTTTTATATGCTGGCATGTTTGTAATTTTTGTTGATAGAAGATGAATGTGAAAATTGCTCTGAAGCAGCAAATATTTTTTGTTGTTCTGTGTTAATGTTTATGAGTATAATATATCAATTTTACTTTTCTGCAGTTTTCCTATTCCTTCAATGTGCAATTGTGTAGTGTTCAAGAAACATTGAAGGAATTCAAAATCTACGCGGCTATAAGATAATCATATAGCTCCATATACCTACAATTGGCCATTCTCTAACTATCATTTCTAGCATCTTAATGCTTATGGGTTTTGCATTGCAATGTGTTGTTGTTGAGCCACCATGAAGATCCTTTCCAAGTTACCTACATTCAATTATATTTATATGTTTCAATATGATTTCCAATCTTATTCATATGATTTATTGAATACGTTATTCAATTAAAAATTATTAACTAAATCGATATTTTAAATAAAACATATGATTGAAATAAAATTAAAAGCACTAACAGTCTAAGACTATATTGAAGAGTTGTTAGAAACATATAAAGCTTTGCTCTGAGACCAAAAGCTTAGCTATTAGCATTGCCGAACTCGGTGTTGTAACTACCATATTGGGCACATTGTCTATACCCAACGCCACCATTGGAACCACACCTTTTTCCTGAGCTTTAGTCATCATCATAGCTTGCATTGTTGGCATTTTGTGTAGTGTATTATGCACCTTTACACAAAATGATGATGCTTCTACACCTGTTGCAGTGAAAAATGGTCCATTTGGAGAGCATTTTATTGGTTGGGATGGCAAAGCGAAGGGGAATCTCCAGTTTGTTGATTTCTATTGCCATATCCTTCAATAGATCATACATTCTTCTCTCAACAACTGTACTGAAATTCATGCCCACACCCTAAAAATAAGTTCATTAGATACATTACGGTAATAAACAATAGTAATAACTTATTTAAATCACAATAAAGATCTACACCTATTTAAGGGTTGCAGGTAATTTTTTCCAGTAATTTTTATCTAAGATTTGTATAAACTATTTATTTATTTTGGAATCAAAGCACTTAGGGGCTATTAATGTAGTCTAAATGGAAGCAATCATGAACAATCTAATTTTACTCGTAAGTTCATAATCATCAAGTAATTGAACATAATAGTAAGTGTAAAGTTGGAAACAATAAATCCCTGCAAAGAGAACGAGTAGAAAATTAACTTATAGCTAAGTCTACAACTCAACGCTGAGAGAATTGATGAAATCCACCAAAACTCAATACATACCTCGATATCTTCATGGGAAGATATTGACTTGGAATTCCTTCTACTCTGTTAATCCCTTGAGTCGATCAAACTTGCTTCACAAAATGTGCAAAGAGAGAACAACCAAAATTGTAAAATATTGATTTTCCATGCACATTCTTCATTTGTAGCAGCAAAATCAATCCAACCATTTAATTTTCCTTACTCGGTAGTTAATATGGTAGCCGTTATAATTGCATGTAATTACAAGCTATAGTTGGCTACACCATGTAAGAGAGGTCATGGGTGTGACAACAATGACACCTCTTTGTAAATGTTCATCCTTTCCAGTCGTAACTATCGGCAGCCAACATTATTTCATTGTAACAGTCAACATGGAGGACGACAACAAACTTTAATGAAGACGTCAATTTTAATATGCATAATTTTTCTTGATTTGACACCCCATGACGTAATTATCAAGGTAGTTGAGCCATGGAGAGAGGATGGCTTAAATCATATTCCAGAGGACATCTTGAACGTAACATTTTATAAACTTCCCCTTCATACTCATCTTCCAATTTCAAATCATTTATTCTCATGGGAAATTATTTATAGCTCTGATCACTTTCACAATGTGTGAGAATAGAGTAACATGCAAATGTGGCTGGTGATGGGTTGTTACGATGAAATAAGTGGGTCTTCTAATGGTCTTGCAATCTCTGATGTCAATAGAAGGTTAAGGTTCAAGAAAACATTTAGAGAAGAGTGGAAATGCAATGAGTCAGAATGGTTTCTCAGATCTGGAGATAGGGGCCTCTTAGTTTATAGCTCTAAGAGATATGGAACCCTTCGAGTGATGAATCCATTGAACATGCAGTCCTATAGTCTTGAAGATGCAAGGGTGATCAAAAAAAGCAGGATTTTGTTCTGCATGAAAAGATATCATGATGATGTGATTGTTTCCTCAAATTTGATTCAAAAGCAAACACTTATTAGATAATTGTTACTATTGGATGTAAGAAAAAAGAATTAGGTTATATTGATTTATTGATCTATAAAACATAGATGATAAATTAGAGACATTTATTTGGCTCAATTCATTATTGGAGATGATGCATTCTATTCACTAAAAGGTGTTGGAGCCTCCTCTCTTCACCTAGATTTCAACATCTCTCTTCATTAGAGTGATGTGTTGTTCGTATTAGGTGTCAAGAGGAACCTTGTATCAATTTCAGCCTTGGAGGAAAATGGATATCAAGTTGCATTTTTGAAGGAAAAGTTCTTGCGTGGTTGAAGAACTCTAGAATCAAGACAACCCAAGTGATTGGTGTTTTGCATGAGAGTCTTTCTAGGCTTTCCATTCATCCAATGCAAGCATTATTGCATGACTCCACCAATCCAAGTGAGCTTTATCATAGAATACTTGCTGACCTCCATATCAGAGCTCTTCCATCCATGCAAAATATGGTCAAATACATCTTTAATACTAACATCATCCCTTTTAGCTAAATAAATCAAAATATTTATTTAACTATGTCTAAATCATTTTCCATCTCCTTTTTTATTTATTTTAATCAATAAATCTAAATCAAATAGGTCAAATCATGTAAACCCTCATTAAATTAATCCAATCCTCATTAATTTAATCTAAACTCATGTCACATTCTCTAGCATTTCCCACTTGAACAAAAAAATCATTTGATTGATTTATTAAATCTTGTAATTTACCCTCAACATGGTATAATAGAGAATATTCCCTCAAAGTTGAATTCAAATCCAAGTGGACTTAGTCCTTCCAACAAGGAATTTATTTCACCTTACAAGTCCTTTTGCATTGAGCCAAGTGGCCATTACTCCATTTGACTCTCCCTCCACATTCATCCCATTTTCTTCTTCTCTCATCAAACACTTATATAAATGGAGAGGCTATCCTTCATTTCAATCATCCACAACATCATGCAAAGTTACTCTCTTCACATTGAGAGCTAATATTTTCCATTGCCATAGCATTGTATCATCATCATTAGCTTGTCAAGGGTTGGGAAAGGGCTACTTTCCACACAAAGAGTAGCACCAATCCAGTATGGGATAGGTATACATTGTGCTTCTTTTATGCTTTCAATTAGTTTATTTTGTTATTTTGTTTATGAGGTATAATTTGTTATTTCATAGGAGCATTATCTTATTTTCTTAGTTTTGAACTCACCATGATAACTAGTGTTGGAAGTTATAGCTATTTGCAGATTTAGGGTGCCCACATGTAGCAAAGGAGGATCACCACAAGATAGAATTCACATGTTCATGGGGGACCTATTGCTGGAACATGATGCCTTTCAGGTTAAAGAATATAGGTACAACATACCAAAGAGCCATGATACTGATCTTTCATGACATGATTCATAAGATAGTGGAAGACTACGTAGAAGACATATTGGCTAAATCCATAAAAAGACAGGACCACATAGCAGTCTTGAGCTCTATTTTTGATAGATTGGAAAAATATAAGGTTCATCTCAACCCAAAGAAATACGTCTTTGGGGTGCAATCAGGCAAGCTCTTGGGATATATAGTATCATTGAGAGGAATCGAGGTGGATGCCACCAAATTCAACGTGATCCTCAACATGGAAGCACCCAAGACACTAAAGCAATTGAGAGGTCTTTAAGGTAGGCTCCAATCCATCCGTAGATTCGTAGCGCAACTAGCAGATAAACAGATCCCATAGTCTCATCTACTCCACAAGGGGGTAGCATACAAGTGGGATGAAAAATACGATCAATAATTTAACAAAATCAAAGAATACTTACTCATGCCACTAGTTTTGATGTCACCAATCCTAGGAAAACTACCGATCCTATACATTTCAACAACAATAGTAGCTCTTGGTGCTCTATTAGTTGAACACGGTGAAAACGAAAGAGATAGAGCAATATACTATATCAAAAGAACTATGGTGGAACACGAGCTAAAATATACTCCTATTGAAAAGGTTTTTTTGGTAGTTGTGTTCACAACACATAAATTCAGATGCTATATGTTGGCTCATCAAATTAGGTTGATCACAAAGATAGATCCTCTCAAGTACTTACTTTCTAAAGCTACTCTCATGAGATGAACAACCAAGTGGGTCATGATATTAATAGAACAGGAAATTAAATATGTGGAGTGCAAGGCCATCAAGGGACAACCAATTGCAGATCAACTAGCAGAGGCTCCTATTTATGCAAAAAACCCACTCATTTCAAAATTCCCTAATGAATCAATTTTCAACCAAAGTGTTGCAAACCATTCGAAGCTGTATTTTTATGGATCTTACACACAACACAGATCAGGGGTAGGGATTTTCTTCATAACTCCCCAAGGAGACTGTATTCCCAAATCTTACAAGTTTTCATTCCCATGCACAAATAACACAGCAGAGTATGAGGCTCTCATCATGGGCTTAAGGATTGCAGTACAATGGAAGATCATGGCTATAAAGGTATATGGGGATTCTTAGCTCATTATGAATCAGGTAAACAATGAATATCAGACAAAGGATGACAAACTGACTCCATACAAGAAGTTGGTCGAGAGCCTCAAAGATTCGTTCATTGATATCACATCTCAACAACTAGCTAGAGCAAACAACATAGCAGAAGACATAATGGCTACAATTGGATCACTCTTGGAAATCCTGCACAATATCCCAAAGCCAGAATCTTGGTAGAGCAACTTCTCATACCAGTATTTGTGGTACTAGAGTCTGAATTTATGTGTGAACTCGTCGTTCTTGGTGATCCCTAGTATCATAAAATTAACACATAATTAAGAATAGGAGTCTTTCCCGTTGAAATCACCCCAAACCTTAAATGAGCCTTCATCAAATAGTCAACCCACTTTTTCATCCTATGGGAAACCCTTTATCGTAGGATCATTGAAGGAACCCTATTGCATTTCCTAAACACTAAGGAAGCCCTTACTACTTTTACCAAGGTACACAACAATATTTTTGGATCACACTCGAGTGGTATGACCTTGGCCAAGAAGTTGTTGAGAACTAGATACTACTAGCCCACAATGGAGTGAGATGCACATCACTTCGTCAGAAAATGTTTACAATGTGAGCAACATGGTGACCTCATCCATGCACTAGTTCAAGAGCTTCACCCTATTGTCACACCTTGGCCCTTTTCACAATGGGGCATCAATCTCATCTGAAAAATCACACCCACATCATCAAATGGTCACAAATTCATCACCACCACAAAGTACTTTACAAAGTGGGTCGAAGCCATTCCCATGACCTACATAATGGGAAACCATGTATCCAAGGGGTATGTGCAAGATCATGATGGGCCAAAAAGTGGCGATTTGTAAGTGATATGATGGCCCATGTGGCTGACGAGTTTTTTTTTACCCACAATTGATCAAACGAAAAAGGGTTTTTAAAGGAGATTATTAGCTTTCCACCAATATAAATTATGCTTTACTTTGAATTTAATAACTAATTATTATTCATTTTCTATTTGAATTACAACTAAAGTCTTGATTGATAGGCTGGTTGAAAAACATCTATAGCTTTCAAAGGGTATCACATAATATAGGATTAAAAAATAATAATTGAATTTCATGAAGTTTTGACCAAGTTAAGGTGGTAAGACGTATGAGTTTCTATATTTTTTAAAAGTTGTAATAAAAAAATCATAATTAATTATTTACTTGAAAAAAAATTAAAAAAACATATGCATCACATCGGGATATGAGTCTTTTACTTATATCTAAAATCTTATTTTATTTTTTTAATCATTTTATTGTGGTTAGGGTGGTCAGACAGACACCTACTTCTTACTTTTCCCTGAAATTTAAGTACTACTACATTGAAATTTCAAATTTTCACCAGATAGATTTTTTTAAAACAAAAATAAACCTAGTAGTTTAGAAAATTCATTCAATTTGAAAAAAATTATATTCTTACATATTTTTGAAATAATATAAACTTATTCAAATTTTTATGTCAAGTTGCCTAACTCTGATTTTTCTGAATTTTATTGCCACTTAAGGGCTTGTTTTTTCCATGATGATCCTGCACATGCCCCAAGTTCATCCTAACTACCTCTTTTTTCGATATGATGTCCCTCAAGCCGTTATCTTAGATAATGGGACATATTTCAAAAATCAAGATATCTGTGACTTATGTGAAAAATTCAAAATCCAACATCGCTTTTCCACTTCGTACTATCCCCAAGGCAATGGCCAAGCAGAAACTACCAATAAAACAATCTTGAAAATCCTTAAGGAAATAGTCATTGACGTTGGTTGTGACTGACATCTATAGCTAAATCCCACCTTATGGTCTTATCGCACCAACATCCACACACCAAAAGGTGCCACCCCATTCTCCCTAGTCTATAGATTAGAAGCCATCTTACCCATTGAGATCAAAATCCCATACTTGAGAATATCATTGCAAAACCTCATCACAGATGAAGAATACAAAGTCTCATGATTGAATGAGCTGGAGTTACTAGATGAACGACATATGGATGCCCTAAACCATCTACATGTATATCAAAATCGACTTAAGTGGAGCTATAAAAAGAAGATCGGGAGGTGGACTTTCCAAGTCAATGAACTTGTGTTGAAGGAGAACCAAAAGAATGTGCCAAACCTAGATAGCAAAGGAACATTTGAGCCTAACTGGTTGGGACCTTTCACCATCACAACAAGCTATAAGTCAGGGGCATATCAGTTATCAACACTAGAAGGGGAACCTCTGCAGGAGCCCTTGAACGACTCCCATCTCAATGAAATTTATGCCTAAAATATTTCAAGGTATAGAACCAAAAAATACAAAAATAATAAGAAATGTCCTAAAATATGGCCACCCTAATGAAAAATTGGCAAACAGGCGTCTTGGTGACAACAAAAAAATACAAAAAATACAAAAATCCAAAAAGAATCAGAAAAATGATTGAAAACAGTAAAGAAAAAAATCATCCTCTAGTGAAAACCACTTCAGTGGCGCTTTGGACAAGTACCTTGGTGAAAACCTGGCAAATAGGCACCAAGCATAAATAAAGCACTCTCCATCCACCAGGACCTTCACGGCTTATTCAACACACTCACTTATCCATTCATCCATCATTAACCTCTCATCCATCCATTCATGTCTATATCATAGCTTGATCTTGTGTTCGTATAATGGTCCACCCTAATACTAGTTGGAACATTCCTAAGGTTAGTTTTTCCTACCTAAATTGAAGTAGATTTTTTTATTTTGCACTAAAATGTTTGCAAAAAAGCTAATTGTCATACTTCCTTTCACTCTTTGAGCCAAGTGAATGTCTCCAATTTCCCATTTATGTTTTGCAGATCTATAAATCAAAAGAACAAATTTCTTTTTTTAAAGATAAATACATCCAATAATAACAATTACCTCACAAGTCTTTTCATTTGAATCAAACTTGATGCACACAACCACATCTCATGATATCTTTTCATGTAGAACAAAATCCTTCTTTTGTTGGTCACCCTTGCATCTTCAAGACTGTAATTGCATGGTCAATGGATTTATCACTCAAAGGGTTCCATATCTCTTACAATGAACCAAGAGGACCTCATCTCCAGACTTGAGAAACCATTCCCACTCATTGCATTTCCACTCTCCATTAAACCAAAATATCAAAGATAGTAGGTATAGTTGTAAGGTCAAAATAAAAGTGATAAGTCCTTTCATATAAAACCAAATTTGAATGAAGGGCCAAGATTAAATGATGAAGATCAATGGATGAGATCACTTTGAGAAGCAAGGAAATAGGGTTAGGGAAAAAATAGGGTTTAATTAAGGATGGACAGTGGAGATTAAAAGTTAGTAAAACCTTATCAAGCGAGGAGATTAATTGAGATAAGAGATAAGATTTCGCACAAAAAAGGAGGTGCTTGGAGGGAAAGTGAATTTCCAATTATATAATTAGAAAATGGGGGAAAAGAAAATTAATAATAATGTTAATCTGAATATACACTAAAAAAATAGAATCATATCCATTAACAAATTTACCAATGTTATTAAAATTCAAGCTACTAATAATTGTAATGCTCTGCTCGCACTCTCTACAAAGTGCGAATTACAAAGTGTGAACCTCAAGAACCCAAATAACGCAGAAAGTGAAGTAAAAGGATCCACAAGAAGAGGAACAAATTGCCTCAAGTTTTTTCTGAATATGAATTTATATAGGCTATACAAACTAATGCAAAAAGGAAGCAAACACCAAAATTGAATCTATCTCAGTGAATACAAATATGGAAGGAGAAAGATAAAGTCACAAAATCAATTATGAAAACCCTAGTAAGATCAGTAATCGGACACTCTGTAGGAGAAGTGGCAAGCCCACAAAGCATCAAGAAGGGAAAGGACAAAACAGGGTGACCTTGGAAAAATGGACCAATGAAAGCATAAGACCCAGATATGTTAACTAGCCGAATGACATTCCACTAGGATGGAAAAGTAGGAAGTCCACAATAATCAATAACCCAGAGGGAAATAGCACAAGGAAACTACAGAGTTCAACTAGGAAGAAAAAAGAAAACATGCCAAGCAACAACAACAAAGAAAGCATGATGAAATTGGTAGAAGGAGAGGCTGTCGGGAGGATCCCAAAGGAAAGATGCATAGTTCTAAAGAAAAATAATTCCATAAAGGACCAAAGTGACCCCCTGGAAATAGATGTTCAGGAGGAAACGACAGAAGACATAGACCTCCTTAAGGATATAGCAATAATATGCAAATTATTAGGGCAAAAGTGGTCAAGATGGGAAGTAGAAGGTTGGGCTAGAGACAACCGGGAATGTGACCATGTCATTAAGTTCCTCCCAAACGGTTTTTTCATGGCAGCCTTCCTTTCTATAGAAGATAAAGAGAAATTTCTGAAAAAAAGGATTTGGATGATGGAGGGCTATCCCCTCTACATACAAAAATGGGAACCGAATTTCGATGCCAAAAGATATGAAGCATATCTAGAGCTGAAATGGATAAGGTTATACAACCTACCCATGGAATTATGGACAGAAGAATTTCTGGAAAAGGTAGGTAGAACACTTGGTACCCTCATTGAAATAGACACTGGAACGCTTGAGCAAAACTCTTACCATTACACAAGAATTCTGGTGACAATAATCAAAAGGTTCCCAGAATCAATTAGCCTGAAGATGAAGGCAGGAAGCTAGAAACAGGAGGTTGAAATAGAGGAGAAGAAATACTTCTGCCTTAGATGTAGAAAAAGGAACCACCCAACAGAATCTTGTCCAAAACCTCCTAAAGTAAAGAAAATTTGGAAAAGGAAGGTGGACAAAATCCAGAGCAGTAATCCAAATAAGGAAGAGTCTCAAGAGGTTGCCCTCCTTAGTACAACAAAAACAAGAGAAGAAGAAACAAAGGTGCACCAAAGAAAACCCGCGAAAGAGGCAAGTACAAGAGGCCCAGAGGGCCCTGCTGTCCCAACCATCCCAAGGCCAGAACCTTACCAAGTGACAGAAAACCAGCTGAAAAACACCGAAAATGAGGCTGAATGGGATGATTTGGACATATTAGAAAAAAGAAGTATTGCTCAGATAGTGGCTCGAATGGTGGAACCAACAAAAATAAATTAAAAAAAGAGGGGCAGGAAAATAGAAAAGCAGAAAAGAGAAGAGTTGGCTCAAGAAAAAGGAATCAAAAGTGTTAAAAACTTCTGGAAATCAAACAAGGGAGGAGAGAAATCCCACACAAGAACACCATGAAGATAGTCACATGGAATGTGAGGGGTCTAAATGCCCCAAACAAGAGGCGCTTAATCAAATGCTAGTTGGGGAAGCTCAAAGCAGATATAGTTCTATTGCAAGAATCAAAGCTGGAAGATGAGGGAATCAAAGTCTTCCAATGTAAAGGTTGGGAAGAAGCATACGCTAAGTCCTATGGCATGACAGGTGGACTGGGAATAATATGGAGACCTAGCAGTGTCAAGTTAGAGGTGAAGGAGAAACATCCTTTCTGGATGAAATTTGAGGTTTCAAGTCTAAACATCAATCTGAAATCACATTGTTCACCATCTACGGCCCAGTCAGAATACAAGAGAAAATTAAACTGTGGGAAGCCCTCACCCTACACTTGGCTTCCAACAGAAATGGAAAAGTGATACTAGGGGGAGACTTTAATGCAGTTTTAAAAACAAAAGAAAAGCTAGGAGGCTCAAACAAAGCCTCAACATCTATGCAGGATTTTGGAAGATTTATGAGAGATAATGACTTATTAGATGCCCCCACTAAAAATGGCCTATTTGCATGGTCAAACAAAAGGGAGGGTGGGGGATGTATCAAAGAGAAGCTGGACAGATTTATTTTAAGCCAAGAATGGCTAGAATCAAATTTGAATCTGGATGCCATCATCATCCCCCTAGCTAATTCTAACCACCTACCTATCAAATTAACCATCAAAAATGGAAGCAGCCAAAAGAAGAGTGCCTTTAAATGCGAAAAGATGTGGTTTAGAAAACCAGAACTTGTCACCCTGCTGGAGGAGTGGTGGAAAAAGGCTCTGAGATGTGTGGGCACCAAAAGCTTCATATTCCAAAATAAGTTGAAACACATAAAAAAAAGCTTCTGGAATGGAGCAAGTCAGTCTTTAAAAATATCTTCTTTGAGAAGGACAGGTTAGAACAAGCTCTAGCAGCAATTGATGAAAAGGTAATGAAACACGGTTTGTTCGAAGATGACTACACCAAAGAAAAAGAGCTAAAATCAGAATATGAAGAGATATTGGCAAGAGAAGAGGAACTTTGGAGGGCCAAATCAAGGGAAACCTGGCTATGTGAAGGAGACACTAATACAAAATTCTTCCATAATACTTCTAAAATTTAAAAATCCTTTAAGAGGATTTTAGCTATTCAAAATCAAGAGGAAGTATAATAGAAGACATAGAGGAAATCTAGAAGGAAGCAGTCAAGCACTTTAAGGAGGTGCTAACCGTGGAGGGTGAGTATGATTGCAACAATATGGCAGAAATGATAAGAAATATACCTAAGCAGATATCATAAGAAGACAACCAAATGCTTACAGCCCCTTTCACAAGAGAGGAAGTAAGAAAGGCCATTTTTCAAATGCACCCAAACAAGGCACTAGGGCCTAATGGTTTTCCCGCCTTCTTTTACCAAAAGGGCTCGCATTTTATGGAAGATGAGGTATCGGAAATTGTGGAAGAATTCAGAGCAAAGAAAAAGTTTCTAAGAGATATAAATAATACTGCCTTAGTAATGATACCAAAAAAAGAGGAATGCTCAAACTTTGGGAATTAATGACCAATTTCCCTATGCAATATAATATACAAAACCATTTCCAAAGATTTAACCAATAGACTAAATCCATTACTAGACAAGTTGATCTTAGCCAACCAAAGCGGCTTCATCCCAGGAAGAGACATCACTGATAGCATAATTATTGCAAACGAAGCCCTCCACTCAATCAATAAAGAGAGGTTGCAAGGAATGATCATTAAGCTGGATGTTAGCAAAGCCTATGATAGAGTAAAGTGGAGATTCCTCATCAAAATCATGGAACAAATGGGGTTTTACAAGGATTGGCTAAAGATGATATATCACTGCCTATCAACAGTAAGATACTCAGTCCTAGTGAACAACATATCATGTAGTTTCTTCGAGAGTACAAATGGACTAAGGCAAGGTAACCCAATGTCACCCTCCCTGTTTGCCATTATGGCAGAAGTAATAAGCAATAACATTGCCAAGTGCCAAAAGGAAGGCAGATGGAAAGGAGTGCAGATAGCCCCAAATATTGAGGCCATCACCCACCAACAGTTCGTGGATGATACTCTCCTTTATGGATAAGCCACAATAAGAGAAGCAACCATAGTCAAAGAATGCTTGGAATATTATGTACTGGCCTCAGGAAAACAAATCAACAAAGAAAATTTAAAAATATTTTTCTTCCACACGAAGAAGAAGACCCAAACTAAAATAGCTAATCTCCTTGGGTACTCAGTGGACTCTACACCATGCAAATATCTAGGGGTACCGATTTTCAAAGGGCAGATTAGAACGAAGTTATGGGATCAAGTCAAGGAGAAGTGTAGAGATAAAGAAATAAGTTGGAGGGGTAAATGGATAACCCTAGCTAGGTGAATCACCATGATCAAGGCGGTACTAACAACAATACCAATCTTCACAATGTCAAGCATGCAACTGACTACAAAGGCAGCTACTAGCATAGAAAGAATCCTCAAAAATTTCTTATGGGTTGGTGCAAATGAAGAGAATAGAATAACGCTAATCCATTGGGATAAAGTATGCTTCCCACAAGATGAAGGGGGAGCAGGGATTATAAATCTAAAAGTGTACAACCAAGCTCTGGGGGCTAAGCTAATTTGGAAAATGTACTATAACCCCCATCTACTTTGGTGCAAGATCCTTCAGCAAAATTATCTGGACTCGGAAGAGCCTGAAAGGATTCTAACATTGGAAAATACCAGGGGAGGATCACATATCTAGAACTTCATGATAAATAGAAGACACCTAATAATAGATCACATCACATGGAAAATAAATAATGGGCTCAAAGCTGATTTCTGGTTAGACTCTTGGGGAGGCCACAAGCCACTTGTAGAGTACTAGGAACTAAAAGAACACATACCTTCCCTTAGGAACAACTATGGTAATAAAGTTAGGGATTTCATAAAATTCCAAGATAGCAACATGTGGGTAGATTTCCAGAGTCTACAACTAGAAGAGTTAGCTAAGTTAAAGCTTCTAGAACTAATGGAAGAAAGGAAGGTGTGTACAAATAGTCAAGTGGACATGCTAATATGGTGTAGGGCTAAATCAGGAATATATTCAGTGAAAATGGGTTATAAAATCCAAATGGTAGAAAAGGAAAAATTCTGGCCCAAAAAAGTTTGTTGGGTAAAAGCACAAAGTTGTGTCACACTTTCAGCCAACATATCAGCACAACTGAATTTAAGTATTTCTAACTAAAAATCAATTTTGGTCAAACATATAACCTAGTAAGATTCATTCTAACTAAGTTAGATACTTCCACAATTTATTCAACTAAAATTGTTGGCTAAAAATATATGGAGCACCACTTTGAGTCCAATTTACAAAAAAAAAATAAAAAATTGAAAAACTTGAAGTTTTAGTAACTCCTCCTCATTTAAATAACATTTTTTTTAAAATGTAAAAATACCCTTTTGTAGATCCATAAGTGTAGATTTCAAAAATATATTTATTTTAATATTTTAATTATTATTTATATTGATATTTTTATTTATACTAAAAGTAGGTTATCAACAAAAAATATTAGGTTGATTACCATGCCGAGGAAAAGTACTAAAACTTATTTAAAAAAATTCAAAAAAATATGATGCACTAGATAAAATAATTTATTTCAAGATGGTATAATTTTTTTTCCATTTTAGATAAATATTTAATATGATTGTTAATGTCCGATGGAAACAGTTATTTTTTATTCATGCACATTTTAATATTTATATAAAAATATATATTTATCAAAATTGGAAAAAAATATATCCATGCACTAAAGTTTCAAGTTATAAATACACACAAACAATTTGAAAGAAAAAAAATAAAATTTACTATAAAAAGTTTGACGTCCCGTGCAACTTCATTTTTCAACATTTTATCAGCAACTAAATTATAGTGTTAATTTATGAAAAACTAGTTTAAAATAATTTTTTAATTTCTTATAAAAAATACAAACATAAAATATACTAAAAAATACATGTTTTACTAGTTTACATCATTTAAAAATTCAAAACATATATGCTACTTTTTAATGATTGAAGTTTAAAAGTTGGATCAGCATTGGTCATTTCCTTTATAAAGTGTGACACAGCTTTGTGCTTTTACCCTGCTAGGGCAAAAGGATACTTCCCAAGGCAGAAGCCTTTTTGTTCATAAAAGAATATTAACAGGAGACAGACTCAAGATTATTGGCATGGAGGGGCCACAGTGGTGCGTAATGTGCAAAAACAATGAAGAAAATGTGAACCATCTTTTACTGAATTGCTCCTACCCTAAGCAGTGCTAGGATTGGTTGCAAAATAGCCTAAGCTGGGCAGCACCTAGAGCTAATAATATATGGGATCTCATCCAAAGTTGGCCGAATCAGAAAAAAGGAAACATTTCGAGGTCTAAGTTGGCAACCGGTCCCCTCCATCCTAGTGTGGAACCTATGGAAATAACGTAATAAATATATATTCCAGGGAAAGGAAAAAGAACTAGAAAGGCTCTTGGAAGACATAGAAAGGAATGTCACAGAATGGCTAAATTCCCACATAAAAATGC
The DNA here is from genome assembly GCA_007115665.2 of Sequoiadendron giganteum. Lineage (NCBI taxonomy): Eukaryota > Viridiplantae > Streptophyta > Pinopsida > Cupressales > Cupressaceae > Sequoiadendron > Sequoiadendron giganteum. Next base: position 670,766,128 of record CM021101.1, read on the forward strand.
AAAGAAAATCAAAATTCACAGCGTGGGATGGAGATTTAATGAAAATCTAGAAGAAGTTAAGAGTACCTCCCTTTTTTCAATTTACCCCAAATCCCAAACTAAAGCAACAAAATATCAAATGGTATCCAGCCTTCCAAGGCAGATTAAAAATTAACACGGACGGAACCTCAAAAGGAAATCCAGGCAATGCAGGTTCAGTCTGCATTATTAGAAATGAAGAAGGACTAGTGATAAAAGCCAGGGTGGTGAAACTACCTAAGTCCACCAGCAATGGGGCAGAAATAGATGGGATCCTCAGGGGGCTGCTTCTTTGCAAAGAACTGAAACTTACAAACATAGAACTTGAAAGTGACTCAACTCTGTGTATCAACACCATTATAAGAGGTTAGATGGGAGACTGGAGCCTACAAACCAAAATCAACAAGATCAAGGAACTGATGACAGAATTAAAGGTGGTCTCAATAAGGCATATCTTCAGAGAGGCAAATAGAGCAGCAGATTGCCTTGCTAACCAGGGAATAACACAAGAGGAAGAGATGAAGACCGGAACCCAATCAGATTTTGGGTTAGCTCTAAAATCCATCATAGAAAGAACAAATTAAGATGAAGGAAAGCGAAGCAATCTTAGTCAGGCTGCCAGGTAAGTACCCGTACTTAAATTTAATTGAATTTGAAATAAATCTAACTCCTGTAAGAAAAGATAAAGGAAGAGTCTTGAAATAAAAGGAAAATCAATTGAAGACACCAAGGAGCAATAGGGATTCAATAAAGAGAATTTTTCCCTCCCCGGGCCTGGAATTTTGGACATGATGGATCATAATTGGATATCTATATGACCCTGCTCACACATATTGAAAGCATGGGTAAACAAAACAAGTTATATGGGTGACAAAATTCTTAAACCCATCTGCCCAACGCCCTAACTAGAGCAAACACCATTACTAGTGCAAGTGCCCTTGTATTGACCCTGACAAAGCTCAAAGTTGTGATACACCATTAAGCCATATTTATAATTAAAAATGAACACAATGCCACTGGAGGGAGCAATAATCGCCCTGACTCATGTCAGAGGGCAAGGAAAGTTAACTGGTGTTTGTCGTAACCATGGCCATACCCTTTATATGACCAACTTGTTATTCACTCTGCGAGTATTAAATAAAACTATGCAAAATAGCCTCCTATGGTACCTACACTGGTGGTGGGTTCGTATTGGCCTTATAAGTCTGGTGAACCATACCTAGAATCATTCCATTTAAGCGATACAACAAAAAAATCTTTTTCCCACTTTAAAGAATACCCCTGAACTTTTGAAGAAAAGACGATTTCATCGGCAAACACTAGTATCATGTTGAGCCTAAAAACAATAAGAAATCGGTATCAAATAGCATTTTTTGTCTCGACAAATTCCCAAAATGAACAAAATCTCAGATACATACCGGCAACCCCTTCCTCATTGTAAACCCCACTAAACAAATGTCTTTGACCTGTTATAAAAGATGGGCAAAGATAACAAGTGTTTTATTACAATTCTCTTTAGCTAACCTAATCACCTACATTTGTCGATTTCCCTTCTTCCAACGAAGTTAGCCCATACTTGTTTTTGACATCTGGTTTGGCATATCTAACAACCCCTTTTAGCAAACCCAAAACGCTAGACTGACTCTACCATATCATCTTCAACGTAGGCCCAACACCACAAAGTTGGGCTACAAATCACAAAGTCATTACAATATATCAAGGGCTCAAAATCGCCTTACCCTAACTTTCAAAAGCTACAAATTGTTTGCGCCTTTTGGGTATCTCTATCTGGCATGCGTGAACACGCTTTCTGGTGAATCTTGTTGGTTGTTTTTATGGCTAAATCTGAGATTATCTGGAATAAAGGGGAGTGCTTGGAGCCAGGAAGAAACAAATCCTGAACCGAGCTGCTTCGTGGGCAACGTCCAAAAGCGTCGTCTCAAAATCTAGGTACGCTAACTGGAAATCATTGCCGCGTCCTGTTATAAGTCAAGAAGCCTGCCTTCTTCTGCAATTTTTCCCTAGAAGCCACAAACCGTCGACCCAAAAACTTCTCATCGACCCTCACAGCTAAAGGCTTTGGGCTCGGCAACAATCCACGCAAGTGGCGGCTTGAAACAAGGCTAGTAAGCGCCATGTGTGTACTCCACCTAGGAAGCATCTCAAGAGGCTCTACCTTAAACTCAAACACACCTCTAGGTCCAAAGAAATATGTGCAGAGATCCAATAGAAAAGCACAAAATGAAAAGAAATTAAAAGTGGTGGGTTTCAAGGTTAGTTGCGGGCTACAAGGCACACATGAACTAGAATGCTCCAATGGTAAAACAAAGGGTCTCTTCATAAGCTAGAAAGGCAATTGGTAACGCACGAAGAGTAAGTGATGGAAAAATTTGGGTCTTAATGGCGGCTTGGCTTCCCTGTCTTGGATACTTCAAGACACATCAAAACAAATTTCACTTTAAGCTGAAAATACAACTATGACTGGAAGTGGGTATACTGTGTCAAAAGATATTGCATAGCAAGGGGTTGAGTCACACCAAAGGTACACCTAACCAAAGGCATCAGTACAAAACGTCTGACTTATTGCATTCGGTCCGAACCATAAAAAATAAGGCAAACAATGACTCTTGGGCTCCACCTCCACTAATGGTGGAATTTACCTTCACAAAAAAATAAAATAAAAAAATAGAATCATAAATCATTTATATAATCATCTCTTATCACAAAGTATTGTTTACAATTTTTATTTTATCATGAACTTTACTATTAAACTCTTCATGAATTAGCTTTTGATGTATACTAAATAAATAACAAACAATAAAATAAATAAAATAATAGTAAAAAAATAATTAAAAGAATAGAATTCACAAATAAAATTATTATTTAATGAATGATTTTTTTAGAAATGTAGTAAATAAAATTAAATTGTGATCATGAGTGTATTGATCAATGTGCAGAATGTGAATAATATACAAATATATTTCTCAAATTCATTAATTAGGTGAAGAGTTGAGAGGCTACAAAACTGTGCTCAGAATTGGTCTGCAACTAGTGCTTCGTTCGGCTTGCCTGGGTGTTGGAAGTGGTGACGTGTGGGGGAGGCAGGGCCCTCCCCATGGAGGTTTTCTATTGTGGAAACATTTGTGCTTTGACTGTTTTAATTGATTTATTTTCCATGTTTTAGTTCATGTTTATTTTGCTTTTCGGTTCATTCTTTCCACATGTGATAGTAGTCCCATTGAGACTTGGCTCTTAGGGTGACTTGGACCTTGACCCTTAGAGGGATTCTATGGAGGAGGATATGGCCATCCCCAACCCCCCTTGTTGATGATTATAGCGGCGGGAAACATTTTCCCTAAATAAAATTAAATATATCTTCATAAAGGAAGGTCGGCCTTATTGATATTTCATAATATTATTACAAGCTATATGCTTCTTCATTTCATCATCAAGTTCATTTCATCATAATCACAGTCCTAGAAGAAGTTTGTACTCGAGCTACAGATCATCATTTTGAGCAACAAATTATCATACTATTACAATAGATTGATTTCAAGGAGAAACATATTCATTTTGTATCTTCACATCTAGGAGAGGTGTTATTATGCATTGTATCAAATTCGACATTGTGTTGGGCTTGATTTGTAAGAAGATTTCTTCTCTTATTCCTTGAATATATAAGCGATATATTTGATGGGTTTTTCTCCCTCAATTAGGAGGGTTTTCCGAAGGTATCTTGTTGTTTTCATTGTCTTATGTGTTGCATTCTCTGATTGCTTTCATTTATGATCCTAAAACTAACATGGTATCAGAGCGAATCTAAGAAAAGATCATGATCAAAATTTTATAATCAGCATTATCCTTCTCCATTATTCTCATTTGTGTGTGTCTATCTTAAACTACGAAAATGGTGAATTGTCTCAAGGTTGAAGATAGACTCGAAGGTGCCTCTAACTTCATCTCTTCGAAGTTTAGAGTTCTGATTGCATTGGAAGAAAGTGAAATTTTGGAGTTCATGGAGGGCGAAGTACCCGAGCCTTCTGACAAGAATGAGAAGACACAATGGAGGAAGAATGGCACAAAGGCCAGGAATATATTGATTGATTATGTGAAGGATCACCTTTGTGCCTATTATCTCCAAGTTGTAGACAACAAGTGAGATGTTCAAAACTTTGGAGGGATTGTATGAGATTAATAATACCAACCGAACTCTTGCATTGAGGGAACAACTAAATCAAATCAAGATGGAAAAAGGAGATTCAATCACGTTGTAGACATACGAAATTAACATTATTGATTAAACATCAAATTCGATCATTCTTTCCTCTTAATTAATTAAATCAATTTAATTAATTAACCTTCTAAAGTCTTGGTTTAATTAAATCAGATATATTTATTTAAATATCTAATATCCTCTCACTTTGATTTATTCTAATCCACAAATTTAAATCAAAGTGTCACAATCAACTAAGCACTAGCTTAATTAGTTAAATCCCTAATTAATGCTAAGACTAACCCATTTCCCATCCACTTGCACAATAAATCATTTTAATTGATTTATTAAAACACCTATTTTCCTCACAAGGGCATATTAATTGGGAATATGCCCTCATTAACTCTCATGTTTGACTTTTTTGGACAAACACAATTCCCCCAAAAAACCCTCAACCACATGCATTTATTGCCATTTATTCAAATTTGAATGGGCACATTAGCCAAAACTTGCACAAGCATGGGCCAATCCCATGGTGACAAGTGGCTCTCTCCTATTGGATGGGATTTAGTCCCACATTGCCTAATCTTGGCTTCTCCTCTCTCAACTTCTCCTATAAATGCAATGCATTTTCTCTCATTTCAACATCTAAATTTAGATCCTTATTATAGGCAACTTGAGTTCAAGAGCATCTCATTGTCTATCATCTTATTAGCTTGACAAGGGTTGGGAAAGGGCTCTTTCACATATTAAAAGAGAACCAATCCACCATGAAATAGGTTGAAACTAAAGGTTGACATCAAGATTGAAATTAGAGGTTGGCATCAAACGAAAACGAAGGCGAATAGAGTGAACTTGAAGATTTTCTTGAAATCAAAACCTGGAAAATAGCATTTTTTAATGCTTATTCTAACAATCTTAGAGCTTCCATTTACTACCCTTTTTTTTCTATTTTAAACAAGCTCACATTTCTTTTTTGGGTTTAAAATTAACCATTTGATTTAATCTTTTCAACTTGGTTAAAATTGAACTTAGAAACATACTAGATTTCAATTTGGACTTAAAATTGAACAAGGGAACTCCACATCTCATTTGGTGCTTTTAAAACGAACTCATCATTGCTTTATGGATTAAAAAGAACATGTGTTTTAATGTTTTGCAATCTTTTTCACAAATTAACATCATTTAAAATGCATATGCACTTCTCTCGTGCTTCACAACGATCTTGAGAATCAAAAGCATTTTTGTGATATTAAGTTGTCAAAAAGATTGCCTCCACATTTCGATTTGGGAACTTAAAATTGAACAAAGCATCTTGTGAGTGTGAGTAAACTTATTGCGAGTGTTCTCCCTTTGTTTCTAAATGAAGGTTGATCGAACTACGAATATGTTTACTTGTTTTTGTTTATCTTAGAGGGCCTGCCTTGTGGGAAAAAATACTCACCCAAGGGAACACGCTAAAGCCAAGTGACTTCCAACCGGTATATAAGTGTGGATTATTGAGGAAAGTTCAAGAATCACGAGGATTATTCCGACGAGATGGATAGAAATGGACTCTCTCCGACGTTGGATAATCCCCCACGAATGGAATGCCTGAATTAAAACCCTTTGTTTAGGAAAAGGCCAAATCCTTGTCTATTTTGTTGGTGCAAAAGGTCATGTCTTTTGAAGCTGCCCCACGTTATACATGTGGTTTTGTTGTAGAGATGGAAAGTATGCCATGGGAGATTCATGGGTACTAATGCTTGGCTGACCTGAGAAGTGTGTGACGTGGAGGGGAGCTAGTGTGGTCAAGCATTTAGCCATTCACACAAAATATGCGCAGCTGGATTCGTCCAAGTGGGAACCCAACAAAATATTGTCTCATCATCCTAGGGTTGTAAAGTGCTTGGAAGTGGAAAACACATTGCTTGGTTCCTAAAAACATTTGAAAACAAACATTCACAGGACCTTCAAATTTCAAACCCCTTTTAGAAAACAAATACCTTTGACGAATTTAAGCACTCTTGCTTTCCCTAGGGATCATATCCTTAGAGGTTTCTAAGTTCTTAGATTCTATAATCATTTATTTTCAATAAGGTTAAACATAGGAGACTTTTTCCCTATTTTCCTTGATTTCCACATAATGGACTTTGTGGGATGAAAATGAAAGTGGGACATTAGACATATAGTTTGAAAGATAATCAAGCACATGATTTTGGTAAAAAGAATTCACTAAGCCAAGATAAAAAGACAAATTGGATTACACATGTGTTTTCTAAAATGATTTCCTGCAAGATCAAAATCCCAAAACCAAAGTTCAAGAAGCTTAGTCTGAAAGCTCATGAGGAGCATCTTGAGAGACTTTTTGAATTCAGAGAAAGATTGGTTTACAACTTTTACAAAAAAGCTTCAAGAAATAATCTTGAGTTGTATGCATTCTACTATCAATAGAAACTCAAACTTTTTGAAAGGTTTGTTTTCCTCCCATAGGAAGTATAGTGTGTTCTTCAACACCGAGGTCTTGTAAGAAGAATTGTTATTTAGGTCAAGTCTAGGATCAAATTCAATGAATTTCATCCATCTCTCAACCATCAAAATCAGTCAAAAATCACCTCACCAACAACTCTTGGAAACTTTGTAAACATCTTTTATGCTAAACTTTTAGGCAAAATCAAAATAACTTTGTTTGAATTAACACACCTAGTCAAACCATCATCTTATAAATGAGTTTTCTCTAGGATAACACAATTTCCTAGGGTTTACGAGTTCATCTTGTTTGGCTTAACACACTTAGCCAAATTATCAAATCATCACCCCGTTTGACTTAACACACTTAGTCAAACCGTCCTCTCATGTACAAGTCCACTCTAGGATAACAAAACTTCCTAGGGTTTTACAAGTGCATTTATCACTCTTGTTTGACTTAACACATCTATTCAAACTATCAATCCAATCACGATCAATCAAAGTCCTAAAAAAAAAGTTTAGGATTTCCTTCAAAGATTCTTTAAGAGTTCCATTCATCCGTATCACTCATCTTTCATTTATCTCATCCTCGTCATTGCTTTGATCCTTTAATTATCCTAGTTCTTCACTTTCCTTGAACCTAAGGTTTAGACTGATCTAAAGAATTAGAGGTTCATCTCTTACATTCTTGAAAATTGATCTTCATTTTATGGTTCAAACTCGATCTCAACACAAGAGGGGCATGGAATATAAACTTGATCCATCCATCATGAGTAATCTAATTCAATCAAACTATCCAAGTCTCGCAATACCAATTGATTATCAAAACTCACATCCATACATGGCATCATTATCTCCTCCAAACTTCAACGATACAAATGAAAGTATGCCCAATCAAAAGTTTGGAACACTTTTCCCAATGATAGATTTAAATCCAAGTCCAAATCTCCAAATCTATCAACCAAATGCTCAATGCATGAGTTTTCCAAACAACATTATCCCACCAAATCCATACATGCCAAATACAAGTTTGTCAAACATGACCATTTCGAATCCACATTTGGTGAACTTTGGGATAGATATGCTTGCAAATCCCCCTAATGTTGTTCAAAATCCTAGCAGTATATTGGCAACTCCAGATGTGGATTCAAGTCAAAGTAACCCATGCAAAATCAAAGTTACCTAAATCAAGGAAATATTATTCTCAACCAAAAAAATGTTCAAAGTCAACCTATAATTCTGAATCAAAACATCATACCAAATCATCCCATTTTTCCATCGGTATCGCAATAGCAGGTGGCAACCATCCAAGCAATCCCCAAAATCAACACCATCCCCAACCCACCACCACCACCACCACCGCCAAAACACAACATGACCAATTAATTCTCCATCATGTTGCAAGCCACTCAAGAAGCTTCTCGCAAAAAGGCGCTCCAAACCCAACAAGCTACACAAGTTGTGCAAGCCACACATGCCGCTCAAATGGAACAAGCAATCCAACAAGCACACGCTCAAGCACGAGCGCAATTCAAAGCTCAGCAAGCGCAAGTGCAAGCACAATACCAAGCTCAATTGCAAGCACAACAAGAAGCGCATCAACAAGCCTTGCAAGACTACCAATTACAGCAGCAATACGACTAACAACAAGAGTTGTTTGCGCAACAATAGCAGCATGACAAAAAACAAGCGTTGTTGGCTCAACAACAAACACAGGCATTACTCACTCAACAAAGCTTGCAACAGATTCCCACCACAATTGCTGAAATCAAAAATCAAGATCAATCTATCAATAAGCAACTTGAATATGTTTCCACCTCGACCAACGATCAAATCAACATACACCAAGAGCTACTTTTCAATCACAATCAAAATCCACCAAAAATACCCAACAATGATCAAATTCAAGAAATGTCAACATCACTTGATCTTATGGTTGAAGACATTGGTAATCTCTCTTCCACAATTGTTGAAAACAAAGTTCAAGATCTCGAAGATGCTTCTACCCCATCTAGTGATCAACTCAACATACATCAAGAGCCACTTTTTAGCGATCTATCTCAAGATGTTTTACAATTATTTGATCCCATTGACATAATCTACGATCCATCAACCAATGGTCATATCGAAAATGTCTCTACATCGCCTTATGAGTTAGAGGAAATATCTCAAGAACGTATTCCAAAGCATGATCAAAATCTATCACCAAGGTCTAGTAATGATCCTTCCCAAGACATATTGAAATCCTTTGACCTCATGGTTACAGATATTGAAGGAATCCCTAGCTCAAAATTTGATCCAAATCCACTCAAAGCTCAAGAGAATATCGAGCCACTTCCCAATGACGATGTCCAAGAACCCACTATAAGCAATCCATCCTTTGAAATTGACCCATGTCAAGAACTTGATCCAAAGCACATTGAAAGCAATTCTGAAACTAATCAAGATCGAGAATTCATATCTCCAAGATACTACAATGATCTAATAGGCACTCTTTTATCTATACAAGATGTCGCAAATGATGATCATATCCATATATCACATACTCCTCCATCTACCCATGAGATGCTTTCTTTGGATGGACACGTAGATGATCTTCATTCAAAACAAGAGTCTCATACTCTTGATATCATTACTGAGGGACAAGAGTCTCCTACTCTTAAAATTTGTACACATGATCAAAATATGGAAAATTCTAAAGACATAGCCGAAACAAATCATGAAGAAGGCTTCTATAAAAGTGAATCAGAAACATCCTATGGACACCTATCAGAAAAAGAACATGAGGAAGGCTTTTATAGAAATCATTAATCAGAAATAACATCCTGTGAAGTAAATCATGAGGAAGAAATTTATGTGGACAATGAAACATCAACACTTCTTGACAAAGCATTACAATTTGATATCTCACAAGATCAAGCCAAAGATATCAATCAAGAAGTCATCCCACATATGAAGGATCCTATCACTTATAAACTTGGATCACTCACCTTTCTCAAGGAAAGCTACCTCATCAATAAAGAAGTTGTCACTTTTGAAGATTCACCACAGATCAGAGAAAGATTAGCACCTTGTTTCCAAGGAAAATCATATCCTATTGCAAACAAATTTTTTCAGCAGATGAATTATCAAGGTAGAGGATTAGGCCTACATGAACAGGGTATCCTAGAACCGGTATAGATTGTTGGCAATCCTAACCATCAAGGCCTTGGTTATTCTACAATCAAGGGATATGAACATATCAGTGATACTTCCACAAAACTGGGGGCAAGTTAGTCTCGAGCAAACATCAACATAGGGAGCACAAAGGATCCTTATGATGAAACCAATGCCAATACTATGACCCGCCATGTCATGAATCTTCATCCACCCATCACCCCATCCACAAATTGGGATCAACAACAAAAGAAAGATTTGAATCAAAGCACGAAGAATGTCATTAAATAAAAAGAAGTACTAAAGCATAAAGGACAAATCAAATACAAATGGATACCAAAGAATACAAAGAATGATTATCCCTATCAAACTCCATTAGTCAAAGAAACTATGGGGAAAAATCAAAAAGGGAAAATTATCCATCAAAGATGTCCACAAAGGCAAAAGCAAGCTTCTCAAGAAACATACAAAGTGTATCAAGCAGTTGGTCCCAATTCCATGCACATTTCCGTATCCACCCATCATTGCTCATCTTCCCAAGTTTGGAGAGTCAAAAGTTCCAAACTATCAACCAATCCATATTTTATTCCTAAACACACTCCATCCATGCCTCCACGCATGATATCCAATTCACACATTGACCATGTGTTGGCAACGACCCTTCATCATAAGGATTCAGAGGGCACTCTATCACAATATGTGCACAAAGACAAAGTTAACTCTGGTATCAACAAAGCAGATCAGGGATCTCAAAAGTTGCATTCAAGTGCACGTATCTTGGCAAAGAAACTTCTTCAAGTAGGATATCAATGGCATATTATGATAGAAACATCAAAGTCAACAGTACCAGGTGGTTCAGCATCACCTTAAAATCTCTCACAAAATACAAAAAAATCAAAAAATATAAAAATCCAAAAAAAAAATCAGAAAAAGGATTGAAAACAGTAAAGAGAAAAATCGTCCTCTAGTGAAAACCACTAAAGTGGCGCTTTGGGTAGGTACCATGATGAAAACCTAGCAAACAGGCGTCATGTGTAGAATTGAGCATCTGCGTGCACCATTTCAGGAGAAAGCATCTTATCGCATTCATAATAAATCCATCATTTGAGCCACATTATCCATTCATCCATGAACCGTTTATGCAGTCCATTTTCATCCTTCTGCATCCATACTCCAAGTTATCTTGATCTTGGAAAATTTTGGTGCATACTTTATACTTGTTTATGTTAAACATCTTGACATGGGTCATTTTCATTGATCCCATCCTACCCAACGCTATCTGAACAATATCCAAATGAGCATCCTCTATTCGAACAATTTATCTTATCGCAAGATAATCCTTGGCATCCTTTGCATGCCTACCGTATCTATCCATTTGTATATCGACCCAAAACATCCACCCAGGGCCATTCAAACATTGCTAGACATCGGGGGCAGATATTTGCATCTTGCTTCGAGAATAAAATATTGATCTATATCCTCCAACTTATGTAGTGATCTGAACATTGGAAAACATGAAATCAAATTGGTCAAATCATTTGTGAGCATCAATCCAAATCACTAGCCCATGGCATATTTTGACAGCAAGATGACGTTCCTTACCAAGCTTTATCTTTCGTCGAACATCAATCCAAGAAATTCATATCAGTCATATCTAATGTGTACTTCAACGTCACATCAAAATCATCAAAGCTATTTTGTTCCAAATCAAGCTTCACCAATCTTGATCAATCGAACCCAATCAATTATCACCTTGTTTGACTTAACACACTTAGTCAAACTATCATCTTGTGCACGAGTTCACTCTAGGATAACACAACTTCCTTGGGTTTACAAGTCCATTATCATCTTGTTTGGCTTAACAAACTTAGTCAAATTATCAATTCCATAATCACCTTGTTTGACTTAGCACACTTAGTCAAACCATCCACTTTTGTACAAGTTTACTCTAGGATAACACAACTTCCTTGAATTTACAAGTGCATTATCACTTTTGTTTGACTTAACACACTTAGTCAAACTATCAATCCATCAATCCGATTGATCAACCATTAAGCTTGGTTTTCAACAAAATATCAAAACAGAGCACTGATATCATCACATATCATATCCAAATCGTCAAAATCATGCAAAAATTCAAAAATCCTAAAACATGTCGAAATATCAAAAAATCTTCAAAAATTCATCATTAAGTCTTGCCAGTCTTTCACCTTGTCGAACTACATCATCTCTGAGCTTGAACTTAGGCAAGGTTGATCTTTGATCATCCCTCGAGATAGTTGGGTCAATCCTTTAGGTGTCTGTCGCATTGGCAATCCATTTGCCTATCTGGTCTACATTTAGGTCAGTCCTTTAGGCATCTGTCGCATTGGCAATCCATTTGCCCATCCATCTTTTCATTGTGTCAAGTCTGTCATCAGTCGAACTACATGGTCTCTGCGTGTATAACGTAGACAAGGCTAATCTATGGATCAGCTCCTGAGACCCCTAGGATAGGTCTTTAAGTTAGTGTGTTCATCATAAATCTTGAAAATACCAAAAAACATTTGTAAAACATCTCAAAAATTCCAAAAACAACCTCAAAACATTTCAAAACATCAAAAACATCCAAATATCTGAAAAACCCAAAATGGTGCACCCATCTCATCTCGCTTTCACTCGCAATAAACATCACTCATAATAAATCAAACGTCGCCTTCATCCTTTGGTGAAGCAATTAGAAGCAAGTTTAGCAGGTTCCAAAGTGAACACCTTATCGTCAGAGTCTCAAGCCTTAGTCAGTAAGCAAGCAAGTTGGTGAACTCAAAATATCAATAGCTTATCACCCAAATCAGTCCCATCAAAACCCTGATCACAACATGTCCTAGGATGAAGCTTTCCTGTGATGGACATAAGCATCAGGTACCCAACAGTAGTTAGTCTTGGCTAGCTGTATGAAGAACATTAGCTTGTTTGTTTACTTTATTTGGTATTTTTGACTTATCTTATTTTGCGCTCATTCCAAGGACCTCTCCATGATGCCTAAACAAATCAGGTTTAGAGAGAAAGAAATGGGGCAATGATCATTATCTTTATATCTGTTGTGCTTGTTGGATATTTTTGTAAAATAACTTCGTCATGCATACTTTGTTTTTTTTGTAGGAAGGATGTTTTAGGTATCTTGTTGACCACATAAGAAGGCTTTCCTTTTTATATCTTGGCCCGAGATGTCTGGAATATCTGAACTACATTTTGAAAAAGGTCATGTTTGTCAAGTGTGAACAAGAGTACTCCTATCTGTTTGACGATTCAATGTCCATCACACTAGGCGCCACACCATCCTAGTTCTTAATACCTTGATGCATCGCACCTATGTGTGTTATCAAACATAAAAAAAGGTATGCTCTTTTCCCATCCTTGGATAAGCAATACATCATCTTCATTCATCATCATATCCAATAAAGTCTCGACGACTAGTGGACTTGTTGGACTTCTACATCTTCTTGGATTTAAGGATTGATCCCTCTCATTCTTCTATCCTCTTTCATGCTAACAATGCATCCATCCTGCATCCATCTTGCATCTTGCATAATCACATCATATCATCATAACACAACATCATCCATCACATCCATCTCACATACATTGCATAATCATTTAAGTTGTTTAGGATAATATAAATTTGTTATTCTAAGCATCTTCCAAACATCTCATTTCCATCATCATTATCATATAGACCATATAGTCTAACCATCCATACATTCATTTTGAACCTCTTTATCGTGAGACCGACCTCAAATCAAATCTTTTCGCTCGATCTCTCGAGGGGTCAATGTACTACCGTACTTCTTTTCATTGGGGCATCAAAAAATCGGAATTTTTTTTAAATTTTGATGTCAGCGGCATCATTCTTTGAACCAATGCAACAAGTACATTGCCTCAAAGAGGGGGAAAATGTAGACATAAGAAATTAACATTATTGATTAAACATCACATTTGATCATTCTTTCCTCTTAATTAATTAAATCAATTTAATTAATTAACCTCCTAAATTCTTGATTTAATTAAATCAGATATATTTAATTAAATATCTAATATCCTCTCACTTTGATTTATCCTAACCCACAAATTTAAATCAAAGTGTCACAATCAACTAAGCACTAGCTTAATTAGTTAAATCCCTAATTAATGCTAAGACTAACCCATGTCCCATCCACTTGCACAATAAATGATTTTAATTGATTTATTAAAACACCTATTTTCCCTCACAAGGGCATATTCCCAAGGAATATGCCATCATTAACTCTCATGTTTGACTTTTTTGGACAAACACAATTCCCCCCAAAAACCCTCAACCACATGCATTTGTTGCCATTTTGTCAAATTTGAATGGGCACATTAGCCAAAACTTGCACAAGCATGGGCCAATCCCATGGTGACAAGTGGCTCTCTCCTATTGGATGGGATTTAGTCCCACATTGCCTAATCTTGGCTTCTCCTCTCTCAACTTCTCCTATAAATGCAATGCATTTTCTCTCATTTCAACATCTACATTTAGAGCATCCTTATTATAGGAAACTTGAGTTCAAGAGCATCTCATTGTCTATCATCTCATTAAGCTTATCAAGGATTGGGAAAGGGCTATCTTCTACATAAAGGATAGCACCAATCCAATATGGGATAGATGTGCTTCATGTTATTTGTGCTTTAAATTATTTTCTTTGGCATTTCTAGTTGTTTCAATGTCTTAATTTACCATGTCTAGTATGGATTATTATTTCATAAGGATATGTATTTCTGTTATATTATTTTTGTCATTCTACTAACATTATGCAGATTTTCATGTCCACACATGTCTTTCTTCATGAGGATCACTGAATTGAGAGATCAGCTTTGTTCCATTGGTAATATGGTTGATGATAAAGATTTAGTCATGTTGGATCTTAATGGTCTCCCTCAATCTTGGGAGCCATTTATCCAAAGTATCAGTGAAAGATTGAAGCTACCAAATTTTGATCATCTTAGGGAATATTAAATTCAAGAGGAATCAAGATTGGTAGCAAGAGGTAATGGTAAAAATTCTAATAATGAAGACAACCATGTTATTTCTACTCAAACATCGAAGAGGAAAGAAAGCAAAGGAAAGAAAATCAATTTCAAGATGAACAGGGATATAAGATCAAAAAGTAGTCCTGAATCTAAGAAGAAGAAAGATCTCTCCCATATACAATGCTTTAGATGTGACAAGTTTGGTCACTGTTCAAGAGATTGTGCAACAAGATCGAAACAACATGCTACTACCATGGATGTGGATGAGGTCTCTCCTCAAAAGGATTCAAGAGACAATTCAAGTGGATTCTATTTTTCTCAGCCCTATCAAGCAATGTTCCAACCGACAACAACACATGATTGATTGATAGTGTTGCCCCTCATCAAATCACTAGATTTAGAGAACATCTTTCAGATTTGGTGGATCTAGAGATACCAACATTCAAGTCATTATTGGAGATGATGCATGATATTCAGTGAAAGGTGTTGGAGCCTCCTCTCTTCACCTAGATTCCAACATCTCTCTTTCTTTGTGTGATGTGTTATTCGTACTAGGTATCAAGAGGAACCTTGTATCAATTTCAACCTTGGAGGAAAAAGGATATCAAGTTGCATTTTTTGAAGGAAACGTTCTTGCGTGGGTGAAGAACTCTAGCATCAAGACAACCTGAGTGATTGGTGTTTGGCATAAGAGTCTTTATAGGCTTCCCATTCATCCAATGCAAGCATTATTACATGACTCCACCAATCCAAGAGAGATTTGGCATAGAAGACTTTCTCACCTCCATTTCAGAGCTCTTCCATTCATGCAGAAGATGGTCAAATACATATTTAATACTAACATGATCCCCTTTAACTAAATAAATCAAAATATTTATTTAACTATGTCTAAATCATTTTCCATCTCCTTTTGATTTATTTTAATCAATAAATCTAAATCAAATAGGTCAAATCATGTAAACCCTCATTAAATTAATCCAATCCTAATTAATTTAATCTAAACTCATGTCACATTCTCTAGTTTTTCCCACTTGCACAAATAAATCATTTAATTAATTTATTAAATCTTCTAATTTCCCTCAACATGGCATAATAGAGAATATTCCCTCAAATTTGAATTCAAATCCAAGTGGACTTAGTCCTTCCAACAAGGAATTTATTTCACCTACAAGTCCTTTTGCATTGAGCTAAGTGGCCATTACTCCATTTGACTCTCCCTCCACCTTGTCATTTCAACATTTCAAAATTCAAATTTATGCATTTAGGGGCACACTAATCAAAACTTGCACATCCTTTGACCATTCACATGGTGACAAGTGTCTTCTTCCTATTATTTTGGTGTTTATCCCAAATTCATCCCATTTGCTGCTTCTCTCATTAAAATCTTATATAAATGGAGAGGTTATCCTTCATTTCAATCATTCACAACATCATGCAAAGTTACTCTCTTCATATTGAGAGATAATTTTGTCCATTTTCATAGGATTGTATCATCATCATTGGCTTGTCAAGGGTTGGGAAGGGCTACTTTCCACACAAAGAGTAGGACCAATCCACTATGGGATAGGTATACATTGTGCTTCTTTTATTCTTTCAATTAGTTTATTTTGTTATTTTGTTTATGAGATATAATATATTATTTCATAGGAGGATTAGTTTATTTGCTTATTTTTGAAATCACCATGATAACGAGTGTTGGAGTTTATAGCTATTTGTAGATTTCGAGTGCTCACATGTAGAAAAGGAGGATCAACCCAAGATAGGATTCACATGTTCATGGGGGACCTATTGCTAGAACATGATTCCTTTTGGGTTAAAGAATGTAGGTGCAACATACCAAAGAGCCATGACACTGATCTTTCATGATATGATTCATAAGATAGTGGAAGACTACGTAGATGACATAATGGCTAAATCCAGAAAAAGACAGGACCACATAGCAGCCTTGAGCTCTATTTTTGATAGATTGGAAAAATATAAGGTTCATCTCAACCCAAAGAAATACATCTTTCGGGTGCAATCAAGCAAGATCCTCAAATATATAGTATCAATGAGTGGAATCGAGGTGGATCCCATACTCTCATCTACTCCACAAGGGGGTAGCATACAAGTGGGATGACAAATGCGATCAGGAACTTAACAAAATCAAAGAATACTTACTCATGCCACTAGTTTTGATGTCACCAATCCCAGGAAAACCATTGATCCTATACATATCAACAAAAGTAGTAGCTCTCGATGCTCTATTAGCTCAACACGATGAAAACAAAAGAGAGAGATAAATATACTATATCAAAAGAACCATGGTGGGAAACGAGCTAAAATATACTCCTATTGAAAAGCCTTGTTTGGCAGTTGTGTGAACACAACATATAAATTCAGACACTATATGTTGGCTCATCATATGAAGTTGATTGTCAAGATAGATCCTCTCAAGTACTTAATTTCTAAAGCTACTCTCATAGGATGAACAACCAAGTGGTTCATGATATTAACAGAACATGACATTGAATATGTGGAGCGCAAGGCCATCAAGGGACAAGAAATTGAAGATCAACCGACAAAGGCTCCTATTTATGCAGAAAACCCACTCATTTCATAATTCCCTAACAAATCAATTTTTAGCCAAGGTGTTGCAGACCACTGGAAGATGTAGTTTGATGGATCTTACACACAACACAGATCAGGAGCAAGGATTTTCTTCATAACTCCCCAAGGAGACTATATTCCCAAATCTTACAAGTTGTCATTCCTATGCACGAATAACATATCATAGTATGAGGCTCTCGTCATAGGCTTAAGGATTGTAGTACAATGGCGGATCATGGCTCTAAAGGTATATGGGGATTCTCAGATCATTATGAATCAAGTAAAAAATGACTATCAGACAAAGGATGACAAACTGACTCCATACATGAAGTTGGTCGAGAGCCTCAAAGAGTCATTCATTGATATCACATTTCAAAAACTACCTAGAGTAAACAACAAAGCAACAAACGTAATGGATACAATTGGATCACTCTTGCAAATCCTGCGCAATGTCCCAAAGCAATAATTCTTGGTAGAGAAAGTTCTTGTACCAACATTCGAGGTGCCATAGTCTGAATTTATGGGGAAAAAGTTGGTTTAAAGTGACAAGTTTCTTTAATTTTAAATATTTTTTTGTTTAAATATATAAATAGTTATAAATATTTGTTTTAATAAATTTGATTATTAAAATCTTAAAAATATAGTTTATTTTAATATAATAGTTATAAAAATTGTTAATAGTAATGTCAATCATAAATAATTTATGCAATCATCTCCTATCACAAAGTATTGTTTATAATTCTTGTTTTATCAATAACTTGAATGTTAATCTCATCAAGAATTAGCTTTTGAGGTATACTCAAATAAAGAATAATCAACAAAATAAATGCAAAATTACTAAAAAAAATCTGAACAATATAAGATACGTGATATTTTTACTCTCTCTCTCTCTCTCTCTCTCTCTCTCTCTCTCTCTCTCTCTCATTTTTGAGCTCTATTCAGTTAAATCAAATTTGAAAGAATACGGTGAACTTCAATAGATTAGTAGTACTATTAAATTCTTGACATAATCTCATGTATTAACTTTGGGTTGTATTCAAAATAAAAAAATCTAAACAATATAGTATATTTCAATACAATAATTATAAATATTGTTAATAATAATGTTAATCTCAATGTACACTAAAAAAAATAGAATCATAAATAATTTATATAATCATCTCTTATCACAAAGTATTGTTTACAATTTTTATTTTATCAAGAACTTTAGTGTTAAACTCTTCATGAATTAGCTTTTTATGTATACTAAATAGATAACAAACAATAAAATAAATAAAATAATATAGTAAAAATTATTTTAAAAGAATAGAATTCACAAATAAAATTATTAATTAATGAATGATTGTTTTTAAAAATGTAGTAAATCAAATTAAATTGTGATCATGAGTTTATTGATCAACGTGGGAAATGTGAATAATATGAAAATATATTTCTCAAATTCATTAATTAGGTGAAAAGTTGAGAGGCTCCAAAACTGTGCTTGGAATTAGCTTCGTTCATCGTGCCTGGGTGTTGGAAGTGGTGACGTGTGGGGGAGGCAGGGCCATCCCATAGACCTCAACCCCTAGAGGGCTTCTATGGAGGAGGATACAACCATCCCCAACGCCCCTTCTTGATGATTATAATGGCGGGAAATATTTTCCCTAAATAAAATTAAATATATCTTCATAAAGGCAAGTCAGCCTTATTGATATTTCATAGTATTATTACAAGGTATATGCTTCTTCATTTGATCATCAAGTTTATTTTGTCATAATCACATTACTAGAAGAAGTTCGCACTTGAGCATCAGATCATCATCTTGAGAAACAAATTATCATATTGTTACAGTAGATTGATTTCAAGGAGAAACATATTCATTTTGTATCTTTGCATCTAGGAGAGGTGTAATTATTCATTGTATCAAATTCGACATTGTGTTGGGCCTGAGTTGTAATAAAACTTCTTCTCTTATTCCTTGAATATATAAACGATATATTTGATGGATTTTTCTCCCTCGAGTAGGAGGGTTTTCCCAAGGTATCTTGTTGTTTTCATTGTATTATGTGTTGTATTCTCTGATTGCTTTCATTTATGATCCTAAAACTAACATCGTATCAGAGCGGGTCTAAGAAAATATCATGATCAAACTTTTATAAGACACATTATCCTTCTCCATTATTCTCATCTGTGTGTCTATCTTAGACTCTACGAAAATGGTGAACTATCTCAAGGTCGAAGATAGAATCGAAGGTGCCTCTAACTTCATCTCTAGGAAGTTTAGAGTTCTGATTGCATTGGAAGAAAATGAAATTTTGGAGTTCATGGAGGGCGAAGCACCCAAGCCTTCCGATGATAATGAGAAGACACAATGGAGGAAGAATGGCACAAAGGCCAAGAAGATATTGATTGATTATGTGAAGGATCACCTTGTGCCTATTATCTCCAAGTTGCAAACAACAAGTGAGATATTCAAAACTTTGGAGGGATTGTATGAGATTAATAATACCAACCAAGCTCTTGCATTGAGACAACAACTACATCAAATCAAAATTGATAAAGGAGATTCAATCATGTCTTTTTTCATGAAGATCACTTAATTGAGAGATCAAATTTGTTCCACTAGTAATATGGTCGATGATAAAGATTTAGTCATGTTGGCTCTTAATGGTCTCCCTCAATCTTGGGAGCCATTTATCCAAAGTATCAGTGGAAGATTGAAGCTACCAAATTTTGATCATCTTAGGGGTGATTACATTCAAGAGGAATCAAGATTGGCAGCAAGAGGTAATGGTCAAGTTTCTAATAATGAATACAACCATGTTATTTCTACTCAAACATCAAAGAAGAAAGGAAGAGAAAGAAAGAAAGAAATTTCAAGAGGAACATGGATATAAGATAAAATGGTGGTCCTAAATCTAAGTAGAAGAAAGATCTCTCTCATTTACAATGCTTCAAATATGACAAGTTTGGTCACTGTGCAAGAGATTGTGCAACAAGACCAAAACAAGATGCTACTACCATGGACGTTGATAAGGTCTCTCCTCAGAAGGATTCAAGAGACAATTCAAGTGGATTTCTATTTATCTAAGACCTATCAAGCAATGTTCCAACTAACAACAACACATGGTTGATTGATAGTGGTGCCTCTCGTCACATCACTGGATTTAGAGAACATCTTTCAGATTTGGTGGAGAGAGATACCAAATCAATTCATTATTGGAGATGATGCATGATATTCACTGAAAGGTGTTGGAGCCTCCTCTCTTTACCTAGATTCCAACATCTCTCTTCATTAGAGTGATGTGTTGTTCGTACCAGGTATCAAGAGGAACCTTGTATCAATTTCAGCCTTGGAGGAAAATGGATATCAAGTTGCATTTTTTGAAGGAAAATTTCTTGTGTGGGTGAAGAAATCTAGCATCAAGACAACCCAAGTGATTGGTGTCTGGCATGAGAGTCTTTATAGGCTTTCCATTCATCCAATGAAGGCATTATTGCATGACTCCACCAATCCAAGTGAGCTTTGGCATAGAAGACTTGTTCACCTCCATTTAAGAGCTCTTCCATCCATCCAAAAGATGGCCAAATACATATTTAATACTAACATCATCCCCTTTATCTAAATAAATAAAAATATTTATTTAACTATGTCTAAATTATTTTCCATCTCCTTTTTGATTTATTTTAATCGATAAATCTAAATTAAATAGGTCAAATCATGTAAACCTTCATTAAATTAATCCAATCCTAATTAATTTAATCTAAACTCATGTCACATTCTCTAGCTTTTCCCACTTACACAAATAAATCATTTAATTGATTAATTAAATCTTCTAATTTCCCTCAACATGGCATAATAAAGAATATTCCCTCAAATTTGAATTCAAAAGAAAGTGGACTTAGTCCTTCCAACAAGGCATTTATTTCACCTTACAAGTCCTTTTACATCGAGCCAAGTGGCCATTACTCCATTTGACTCTCCCTCCACTTTGTTATTTCAACATTTAAAAAATTCAAATTTATGCATTTAGAGGCACATTCATCAAAACTTGCACATCATTGGCCCATTCACATGGTGACAAGTGTCTTCTTCCTATTGTTTGGGTTTTTATCCCACATTCATCCCATTTGATTCTTCTCTCATCAAAATCTTCTATAAATGGAGAGGCTATCCTTCATTTCAATCATCCACAACATCATGCAAAGTTACTCTCTTCACATTGAGAGCTAATTTTGTTCATTGTCATAGCATTGTATCATCATCATTGGCTTGTCAAGCGTTAGGAAAGGGCTACTTTCCACACAAATAGTAGCACCAATCCACTATGGGATAGGTATATATTGTGCTTCGTTTATGCTTTCAATTAGTTTATTTTGTTATTTTGTTTATGAGGTATAATATGTTATTTCATAGGAGCATTAGCTTATTTTCTTAGTTATGAACTCACCATGATAACGAGTGTTGGATTTTATAGCTATTTGCAGATTTAGGTTGCCCAAATGTAGGAAAGGAGGATCAACACAAGATAGCATTCACATGTTCATGGGGGAACTATTGTTGGAACATGATGCCTTTCAAGTTAAAGAATGTAGGTGCAACATACCAAAGAGCAATGATACTGATCTTTCACGACATGATTCATAAGAAAGTGGAAGACTACGCAGATGACATATTGGCTAAATCCATAAAAAGACATGAGCACATAGCAATCTTGAGCTCTATTTTTGATAGATTGGAAAAATATAAGGTTCATCTCAACCCAAAGAAATACGTCTTTGCGATGGAATCAGGAAATTTCCTTGGGTACATAGTACCAATAAGAGGAATCGCGGTGGATCCCACCAAATTCAAAGTGATCCTCAACATGGAAGCACCCAAGACACTAAAGAAACTGAGAGGTCTACAAGGCAGGCTCCAGTCCATCCGCAGATTCGTAGCGCAACTAGCAGATAAATAGATCCCATACCCTCATCCACTCCACAAGGGGGTAGCAAACAAGTGGGATGACAAATGCGATCAGTAATTTAACAAAATAAAATAATACTTACTCATGACACTAATTTTGATGTCACCAATCCCAGGAAAACTATTGATCCTATACATTTTAGTAACAATAGTAGCTCTTGGTGCTCTATTAGCTCGACACGGTGAAAATGAAAGAGAGAGAGCAATATACTATATCAAAAGAACCATGGTTGGACACGAGCTAAAATATACTCATATTGAAAAGGTTTGTTTGGCAGTTGTGTTCACAACACATAAATTCAGACGCTATGTGTTGACTCATCAAATCAAATTCATCGCGAAGATAAATACTCTCAAGTACTTACTTTCTAAAGCTACTCTCACAAGTAGAACATCGGTTTACAGGCGAGAGAGATTTATGGGCGAGGTTTTGGGTGGGCAATGAGGGTTTGGTCATACTCGTACGCAACTCAGAAGATAGCGTGCATTTTCTTCCGCTCGCCACAATGGCAGTTTGTCAAAGGAGGGTTGATTTTGAGGTATCGAGCTTTACAGATTGGTTGGATTCTATAGAGGAGGAGGCGAGGGTTTGAATGGATGAGTTAGGAGCTGATCAGTTGGAAGAAATATGTCGTTCAGAAGCATTCATTACGAAGGACATTGTCAAGACGCCTCGACTTTTCGGGAAGCTCACTTTTCCTCTCTCTCAAGCAGGTCAATTTCTTTCTTTTTCCGCTTTTTCATCAGGTCAATGTTGCTCTCCCAACTTCAAATCATCAATTTCAAGCTATGGTTAAATGAAATTATTTTATCCGCATCTACCAGCTGTGGTAGTTTAGGGGAACACGAAGCCATGGCTGACATTTACGGCTCAAAATTAAAGAGTCTGCATGTTGTGTGCGTATTTGGGGATTTGCATGTCCCATATAATAAACAACGTGTTGGGTGTTTAAGCTTTGCCCCTTAGGCTTGGTCAGTGCACAAAGAACAAATCAAGGGCAACGAGATCAAATTTTGTGTGCTGCAATTTCCTTTGCGAGGAGAGTATATCTCTCATTGTTGATTTTCATTAGAAAACCTCGCTTCTTCATGGAGAACAGGCACGGTACCAAACCCCAAGATATTGATGCAGGACACTTGCTGACCAAGTGTGTTTTAGTCCTTTGCTTTTGATTTGCTTTTAGGAGTAAAATTACACTGTGGGGGAAACCTTTGCCCGAAATTCTAGTAACTACTAGATGGCACCCATAGTCTGTTATAGTTTAGCTGGTCATTGATGTGAATTTGAATATAGAAGTAAAATAACAAAATGGGTCGAATCTTCACCGAACACAGTCTGTAATTACTACTAAGTAGTTTTGACATATATATTTTCAGCATCCTAGGCCTTATGGTATATGTTGGAGGGAGGATTGTAAGGTCCCAGAAAGTCTGCAGAAATTCAAGGCCAAACACTCTAAATAAATTTGGAAAAGATTAAATGATTTCTGCAGTCTGTTCAACAACTCCATTTAAAATAATGGAGTATATACTCTATCTTTATTTGCATTAGCATGTTGCATTTGAAGTCATTAATATTTTTGAAGAGCTTATTAAAAGTGTACTGAAAGATAGTCTAATGGCTTCAGTTGTTGGAAAAATGGAGCACCAGGAGATGGGCTCATTGATTAGGGCACTCTGCATCGAGGATAGAAGGTGGAGGGGAAAGGTTCTTGGAAGGAAGATAAAAGACCCTGCAAATTGGGGTTACATTCCAAAAAGGAAAAATGAGATTGTTGAAGAAGGCCATTGGACTTTCTATTCTCTGTAAATCTGGAATTTGCCTCATCATTGTCTCGTCGACGGGGTAGCTGTATGAGTTCGCCAGCCCCAACATGAGTAGACATCACCATCAAGCCAGTTTGGGGACATGGAGATAGGAAAGAAAGCATTCTTACAATAAAGAATCTACGTAGAGATATAATGCCTTGACTTCATATATACCTAAGGATTGGTGAAAGGCCGGTCTAGACAAAGCCATGGTGGGGAACATCGGTTTACAGGCGAGAGAGATTCATGGGTGAGGTTTTGGGTGGGCTACGAGGGTTTGGTCATACTCGTATGCAACTCAGAATATAGCGTGCATTTTCCTGCGCTCGCCACAATGGCAGTTTGTCAAAGGAAGGTTGATTTTGAGGTATCAAGCTTTACAGATTGGTTGGATTCTATAGAGGAGGAGGCGAGGGTTTGAATGGATGAGTTTAGGAGCTGATCAGTTGGAAGAAATATGTCGTTTAGAAGCATTCATTATGAAGGACATTGTCAAGATGCCTCAACTCTGCGGGAAGCTCACTTTTCCTCTCTCTCAAGCAGGTCAATTTCTTTCTTTTTCTGCTTTTTCATCAGGTCAATGTTGCTCTCCCAACTTCAAATCATCAATTTCAAGCTACGGTTAAATGAAATTATTTTATCCGCATCTACCAGCTGTGGTAGTTTAGGGGAACACGAAGCCATGGCTGACATTTATGGCTCAAAATTAAAGAGTCTGCATGCTGTGTGCATATTTGGGGATTTGCATGTCCCATATAATAAACAACGTGTTGGGTGTTTAAGCTTTGCCCCTTAGGCTTGGTCAGTGCACAAAGAACAAATCAAGGGCAACGAGATCAAATTTTGTGTGCTGCAATTTCCTTTGCGAGGAGAGTATATCTCTCATTGTTGATTTTCATTAGAAAACCTCGCTTCTTCATGGAGAACAGGCACGGTACCAAACCCCAAGATATTGATGCAGGACACTTGCTGACCAAGTGTGTTTTAGTCCTTTGCTTTTGATTTGCTTTTAGGAGTAAAACTACACTGTGGGGGAAACCTTTGCCCGAAATTCTAGTAACTACTAGATGGCACCCATAGTCTGTTATAGTTTAGCTGGTCATTTGATGTGAATTTGAATATAGAAGTGAAACAACAAAATGGGTCGAATCTTCACCGAACACAGTCTGTAATTACTACTAAGTAGTTTTGACATATATATTTTCAGCATCCTAGGCCTTATGGTACATGTTGGAGGGAGGATTGTAAGGTCCCAGAAAGTCTACAGAAATTCAAGGCCAAACACTCTAAATAAATTTGGAAAAGATTAAATGATTTCCACAGTCTGTTCGACAACTCCATTTAAAATAATGGAGTATATACTCTATCTTTATTTGCATTAGCAAGTTGCATTTGAAGTCATTAATATTTTTGAAGAGCTTATTACAAGTGTACTGAAAGATAGTCTAATGGCTTCAGTTGTTGGAAAAATGGAGCACCAAGAGATGGGCTCATTGATTAGGGCACTCTGCATCGAGGATAGAAGGTGGAGGGGAAAAGTTCTTGGAAGGAAGATACAAGACCCTGCAAATCGGGGTTACATTCTGAAAAGGAAAGATGAGATTGTTGAAGAAGGCCATTGGACTTTCTATTCTCTGTAAATCTGGAATTTGCCTCATCATTGTCTCGTCGACGGGGAAGCTGTACAAGTTCGCCAGCCCCAGCATGAGTAGACATCACCATCAAGCCAGTTTGGGGACATGGCAGATAGGAAAGAAAGCATTCTTACAATAAAGAATCTATGTAGAGATATAATGCCTTGACTTCATATATACCTAAGGACTGGTGAAAGGCCGATCTAGACAAAGCCGTGGCGGGGAACATCGGTTTATAGGCGAGAGAGATTTATGGGTGAGGTTTTGGGTGGGCTACGAGGGTTTGGTCATACTCGTACGTAACTCAGAAGATAGTGTGCATTTTCCTGCGCTCGCCACAATGGCAGTTTGTCAAAGGAGGGTTGATTTTGAGGTATCGAGCTTTACAGATTGGTTGGATTCTATAGAGGAGGAGGCGAGGGTTTGAATGGATGAATTTAGGAGTTGATCAGTTGGAAGAAATATGTCGTTCAGAAGCATTCATTACGAAGGACATTGTCAAGACGCCTCAACTCTACGGGAAGCTCACTTTTCCTCTCTCTCTCAAGCAGGTCAATTTCTTTCTTTTTCCGCTTTTTCATCAGGTCAATGTTGCTCTCCCAACTTCAAATCATCAATTTCAAGCTACGGTTAAACGAAATTATTTTATCCGCATCTACCAGCTGTGGTAGTTTAGGGGAACACGAAGCCATGGCTGACATTTACGGCTCAAAATTAAAGAGTCTGAATGTTGTGTGCGTATTTGGGGATTTGCATGTCCCATATAATAAACAACGTGTTGGGTGTTTAAGCTTTGCCCCTTAGGCTTGGTCAGTGCACAAAGAACAAATCAAGGGCAACGAGATCAAATTTTGTGTGCTGCAATTTCCTTTGCGAGGAGAGTATATCTCTCATTGTTGATTTTCATTAGAAAACCTCGCTTCTTCATGGAGAACAGGCACGGTACCAAACCCCAAGATATTGATGCAGGACACTTGCTGACCAAGTGTGTTTTAGTCCTTTGCTTTTGATTTGCTTTTAGGAGTAAAATTACACTATGGGGGAAACCTTTGCCCGAAATTCTAGTAACTACTAGATGGCACCCATTGTCTGTTATAGTTTAGCTGGTCATTTGATGTGAATTTGAATATAGAAGTGAAATAACTAAATGGGTTGAATCTTCACCGAACACAGTCTGTAATTACTACTAAGTAGTTTTGACATATATATTTTCAGCATCCTAGGCCTTATGGTACATGTTGGAGGGAGGATTGTAAGGTCCCAAAAAGTCTGCAGAAATTCAAGGCCAAACACTCTAAATAAATTTGGAAAAGATTAAATGATTTCTGCAGTCTGTTCAACAACTCCATTTAAAATAATGGAGTATATACTCTATCTTTATTTGCATTAGCAAGTTGCATTTGAAGTCATTAATATTTTTGAAGAGCTTATTAAAAGTGTACTGAAAGATAGTCTAATGGATTCAGTTGTTGGAAAAATGGAGCACCAGGAGATGGGCTCATTGTGTAGTCTAATGGCTTCAGTTGTTGGAAAAATGGAGCACCAGGGGATGGGCTCATTGTGTAAACATCGATTATGCTTTGCTCTGATCATATGGGCACAAACATTTTCAAAATGAAATTATATTGAAATTTTATATCCATAAATGCCCCAAAGAAGCTAATATCAGCTAAGGGAGCAATCAAATCAGAGGCAACTCCTCTAGCAGTGGCAGCTTAAGTCTATAAATTAAGTAGTGATAAAATCTAGAGTGCCCAGAAATATTTGCGAGTAGAGAAGTTGTTATCATGAAATCAAACACAACTTGTATAACTTTCAAAATTAAGATGTCTCCCACGTACAACTTAAATTTTAAATGCTTTAATGTATTTATCACTTAAAGTAGAAGAATTTTTGTTATACAAGATGATATGCTGACATGACAATCAGATTTGAAGTATCTAGTGCCGTTTTGTAGGTGAATCAATTTTCTAAGGTCAAAGATTTTGATTTATTGCAACCACGATGCTATAAAATTTGCAAAAAAAATCAGAAGGAAATTCATAAGAATAGTTTTTAATGCATTAACTGGCATAAGAAACTGAAATTTTCTGCTGTATCGTCCATCCAAATTTCCGATCCATAATTTTAGTCAACCGTTCAATCATCACAGACAAACAACTTGTACTGACTATCAAAATGTCTTGTAAATGAACTGTGCATTGTATATTTGAATCTCAAACTCATGATACTTATGAAACTTACCCATAGGTCTTGTTGAGTTCTGAGGTATTTAGAGTGTTCAAGTCTTTGTGGGGCATTTTGGAATACTCCACTCTTTGTGATCCTTAAAGAAGACATTAACTGTGATCATAAGCTTGAATATGGATGCTTATAATAATATGATTATGACCTTGAGTTTGGGTGTTCAAATCTACAGGAAAGGGAAGGACTTACCTATGAAATGCTGGTCTTTCACCATTTCTAAGAAAATTCGCAAATATGCATCATTGTGCTGCCAATATGTAAAGTATAATACTAGGACATTGAATAATGTTCCAGTATATTAAATGATCATTATAATCATTTAGCTGGGGGATTTTTCCTCAGAACTTTCAAAAATATGCCAAGGAAGATGGGAATATATTATGATGATATAACATACAGTTATCTTAAGTTCAGTGGACAATTTGGAGGAAAATAAAACTTGAGCAGCTGTGTGGGGTGCAATCTCAATCTTAAAGATATTCCAGTAAGTGGCTAATTTATGATATCATTAAAGGGTTTCATTAAAATAATAATTATAGATTTTAAGATACTTTTTGGTGTAGACTCTACATCTATGAATTTTTTAAAGCTTCTTCCTTAGAGTACCAAGGGATTCTTTCTTTTGGAAGCTCATAATGCTCTCTTGATGCACCGTATTTATTTATTTGCTAACATCTGTTGAAGGTAGTATATTATAGCGCAATTGATTTGCTCTAAATTTTAATAAAATAACACAATATGAACCAACCAAAAGGAAAAATCAATATTTCTCAAACGTTTAATGTAATGTCTATAAACCCAACCAACAATAAGCCACTTTTTCTTGACACCTGGTCCCTAAATCTTGGGTATATCTAGGGTAAATCTATATTTAGCAATTTATTGTGAATGATTTTATTTCTATAGGCAAATTATTTTTACAAACTAAATAAACTACAATAGCAAATTTGAGGCAGGTGCTAACCAGTACGTGCGACTTGTTCAATGACTTAAGAATTACTAGATAAGTACATTTTCGTTGAGGAAATAGAGAGGGCCTAATAGGTAACCTTTTTTTATATTGTGGAAATTGTTCCAGTTATGATTTTTTTGGCTTATCATAACTCTCATTGATATGACAGTTCATTGGTTTTGGCCCGTGTTACCTTGAGTTTTGGTGATTGACACAAAGGCACAGGCTGATGTGGCAGTTGTAAAATATTTTTAAGGTTTCATTGTGATTAAAATGATTATTTGGTTGTATTTAGCATAGTAAAGTTAGTTAGTGTATGGTGGTTCTCAAATTTTGTTGGATTTCATATTTTTATATATATTTCGAAAGTTAAAAATTATATTTCATTAATATTATTACATCGAAAAGGATCAGGGTTCAATGGTGTATCATACTTTTTCAAATTTTGAGACGACTAAGTAAGCTATTTAAATAATGTGAGGTAAGCTAATTAAAGGCAAGGTCAAACTTAAGGACTTGACCATGTATGAATTTAAGTAGGCACCAATTGTTATTAACTTAACCTAACGAATTGTAATTGAAGGTTTATTAAATTTTAACAAGGGGAGATGATTAGTCCTTGATGCTAATCATGTGTGCTATAGTGCCTCCTCATTGTGGGGTTATAAATTGAATAATTGGTAATTTGTTGGGATTTTCACTAACCATTCTATTGCTTTTGTTCTGTAGGTCTTGAAGACAAATGGCATATATCATAGAACCTCATCATCAACAACCAACAATTGTATTATACATAACCAATCTCTTGAGTTAGTGATTTTCATGTGTCATAAAATAGTTTTTGTATATCCTGCTATCGGCGTAACCGTTGCACCTCGTTGAAGTGTAAGCGCTAGTTAATATTTTATTTAATGATGATATAGTTTTGAAAAACACTTGAGTTTTTAATAATTTTAATGAAATAGAATATTTTTATATAAATATTTAGAGTAAATAAATATATTAAGCAATAAATTTGATTTATCCTATATTTTTAAGGTATTTAGAGAAACATTGAAATAAAAAATAATAATATTTTTATATTTATATGTTGAAGAAAGATAGATAGATTTGAATGTGACATGTATAATAGCATACCTATATCTTTTTTGAGACGCATCATTTATATGGTGCAAATTTAATTTAAAATAGGCACCTCGAGAAGGATATTAAGATTACAAATATGGTTATGGTTAAGGTATACAATCACAACTAGGGTTAGAATTCTTAAACCTTAAAGTTTGTATTGAAAAATTTCTAAGGCCTATTCAACAAATCCATTTTGATCTTAACTTGCAACAATGGCCGGTTGTCTTCTAGCTTGTTTCATTTCCTAGAGGCTTCAACCAAGTAGGCCTCATTTCATGTCCTTGCAATATTTCTTTTTATTTATTGTTGTCATGTCTTCCTAGTGTGACCACATTTCTTGAGCCATCTTGCCTAACGAGTCAAGTGTCTTGTCTCCACTTTCGCACTTTCGCTTATCACATGCATTCATTAATTTTAAGATGAATGTGTATACCCTGATAATGAAACATGCATATATGCCAACATTATTACATAATTTGATACACTTCAAATCACCACCTTATTCATAATATCGAATCATGATATAGCATGTAGTGATGCCAACATTATTACATAATTTGATACACTTCAAATCGACACCGTATGCATAATATTGAATCATGATATAGGATGTACTGATTGTCACATTTTATTGTTGATGCAGTCATTATCTTCTTTTAGTCATTATTTGGTTATTATTACTCCATGCAAATCATCTTGATGAATATTCAAAAAATCCTAATTGTTTCCAATTAATTTGATCTCTTTGGGATGTTCAAATAGTTACATACCTTGTCTATGCTTATGCATTTTATGATAATGTTAACCAAAAGAGTCGCAAGGGACGTGGAATTTACATTTACACCTACTAATGCATTTACTCAAAAGCTTCCAACACCCATTCAACAAACCTAGATTCAATGTAACTTGCAATCAGTGTACTCCATATTGGGAAGGTTGTGGAATTTAACTTTACACCTTCCAATTGCATTTGCTAATATTATTTTAAAGTTTTACTCTATATCTATTTCAAAAATATCCAAGAGTTAAAAAGAATTCTTAAGTAAGCATTGGCATCTTAAATTATAATTAAAAATTGATTTTGTCCCCACCTTATCAACTACTATTACAAAATGATAAACATGCATCAACAATTCGTTGCCATTAGGGAAAATGGTATTATAAGACCAATGAAACTAACTTCCACAAAAAAAATTGTAGGTTTCTAAACAACTATGGAATTTAGATTCATTGAATGTGGTTTCACTTCCATTCACTAGGTAGCTTTATCTGATATCACATAAAACATAAACGCAACAGCTAGAAATGAGAAGACTATAACTATATACTTTGACTAATTATTGATGACTGCAAATCTATTTTGGCATAACTATATATTATTTATTAAGTGAATAGGCACCTTAAGATGGACATCTGTAATCTTTTTAATAAATATTATTAATAATATATATATATATATATATATATATATATGCTAGTCATAATCCTAATTGAAACCTAACCCTAATTAAATCCTAAGACTAATTAGACTGTAACCCTGACTGAATCCTAACCCTAATTGAACTCTAGCTCCAATTGTAACACCAACCCTATCCTTAACCATAATTGTAACCTTGATTAGAATTATTAATATTGTTAAAATATTATATATACTTATGTGGTTATGTTAGGGTTAGAGTTAGAGTTAGAATTAGTGTTAGTTTTACGGTAAGGATGAGAGATACAATTAATTTAATTTGTGTTAGTTTTAGAAATAGGGTTAGGGTTAGGGTTAGGGCTAGCGTTAAAGTTAGAATTAGAGTTAGTGTTAGCATTAAAATATTTGTGTTAATATTAGGATTAGTGTTAAGGTTAGGGTTAGGGTTAGGGTTAAATTTAGAATTACAATTAGGGGTAGGGTTAGAAATAGTGTTAGATTTAGAGTAAGAGTTACAATTACTCTTAGTTTTAGGGTTAGGGTTATAATGAGTGTTAGTTTAAAAAAGGGTTAAGATGAGTTACTATCCAAACAATCCTGCAAGGAGCTTCCGAAGCCACACTGCTTCTCGAGTTGCCACACAAGCTGTAATATACTTTGCATCTGCAGTGCTTTGTGCCACTGAAGAGTGCTTCCCGCTACACAAGGAAATCATAGCAGATCCCAAATTAAAGCAACAACTAGAGGCAATTTTCCGATCCGCTACATTCCTTGCCCAATCAAAATTAGAATATCCTTGTAACTAAATATCTCCACCGGAAGTATGTCTTAAGCCATATCCAACTGTGCCACGCAAGTATCTCAAGATATGCTTAGCTGCAACTAGATGTATTTTCCTTGGTTCACTCATGAATTGACTAAGTGCACTCATTTTATAGCAAATATATGTTCTAGTATTGACTAGATACATCAATGATCCAATCAACTGCCTGTACATAGTGGGATCCACCAAATTCAAACTAGCGCAAACTCAATCAACTTCTTCAAATTGGTTTCCATCGATGTAGACATGGATTTGCAATCCATCATACCAAATCTCTTCAAGATGTCTATACTATACTTCCCTTGACTTAGAATGATCTCATTAGGCCTCTTCCACACTTCTAATCCGAGGAATTAATGCATGTATCTAAGATACTTCATCTCAAATTCAAAAGCTAACTCCTTCTTGGATTTGATAATGAGATGTTCTTCTTTAGTAAGAAATATATCATCAACATAAAGAACCAAGATTAATGCCTCACCATCAACTACCTTGAAGTACAGGTTTGAATCAACATCATTCTTGGAGAAACCCAAGCTCATCAGGTATTGATAAATCCTCTCATACCAAGCATGAGGAGCCTACTTTAGTTCATACAAAGCCTTCTTCAATCTACCAACATGAGACTCCTTCCCACGAATCTGAAAGCCATCAGGTTGCTCAATGTATACCATTTCTTCAATCACACCATTTAAGGAATGTTGTCTTCACGTCCATTTGATGTAGCTTCCATCCCTTAGCTTCTAAAATATCAATAATGGTTTTGATGGATGTATAATGACAAACTGGAGCAAAGGTTTCTTCATAGTCTATCCCCTCTTTCTGAGAGAATCCTTTGGCCAAAAATCTAGCTTTGTGCTTCTCAATGCTTCCATTAGCCACATGCTTAATGTTGAAAATCCATTTAGAGGATACAACAAATTTCCCTCTTGGTCTAGGTATAATATCCCAAACATCATTCCTGATTATAGATTGATTTTATTTGGCCATGACATCCTTCCATAGTTGCTGACTTGATGCTTCCTCAACACTAGAAGGCTCAGATTCTATGATATGACTCATTAATGAAACATAGCCTAGAAACTTGTGAGCACCCTAAATTTGCAAATAGCTATAAACTCCAACACTCGTTATCATGGTGAGTTCAAAACTAAGCAAATAAACTAATGCTCCTATGAAATAATACATCATACCTCATAAAGAAAATAACAAAATAAACTAATTGAAAGCATAAAAGAAGTAGAATGTATACCTATCCCATAGTGGATTGGTGCTACTCTTTGTGTGGAAAGTAGCCCTTTCCAGACCCTTGACAAGCCAATGATGATGATACAATGCTATGAAAAATGTAAAAAATTAGCTTTCAATGTGAAGAGAGTAACTTTGCATGATGTTGTGGATGATTGAAATGAAAGATAACCTCTCCATTTATACTGTTAGAAATAAATACCATTGTTTACCTCTGTTAAAGTAGTCAGGGCTTCCTCAGTGTTTAGGCAACGCAACAGGGTTCCTTCAATGCTCCTATGATAAAGGGTTTCCCATAGGATGAAAAATAAGGTTGATTGTTTGATGAAGGCTCATTTAAGGTCTAGGGTAATTTCCGCGGGCAAGACTCCTATTCTTAAGTATGTTTTAATGTCATGATACCGTGAATCACCAGGACCAATGAGTTCAAACACAAATTCAAACTTTGGTACTACAAATGCGGGTACGAGAAGTTTCTCTACCAAGAATTATGGCTTTGGGATATTGCCCGGGATTTCCAAGAGTGATCCAATTGTATCCATTACGTTTTCTGCTTTGTTGTTTGCTCTAGTTAGTTGTTGAAATGTGATATCAATGAATAAATCTTTGAGGTTCTCGACCAACTTCTTGTATGGAGTCAGTTTGTCATCCTTTGTCTGATATTCATTGTTTACCTGATTCATAATGAGCTGAGAACCTTTAGAGCCATGATCCGCCATTGTACTACAATTCTTATGCCTATGACGAGAGCCTCATACTTTGCTATGTTATTTGTTCATGGGAATGAAAACTTGTAAGATTTGGGAATACAGTCTCCATGGGGAGTTATGAAGAAAATCCTTGCTCCTGATCTGTGTTGTGTGTAAGTTCCATCAAAATACATCTTGCAATGGTTTGTAACACTTTGGTTGAAAATTGATTCATCAAGGAATTCTGAAATGAGTGGGTTTTCTGCATAAATAGGAGCCTTTCCTAGTTGATTTGCAATTGGTTGTCCCTTCATGGCCTTGTGCTCCACATATTCAATTTCATGTTCTGTTAAATATCATGACCCACTTGGTTGTTTTACTTGTGAGAGTAGCTTGAGAAAGTAAGTACTTGAGAGGATCTATCTTCGCGATAAACTTGATTTGATGAGCCAACATATAGCGTCTGAATTTACGTGTTGTGACCAAAAATACCACACAAACCTTTTCAATAGGAGTATATTTTAGCTTGTGTCCCACCACAGTTCTTTTGATATAGTATACTGCTCTCTCTCTTTCGTTTTCACCGTGTTGAGCTAATAGAGCACCAAGAGCTACTATTGTGGTTGAACTGTATAGGATCAGTGGTTTTCCTGGGATTGGTGATATCAAAACTAGTGGCATGAGTAAGTATTCTTTGATTTTGTTAAAGTATCGATCGCATTTTTCATCCCACTTGTTTTCTACCCCTTTGTGGAGTAGATGAGAGAGTATGGGATCTGTTTATTTGCTAGTTGTGCTACAAATCTGCGGATGGACTGGAGCTTGCCTTGTAGACGTCTCAGTTTCTTTAGTGTCTTGGATGCTTCCATGTTGAGGATCACCTTGAATTTGGTGGGATCCACCTCGATTCCTCTCATTGATACTACATACCCCAGGAGCTTTCCTGATTGCACCCCAAAGATTTATTTCTTTGGGTTGAGATGAACCTTATATTTTTCCAATCTATCAAAAATAGAGCTCAAGACTGCTATGTGGTCCTGCCTTTTTATGAATTTAGCCAATATGTCATCTACATAGTCTTCCATTGTCTTATGAATCATGTCGTGAAAGATCAAAATCATGGCTCTTTTGTATGTTGCACCTACAATCTTTAACCTGAAAGGCATCATATTCCAGCAATAGGTCCCCCATGAACATGTGAATTCTATCTTGTGTTGATCCTCCTTTGCTACATCTGGGCACCCTAAATCTGCAAATAGCTATAAAATCCAACACTCGTTATCATGGTGAGTTCATAACTAAGAAAATAAGCTAATGCTCCTATGAAATAACACATTATACCTCATAAACAAAATAATAAAATAAAATAATTGAAAGCATTAAAGAAGCACAATGTATACCTATCCCATAGTGGATTGGTGCTACTCTTTGTGTGGAAAGTAGCCCTTTCCCAACCCTTGACAAGCCAATGATGATGATACAATGCTATGACAATGGAAAAAATCAGCTCTCAATGTGAAGAGAGTAACTTTGCATGATGTTGTGGATGATTGAAATGAAGGATAGCCTCTCCATTTATAGAAGATTTTGATGAGAGAAGATGAAAATGGGATGAATTTGGGATAAAAACCCAACCAATAGGAATAAGACACTTTTCACCATGTGAATGCGCCAAGGATGTGCAAGTTTTGATGAATGTGCCCATAAATGCATACATTTGAATTTTGAAAATGTTGAAATGACAAGGTGGAGGGAGAGTAAAATGGAGTAATGGCCACTTGGCTCAATGCAAAAGGACTTGTAAGGTGAAATAAATGCCTTGTTGGAAGGACTAAGTCCACTTTCTTTTGAATTCAAATTTAAGGGAATATTCTGTATTATGCCATGTTGAGGTAAATTATAAGATTTAATAAATCAATTAAATGATTTTTTTGTGCAAGTGGGAAAACCTAGAGAATGTGACATGAGTTTAGATTAAATTAATTAGGATTGGATTAATTTAATGAGGGTTTACATGATTTGACCTATTTAATTTAGATTTATTGATTAAAACAAATAAAAAAGGGGATGGAAAATGATTTAGACATAGATAAATAAATATTTTTATTTATTTAGCTAAAGGGGATGATGTTAGTATTAAAGATGTATTTGACCATCTTTTGCATGGATGGAAGAGCTCTGAAATGGAGGTGAGAAAGTCTTCTATGCCAAAGCTCACTTAGATTAGTGGAGTCATGCAATAATGCTTGCATTGGATGAATGTAAAGCCTATAAAGACTCTCATGCCAAACACCGATCACTTGGGTTGTCTTGATGCTAGAGTTCTTCACCCACCCAAGAACTTTTCCTTCAAAAAATGCAACTTGATATCCATTTTCCTCCAAGGCTGAAATTGATACAAGGTTCCTCTTGATACCTGCTACGAACAACACATGACTCTAATGAAGAGAGATGTTGGAATCTAGGTTAAGAGAGGAGGCTCCAACACCATTCAGTGAATAGCATGCATCATCTCCAATAATGACTTGAATGTTGGTATCTCTCTCCACCAAATCTGAAAGATGTTTTCTAAATCCATTGATGTGACGAGAGGCGCCACTATCAATCAACCATGTGTTGTTCTTGGTTGGAACATTGCTTGATAGGGCTGAGATAAATAGAAATCCACTTGAATTGTCTCTTGAATCCTTGAGGAGATACCTCATCCGCATCCATGGTAGTAGCATCTTGTTTTGGTGTTGTTGCACAATCTCTTGCACAGTGACCAAACTAGTCACATCTGAAGCATTGTAAATGAGAGAGATCTTTCTTCTTCTTAGATTCAGGACCACCATTTGATCTTATATCCTTGTTCCTCTTGAAATTTTTTTTCTTTCTTTCTCTTCCTTTCTTCTTCGATGTTTGAGTAGAAATAACATGGTTGTATTCATTATTAGAACCTTGACCATTACCTCTTGCAGCCAATCTTGATTCCTCTTGTATATAATTTGCCCTAAGACGATCAAACTTTGGTAGCTTCAATCTTCCACTGATAATTTGGATAAATGTCTCCCAAGATTGAGGGAGACCATTAAGAGCCCACATGACTAAATCTTTATCATCAACCATATTACCAATGGAACAAAGTTGATCTCTCAATTAAGTGATCTCCACGAAGAAAGAGTGAAAGAGTGAAAGCAAGTATGGCAATTAGCTTTTTTCCAAACATTTTAGTGCAAAATAAAAAAATCTACTGTTTTTCTAAAAATGGGGCAGATGTGGGCATGCATGATCTGAAATGAAGATTGCAATAGCAAGTTTGTTTATAATTTGGGGATGCCAGGTATAAAGCACCAGGCCCCTAAGAATTGTTATGTACAGAGGGGGAATGATAATGGTTTGTAAAAGTAAACCAATTAGACATGCTTTGATGAGCTTGCCTTGCAGTAGAGATCTAGATATGAAGAAATTGTATCGCCCCATTATTGTCTCCTAGAGCGATTTGTGTTGAGGGGGATTACATTTTGATAATTCAGAAATAAGAGGGCCATGTCAGCCACATAATTTCTATAGATATAAATACCGAGGAGCTGAAAGTATGGCCAAAAATTCACCTGTTTATGTTCAATGTGGGGAACTTTCTATCAATACCACTAAGCTTTTGCCTATGCTGTCAGATTTCATTCTTATTAGCTTTTAGGGTTCCTCGATTGTATTTCCATTGTCCTTTACCTTATTTAGTTATCTGTGGGCACTGGTGACCAATGAAATCTGTGTTGCTGCATAAATAAATGGCTGTATTAGTCCAAATATAAAAAAATATTTAAAAAACAATTAAAAATAAAACCCTGTATATAGTTGAAGATATATGGGTTTTACAAACCATTACCATTCTCCCCTTTACATAATGATTCCCAAGGCCCGGTGCATTATACCTTGCATCCCCAAAATATAATGAAACCGGCTATTGATATTTGCATTCAGATCAAACGGACCCGCACCTGCTCCATCTTTAGAAAAGCAATAGATTTTTTAATTCTGCACTAAAATGCTTGGACAAAAATTAATTGTCATATTTCCTTTCGCTCTTTGAGCCAAATAAATGTCTCTAATTTCTCATCTATGTTTTGCAGATCTATAAATCAAAACAACATAATTCTTTTTTCTTACAAGATAAAGACATCCGATAATAACAATTATCTGATAAGTGTTTTCTTTTGAATGAAACTTGAGGGAACAGCCACATGGTCATGACATCTTTTCATGTAGAATGAAATCCTACTTTTGTTGGTCACCCTTTCATCTTCAAGACTATGAGATTGTATGGTCAATGGATTCATCACTCGAAGGGTTTTAACAATGGAATTTGAAAAAGCACCTTCCTAGTGTTGTGTTGTGTAGCAATAGCTTACCATTGAACAACAAATGTTGGGAATTAAGCGCTAAAAAATATCTTAATTCTCATTCTTCCTAGCACAATTAATTATTTAATTATTGTCTAAAGCCATACACTTGTATTAATTAAATAATTATAATTATTCAATTAATTAATTTCACCTTTTATTCTTTCTTAATTAATTAATTAAATTAATATTTATTTAATTACATTACTAATTAATCATTTCTCTCTATAATTAAATAATTTTCTACTTATTTAATTATTTTCATTTTCCTACTACAATTAAATAATGATTTTAATTTTTTATTTTTTCATTAGTTTTTTCTTCATTAAATAAATCTTATTTTATTTAATCATTTCCTACTTTTCCGTCTAAATAATTATGTTAAATTATTTATTAATTTTCTTTTCTTCCGTTTTCTAATTAAATGATTGAAAATTCACTTTCCCTCCAAGGACCTCCTTTTTTGTGCAAAATCTTATCTCTTATCTCAATTAATCTCCTCCCTTGATAAGGTTTTACTAACTTTTAATCTCCACTGTCCATCCTTAATTAAAACCTATTTTTGCCCTAACCCTATTTCCTTGCTTCTCAAAGTGATCTCATCCATTGATCTTCATCATTTAATCTTGGCCCTTCATTCAAATTTGGTTTTATATAAAAATACCTATCACTTTCATTTTGACCTTACAACCATACCTACTATCTCTGATATTTTGGTTTAATGAAGAGTGGAAATGCAATGAGTGGGACTGGTTTCTCAAATCTGGAGATGGGGGCCTCTTGGTTCATAGCTGTAAGAGATATGGAACCCTTCCAGTGATGAATCCATTGACCATGCAATTACAGTCTTGAAGATGCAAGGGTGACCAACAAAAGAAGGATTTTGTTCTACATGAAAAGATATCATGAAATGTGGTTGTGTGCATCAAGTTTGATTCAAAGGAAAAGACTTGTCAGGTAATTGTTATTATTGGATGTCTTTATCTTTAAAAAAGAAATTTGTTCTTTTGATTTATAGATCTGCAAAACAGAAATGAGAAATTAGAGACGTTCACTTGGCTCAAAGAGTGAAAGGAAGTATGGCAATTAGCGTTTTTCCAAACATTTTAGTGCAGAATAAAAAATTTACTGTTTTTCTAAAAATGGGGCAGATGTGGGCATGCATGATCTGAAATGAAGATTGCAATAACAAGTTTGTTTATACTTTGGGGATGCCAGGTATAAAGCACCAGGCCCCTAAGAATTGTTATGTACAAAGGGGATGATAATGGTTTGTAAAAGTAAACCAATTACACATGCTTTGATTTTTTATGAGTTTGATGAGCTTGCCTTGCAGTAGAGATCTAGATATGAAGAAATTGTATCGCCCCATTATTGTCTCCTAGAGCGATTTGTGTTGAGGGGGATTACATTTTTATAATTCAGAAATAAGAGGGCCATGTCAGCCACATAATTTCTATAGATATAAATACCGAGGAGCTGAAAGTATGGCCAGAAGTTCACCTGTTTATGTTCAATGTGGGGAACTTTCTATCAGTACCACTAAACTTTTGCCTATGCTGTCAGATTCGTTCTTATTAGCTTTTAGGGTTCCTCGATTGTATTTGCATTGTCCTTTGCCTTATTTAGTTATCTGTGGGCACCGGTGACCAATGAAATCTGTATTGCTGCATAAATAAATGTCTGTATTAGTTCAAATATAAAAAAATATTGAAAAAACAACTAAAAATAAAACCGTATATATGGTTGAAGATATATGGGTTTTACAAACCATTACCATTCTCCCCTGTACATAATGATTCCCAAGGCCCGGTGCATTATACCTTGCATCCCCAAAATATAATGAAACCGGCTATTGATATTTGCATTCAGATCATACGTACCCGGACCTCCTGCTCCATCTTTAGAAAAGCAGTAGATTTTTTAATTCTGCACTAAAATGCTTGGACAAAAATTAATTGTCATACTTCCTTTTGCTCTTTGAGCCAAATAAACGTCTAATTTCTCATCTATGTTTTGCATATCTATAAATCAAAACAACATAATTCTTTTTTCTTACAAGATAAAGACATCCGATAATAACAATTATCTGAAGTGTTTTCTTTTGAATGAAACTTGGAGGTAACAGAAACATTGTCATGATATATTTTCATATAGAACGAAATCCTGCTTTTTTTTGGTCACCTTTGCATCTTCAAGACTATGGGATTGCATGGTCAATGGATTCATTACTCGAAGGGATTCATATCTCTTACTCGAAGGGATTGCGTGGTCAATGGATTCACTAAAGGTTTTTTTGAACCTTAACCTTCTATTGACATCAGAGAGATTGCAAGTCCATTAGAAGACCCACTTGTTTCATCGTAACGATCCATCACCAGCCACATTTGCATGTTACTCTGCTCCCACTCATTGTGAAAGTGATGAGAGCTATAAATAAGTTTGCCATGAGAATAAATGATTTGAAATTGGAAGAGAGTATGAAGGGGAAGTTTACAAAATATTACCCTCAAGATGTCCTCTGGAATATGATTTAAGCCATCCTCTCTCCATGACTCAACTACCCTGATTACGCCGAGAGGCGTTTTACAGTGGCAGCCAAGAGTCTGTGTAAAGTTTTTGAAGTTGTATTTAAAATGACGTGCAGGTGGCAGTATTGGAAGAGGAGGAGGTAGGAAGTTTATCGTCGGTGCTGACAGCTGTTTCAAATCATCATGTGGAAGTTAATGCATCTTTGGGAGATAATCCCACTCGGTAATGGTTGGCAGGAAACCGTTTTTCTTTCTGAACAGTTTTTAATCACATACTGTGAAGAGTCACGGTGGCAGGGTAGTGGAAGAGTTGTGTTGATTCTTTAAAAGAATTTAACACTCAATAGCAGTAGGCTCTGTGCAGGTTCTTCCCAGTGACCAATGCTATAACTTTCGGGTATGTCTTCTTAGCGCCATTTTCGCTGCTCATACCCAAGTCTCGCTCTGCTATCAAGTTTGTGGTGTTCTTTCTGGATTTGGTAATGCCTGTGCTCTTTACATCTTTCTGGATTTGGTAATGCCTCTGCTCTTTACATTTTTCAATTTCAGGACAAGATTCTGAAATCTTGATGTGGAAAAATCACAGGTTTATGAAAAAATGATAAAGATTGGAATGGTTTTCATTTAATTCAACATAGTTTTAACCTAAAAATTAATATAACAGAGAGGGATGATGCAGTTAATGGTGGCATTGGTGATGGCAAGAGCATCGACAGCAGCAACAATCGCATATGTTGGTCACAAGGGCAATTCCTATACTCAGTGGTTACTCATCTGTAATCCTTTTCACAGATTTTGTGATCTTGTGTAAAGATTTTAATTAGAACGATTGGAGTAGTTGCTACTGCTGCTTGTCTCAATGAAATTTCAAATCAAATTGTTTTAAATTTATTATTTTCGAAGTCTCTATTGTTTGATTTTAATTTGATGCAATGTTTTGAGTTATTGGTCTCTAGAATGGCTTTCAATACTTCCTCTGGATTTTTAATTATAAATATCAAGTAAGAATTTAACACTACAGTTAAAATTTAGTATAGATAAAAAAATTTGACAGTGTATTCGATAGGGCCGTAGAAAGTACTAGTAAACTGTGTCTTTGGTATGAATAATGTTCTGAAGAGCATTTCCATCCAAATAAATTCCAAAATTATTCGGTGGGTACAAATGAATCGATATGCATGATAAAATCTGTCAAACAATTGATTGGACGAAGAGTAAAGATGATTGGCATTAGAAAGGTAAGTATATGCAAGTAGAAAGAGAAAACCACATGACTACAGTGCATCATTTATTACCTCATTTTTCCATGCCTTGAGAATAAGGTTTAAGGAATGATTTTATATCTTGATAAGTAGCCTGTATTTTTGCAGTGTATCAAACATATCCTGAGGTACATGTTTTTCACAGGGAGCATGTGATGTTAGGTAATGACAAGATTAGTTTCCATTATCACATATATTTGATATGTGTTCTGTTTATTCTTTTTGGTCTGTATATAGGATTCTTCCATGGTAGTGTACATTGAGTCTGCTCTGTTCCTCTGGTTGTATATATACATTTTTGTTGGTTTATATG
The DNA here is from genome assembly GCA_007115665.2 of Sequoiadendron giganteum. Taxonomy (NCBI): domain Eukaryota; kingdom Viridiplantae; phylum Streptophyta; class Pinopsida; order Cupressales; family Cupressaceae; genus Sequoiadendron; species Sequoiadendron giganteum. The sequence goes on from CM021101.1 coordinate 670,808,963, forward strand.
CTGAGTTTGGCCAAACACTTCCCTGTTGTGGCATCTCCAAGGGCACACAGTATTCATAAAAATGAAACTTTAGAAATGGTTTTGTCATCTTCTCAATTTTATATTTCATATTGCTTACATGCTGAAATTTGTACTTTCAGAATACATATCTTAATTCGTCTGTGTAGGATTCATTGAGATTCCTTTAAGATCAAAGACTATAAGACAATAGTTTTCTACATAATATTGTAGAATAGTGATTTTCAAAGCATTTTTTATGAGTCAAAATATATATTATAATAAAATTATTATATTTATTTTATGCTTAAATTCATTATTTTTTGATTATATTTATAATTTTCATATTCTCAATATTATAATTACAAAACCGTTAATATAGTTCATATCGTTTAATATTTTTAGATTGTAGATATATTTTGAAAACAAAAAAAGTGCAGAAAACTGTTGCCAAAGCTTTTTTGAACAAAACTTGTATAAAGGTTATTTAGAGAAACGATGATATTGTTTGATTTCAAATTATTTTATTGGAATTATCTGAAAATGTGTGGAAAATCAAACCTGGCATGTTAGTTTTCATATCATTAAAAAAAGGTTTAAAATAATTGTTGATATTGTTGTAGCATGTTATTTTTTTATCGATCTAATTTTGAGGCATAAACAATTGTATTTTTTTAACTAAAAATTATTGTAAAATTATTTCAAATATACATAAAAATATTTAGAAATAAATTATGGTGTAATCCAATGTTCATTTGAAAAAAAAAAGAAACACTAAGAAAAAGAGGCTAAACTCTTAAGTTTTTACATTATAATTAATAAGGTAACTTTTGTAAATAAATCTCAAATTGACCTGTTGATTCTCATATCATTAAGGAAAGGTTTAAAATAATTGCTGATATTGTTGTTGCATGTAATTTTTTATCAACCTAATTTTGAGGCATAAACAATTGTATTTGTTGATATTGTTTTTGCATGTTATTTTTTCTCAACCTAATTTTGAGGCATAAACAATTGTATTTTTTAGTAATTATAATAATATACATATATTAAATATTAATATATATAAAAATAGACGCCTTGAAAAATAAATTTCGACTTATTTAATATATATTAATATTTAATATATGTATGCCGTGGGGTGTTGTATCAAGAAATATTTTGCATATTAAAATTGACGTCTTTGTTAAAGGTTGATGTCACCCCATGCAGACAGTTACGATGAAATAATGCTGGCTGTTGACAGGTACGATTGGCAAGGATGAACATTTACAAAGAGGTGTCACTGTTGTCACACCCATGTCCTCTTTGACATGGTGCAACAAACTATAGCTTGAAATTACATGCAATTATAATGGCTACCATATTAACTGCCGAGTAAGGAATTGTAAATGGTTGGATTGATTTTGCTGCTACAAATGAAGAATGTGCATGCAGAATCAATATTTTGCAATTTTGTTTTTTCTATCTTTGCATATTTTGTGAATTTTGAAAATGTTGAAATGACAAGGTGGGGAGAGAGTAAAATGGAGTAATGGCCACTTGGCTCAATGCAAAAGGACTTGTAAGGTGAAATAAATGCCTTGTTGGAAGGACTAAGTCCATTTTCTTTTGAATTCAAATTTGAGGGAATATTCTGTATTATGCCATGTTGAGGTAAATTATAAGATTTAATAAATCAATTAAATGATTTTTTTGTGCAAGTGGGAAAACTTGGAGAATGTGACATTAGTTTAGATTAAATTGATTAGGATTGGATTAATTTAATGAGGGTTTACATGATTTGACCTATTTAATTTAGATTTATTGATTAAAATAAATCAAAAAGGAGATGGAAATGATTTAGACATAGTTAAATAAATATTTTTATTTATTTAGCTAAAGGGGATGATGTTAGTATTAAAGATGTATTTGACCATCTTTTGCATGGATGGAAGAGCTCTGAAATGGAGGTGAGAAAGTTTCTATGCCAAAGCTTACTTGGATTAGTGAAGTCATGCAATAAAGCTTGCATTGGATGAATGTAAAGCCTATAAAGACTCTCATGCCAAACACCAATCACTTGGGCTGTCTTGATGCTAGTGTTCTTCACCCACGCAAGAACTTTTCCTTCAAAAAATGCAACTTGATATCCATTTTCCTCCAAGGCTGAAATTGATACAAGGTTCCTCTTGATACTTGCTATGAACAACACATGACTCTAATGAAGAGAGATGTTGGAATCTAGGTTAAGAGAGGAGGCTCCAACACCATTTAGGTAATAGCATACATAATCTCCAATAATGACTTGAATGTTGGTATCTCTCTCCACCAAATCTGAAAGATGTTTTCTAAATCTAGTGATGTGACGAGAGGCACCACTATCAATCAACCATGTGTTGTTCTTGGTTGGAACATTGCTTGATAGGGCCGAGATAAATAGAAATCCACTTGAATTGTCTCTTGAATCCTTCTGAGGAGATACCTCATCCACATCCATGGTAGTAGCATCTTGTTTTGGTGTTGTTGCACAATCTCTTGCACAGTGACCAAACTAGTCACATCTGAAGCATTGGAAATGAGAGAGATCTTTCTTATTCTTAGATTCAGGACCACCATTTGATCTTATATCCCTGTTCCTCTTGAATTGGTTTCTTTTCTTTCTCTTCCTTTCTTCTTCCATATTTGACTATAAATAACATGGTTGTATTCATTATTAGAAACTTGACCATTACCTCTTGCTGCCAATCTTGATTCCTCTTGAATATAATCTGCCCTAAGATGATCAAACTTTGGTAGCTTCAATCTTCCACTGATAATTTGGATAAATGTCTCCCAAGATTGAGGGAGACCATTAAGAGCCAACATGACTAAATCTTTATCATCAACCATATTACCAATGGAACAAAGTTCATCTCTCAATTAAGTGATGTTCATGAAGAAAGACATGATTGAATCTCCTTTTTCAATCTTGATTTGATGTAGTTGTTGCCTCAATGCAAGAGCTCGGTTGGTATTATTAATCTCATACAATCCCTCCAAAGTTTTGAATATCTCACTTGTTGTCTGCAACTTGGAGATAATAGGCACAAGGTGATCGTTCACATAATCAATCAATATCTTTCTGGCCTTTGTGTCATTCTTTCTCCATTGTGTCTTCTCATTCTCATCGGAAGGCTCGAGTACTTCGCCCTCCATGAACTCCAAAATTTAATTTTCTTCCAATGCAATCAGAACTCTAAACTTCCAAGAGATGATGTTAGAGGCACCTTCGATTCTATCTTCGACCTTGAGACAATTCACCATTTTTCTTAGATTTTAAGATAGACACACACAAATGAGAATAATAGAGAAGGATAATGCTGCTTAGAAAAGTATGATCATGATCTTTTCTTAGACCCGCTCTAATACCGTGTTAGCTTTTGGATCGTAAACGAAAGCAATCAGAGAAGGAAACACATAAGACAATGAACACAACAAGATACCTTGGGAGAACCCGCGTACTCGAGGGAGAAAAACCCATCAAATATATCGCTTATATATTCAAGGAATAAGAGAAGAAATCTGCTTGCAACTTAGGCTCAACACAATGTCGAATTTGATACAATGAATAATAACATCTCTCCCAGATGCAAAGATACAAAATGAATATGTTTCTCCTTGAAATCAATGTACTATAACAATATGATAATTTGTTGCTCAAGTTGATGATCTGCTGCTCAAGTGAGAACTTCTTCTAGTAATGCGATTATAATGAAATGAACTTGATGATCAAATGAAGAAGCATATACCTTGTAATAATATTATGAAATATCAATAAGGCCGACCTTCCTTTATGAAGATATATTTAATTTTATTTAGGGAAAACATTTCCCGCTACTATAATCATCAACAAGGGGGGCTGGGGATGGCCGTATCCTCCTCCATAGAAGCCCTCTAGGGGTCGAGGTCTAGGGAACCCTTAGAGCCGAGTCTCAATGGGACTACTATCATATCTGGAAAGAATGAACAAAAGCGAAATAAACAAGAACTAAAACATAGAAAATAAATCAATTAAAACAATCAAAGCACAAATGGTGCCACGGTAGCAAACACCCAGGCACGGTGAACGAAGCACTAGTTGCAGACCAATTCTAAGAATAGTTTTGGAGCCTTTGAACTCCTCACCTAATTAACGAATTTGAGAAATATATTTTCATATTATTAACATTTCCCACTTTGATCAATACACTCATTCAATCACAATTTAATTTTATTTACTACATTTTTAAAAACCATCATTCATTAAATAATAATTTTATTTGTGAACTCTATTCTTTTAAAATAATTTTTACTATTATTTTATAAATTTTGTTGTTTGTTATTTATCTAGTATACATAAAAAGCTAATTCATGAAGAGTTTAACACTAAAGTTCTTGATAAAATAAAAATTGTAATTAATACTTTGTGATAAGAGATGATTATGTAAATGATTTATGATTCTATTTTTTTTAGTGTATATTGAGATTAACATTATTATTAACAATATTTATAATTATTGTATTGAAATATACTATATTGTTTAGATATATTTTTTGAAAACAACCCAAAATTAATACATGAGATTATGTCAAGAATTTACTAGTACTACTAGTTTATAACTATTATACTAAAATAAACTATATTGTTAATATTTTAATAATCAAATTTGTTAAAACAAATATTTATAACTATTTATATATTTAAGCAAACAAATATTTAAAATTAAAGAAACCTGTCACTTTAACCCATTTCCCCATAAAAACACCACTTTTAATCTTGAAATTTTCATTTTAACAATGGAAATTGAAAAAGCACCTTCCTAGTGTTGTGTAGCGATAGCTTACCATTGAACAACAAATGTTGGGAACTATGCGCTAAAAAATATCTTAATTCTAGCACAATTAATTATTTCATTATTGTCTAAAGCCATACACTTCTATTAATTAAATAATTATAATTATTCAATTAATTCATTTCACCTTTTATTCTTTCTTAATTAATTAAATAAATTAATATTTATTTAATTACATTACTAATTAATCATTTCTCTCTATAATTAAATAATTTTCTATTTATTTAATTATTTTCATTTTCCTACTACAATTAAATAATGATTTTAATTTTTTATTTATTCATTAGTTTTTTCTTCATTAAATAAATCTTATTTTATTTAATCATTTCCTACTTTTCCGTCTGAATAACTATGTTAAATTATTTATTAATTTTCTTTTCTTCCATTTTCTAATTAAATGATTGGAAATTCACTTTCCCTCCAAGGACCTCCTTTTTTGTGCCAAATCTTATCTCTTATCTCAATTAATCTCCTCCCTTGATAAGGTTTTACTAACTTTTAATCTCCACTGTCCATCCTCAATGAAAACCTATTTTTGCCCTAACCCTATTTCTTTGCTTATCAAAGTGATCTCATCCATTGATCTTCATCATTTAATCTTTGCCCTTCATTCAAATTTGGTTTTATATAAAAAGACCTATCACTTTCATTTCGAGCTTACAACCATACCTACTATCTTTGATATTTTGGTTTGATGAAGAGTGGAAATGCAATGAGTGGGACTGGCTTCTCAAATCTGGAGATGGGGGCCTCTTGGTTTATAGCTGTAAGAGATATGGAACCCTTTGAGCGATGAATCCATTGACCATGCACTTACAGTCTTGAAGATGCAAGGGTGACCAACAAAAGAAGGATTTTGTTCTACATGAAGAGATATCATGAGATGTGGTTGTGTGCATCAAGTTTGATTCAAAGGAAAAGACTTGTCAGGTAATTGTTATTATTGGATGTCTTTATCTTTAAAAAAAGAAATTTGTTCTTTTGATTTATAGATCTGCAAAACAGAAATGAGAAATTAGAGAGGTTCACTTGGCTCAAAGAGTGAAAGGAAGTATGGCAATTAGCTTTTTAGTGCAGGATAAAAAAATCTACTGTTTTTCTAAAAATGGGGCAGATGTGAGCATGCATGATCTGAAATGAAGATTGCAATAGCAAGTTTGTTTATACTTTGGGGATGCCAGGTATAAAGCACTAGGCCCCTAAGAATTGTTATGTACAAAGGGGGAATGATAATGGTTTGTAAAAGTAAACCAATTACACATGCTTTGATTTTTTATGAGTTTGATGAGCTTGCCTTGCAGTAGAGATCTAGATATGAAGAAATTGTATCGCCCCATTATTGCCTCCTAGAACGATTTGTGGAGGGGGATTACATTTTGATAATTCAGAAATAAGAGGGCCATGCCAGCCATATAATTTCTATAGATATAAATACCGAGGAGCTGAAAGTATGGCCAGAAATTCACCTGTTTATGTTCAATGTGGGGAACTTTCTATCAATACCACTAAGCTTTTGCCTATGCTGTCAGATTTCATTCTTATTAGCTTTTAGGGTTCCTGGATTGTATTTCCATTGTCCTTTGCCTTATTTAGTTATCTGTGGGCACGGGTGACCAATGAAATCTGTGTTGCTGCATAAATAAATGGCTGTATTAGTCCAAATATAAAAAAATATTTAAAAAACAACTAAAAATAAAACCGTGTATATGGTTGAAGATATAAGGGTTTTACAAACCATTACCATTCTCCCCTTTACATAAGGATTCCCAAGGCCCGGTGCATTATACCTTGCATCCCCAAAATATAATGAAACCGGCTATTGATATTTGCATTCAGATCACACGTACCCGCACCTGCTCCATCTTTAGAAAAGCAGTAGATTTTTAAATTCTGCACTAAAATGCTTGGACAAAAATTAGTTGTCATACTTCCTTTCGCTCTTTGAGCCGAATAAACGTCTCTAATTTCTCATCTATGTTTTGCAGATCTATAAATCAAAACAACATAATTCTTTTTTCTTACAAGATAAAGACATCCGATAATAACAATTGTCTGATAAGTGTTTTCTTTTGAATGAAACTTGAGGGAACAGCGACATCGCCATGATATATTTTCATGTAGAACGAAATCCTGCCTTTTTCTGGTCACCTTTGCATCTTCAAGACTATGGGATTGCATGGTCAATGGATTCATTACTCGAAGGGATCCATATCTCTTACTCGAAGGGATTGCGTGGTCAATGGATTCACTAAAGGTTTTCTTGAACCTTAACCTTCTATTGACATCAGAGAGATTGCAAGCCCATTAGAAGACCCACTTGTTTCATCGTAACGGTCCATCACCAGCCACATTTGCATGTTACTCTGCTCCCACTCATTGTGAAAGTGATGAGAGCTATAAATAAGTTTGCCATGAGAATAAATGATTTGAAATTGGAAGAGAGTATGAAGGGGAAGTTTACAAACTATTACCCTCAAGATGTCCTCTGGAATATGATTTAAGCCATCCTCTCTCCATGGCTCAACTACCCTGATTACGCCGAGAGGCGTTCTACAGTGGCAGCCAAGAGTCTGTGTAAAGTTTTTGAAGTTGTATTTAAAATGACATGCAGGTGGCAGTATTGGAAGAGGAGGAGGTAGGAAGTTTATGGTCGGTGCTGACAGCCGTTTCAAATCATCATGTGGAAGTTAATGCATCTTTGGGAGATAATCCCACTCGGTAATGGTTGGCAGGAAACCGTTTTTCTTTCTGAACAGTTTTTAATCACATTCTGTGAAGCGTCACGGTGGCAGGGCAGTGGAAGAGTGGTGTTGAGTCTTCAAAAGAATTCAACATTCAATAGCAGTAGGCTCTGTGCAGGTTCTTCCCAGTGACCAATGCTGTAACATGCGGGTATGTCTTCTTAGCGCCATTTTCGCTGCTAATACCCAAGTCTCACACTGCTATCAAGTTTGTGGTGTTCTTTCTGGATTTGGTAATGCCTCTGCTCTTTACATTTTTCAATTTCAGGACAAGATTCTGAAATCTTGATGTGGAAAAATCACAGGTTTATGAAAAAATGATAAAGATTGGAATGTTTTTCACTTAATTCAACGTAGTTTTAACCTAGAAATTAATATAAGAGAGAGGGATGATGCAGGTAATGGTGGCGTTGGTGATGGCAAGAGCATCGACAGCAGCAACAATCGCATATGTTGGTCATAAGGGCAATTCCTATACTCAGTGGTTACTCATCTGTAATCCTTTTCACAGATTTTGTGATCTTCGCTATTTGGTGTAAAGATTTTAATTAGAACGATTGGAGTAGTTGCTACTGCTGCTTGTCTCAATGAAATTTCAAATCAAATTGTTTTAAATTTATTATTCTCGAAGTCTCTATTGTTTGATTTTAATATGATGCAATGTTTTGAGTTATTGGTCTCTAGAATGGCTTTCAATACTTTCTCTGGATTTTTAATTATAAATATCAAGTAAGAATTTAACACTACAGTTAAAATTTAGTATAGATAAAACAAATTGACAGTGGATTCGATAGGGCCGTAGAAAGTACTAGTAAACTCTGTCTTTGGTATGAATAATGTTCTGAAGAACATTTCCATCCAAATAAATTCCAAAAGTTATTCGGTGGGTACAAATGAATCGATATGCATGATAAAATCTGTCAAACAATTGATTGGACGAAGAGTAAAGATGATTGGCATTAGAAAGGTAAGTATATGCAAGTAGAAAGAGAAAAGCACATGATTACAGTGCATCATTTATTACCTCATTGTTCCATGCCTTGAGAATAAGGTTTAAGGAATGATTTTATATCTTGATAAGTAGCCTGTATTTTTGCAGTGTATCAAACATATCCTGAGGTACATGTTTTTCACAGGGAGCATGTGATGTTAGGGAATGACAAGATTAGTTTCCATTATCACATATATTTGATATGTGTTCTGTTTATTCTTTTTGGTCTGTATATAGGATTCTTCCATGGTAGTGTACATTGAGTCTGCTCTGTTCCTCTGGTTGTATATCTACATTTTTGTTGGTTTATATGCTGAGTTTGGCCAAACACTTCCCTGTTGTGGCATCTCCAAGGGCACACAGTATTCGTAAAAATGAAACTTTAGAAATGGTTTTGTCATCTTCTCAATTTTATATTTCATATTGCTTACATGCTGAAATTTGTACTTTCATAATACATATCTTAATTGGTCTGTGTAGGATTCATTGAGATTCCTTTAAGATCAAAGACTATAAGACAAAAGTTTTCTACATAATATTGTAGAATAGTGATTTTCAAAGCATTTTTTATATGAGTCAAAATATATATTATAATAGAATTATAAAATTTATTTTATGCTTAAATCCATTATTTTCTGATTATATTTTATAATTTTCATATTCTCAATATTATAATTACAAAACTGTTAATACAGTTCATATCCTTTAATATTTTTAGATTGTAGATATATTTTGAAAACAAAAAAAGTACAGAAAACAGTTGCCAAAGCTGTTTTGAATAGAACTTGTATAAAGGTTATTTAGAGAAGCCATGATATTGTTTGATTTCAAGTTATTTTATTGGAATTATCTGAAAATGTGTGCAAAATCAAGCCTGGCATGTTAGTTTTCATATCATTAAAAAAAGGTTTAAAATAATTGCTGATATTGTTGTAGCATGTTATTTTTTTATCGATCTAATTCTGAGGCATAAACAATTGTATTGTTTTTACTAAAAATTATTGTAAAATTATTTCAAAAATACATAAAAATATTTAGAAATAAATAATGGTGTAATCCAATGTTCATTTGAAAAAAAAAAGAAACATTAAAAAAGAGAGGCTAAACTCTAAGATTTTACATTATAATTAATAAGGTAACTATTGTAAATAAATCTCAAATTGACATGTTGATTCTCATATCATTAAGGAAAGGTTTAAAATAATTGCTGATATTGTTGTTGCATGTAATTTTTTATCAACCTAATTTTGAGGCATAAACAATTGTATTTGTTGATATTGTTTTTGCATGTTATTTTTTATCAACCTAATTTTGAGGCATAAACAATTGTATTTTTTTTTAGTAATTATAATAATATACATATATTAAATATTAATATATATAAAAATAGATGCCTTGGAAAAATAACTTTTGACGCTGGGTGTTGTATCAAGAAATATTCTGCATATTAAAATTGGCATCTTTGTTAAAGGTTGCTGTCGTCCTCCATGCAGACAATTATGATGAAATAATGCTGGCTGCCGACAGTTACGACTGGCAAGGATGAACATTTACAAAGAGGTGTCACTGTTGTCACACCCATGTCCTTTCTGACATGGTGCAACCAACTATAGCCTGGAATTACGTGCAATTATAATGGCTACCATATTAAGTGCCGAGTAAGGAAGAGTAAATGGTTGGATTGATTTTGCTCCTACAAATGAAGAATGTGCATGCAGAATCAATATTTCGCAATTTTGTTTGTTCTATCTTTGCATATTTGGTGAAGCAAGTTTGATCGATTCAGAGGATCAACAGAGCAGACGAGTAAAATTAGATTGTTCATGATTGCTTTCCTTTAGCCTGCGTAAATAGTCCCTAGGTGTTTTGATCCCAAAATAAAGAAATAGTTTATACAAATCTTAGATAAAAATTACCCGCAACCCTTAAATAGGTCTAGATTTGTGATTTAAATAAGTTATTACAACTGTTTATTACCTTAATGTATCTAATGAACTTATTTTTAGGGTGCGGTCATGAATTGCAGTATAGTTGTTGAGAGAAGAATGTATGATCTATTGAAGGATATGGCAATAGAAATCAACAGACTGGAGATTCCCCTTCACTTTGCCTTCCCAACCAATAAACTGCTCTCCAAATGGACCAATTTTCACTGCAACAGCATC